>JAJJWW010014401.1:0-287725 GCA_023531295.1 Papaver armeniacum
AGACTTACTCGACCCTTTATATAGGGTAGTACACAGTGGATGGAAATGACTAAGCTGTCCTTTATTTTCGGGAATGGCTTGCGAAATATCGCAAGCATACAAGTATACAATCTCGCGACACTCTTAAACTTCGCCATATTTTCATATCTTCCTCATGTTCTGGCTGTCGTCATTCATTGCGTCATTTATTCTACTTCCCTGCGACTCCCTCGCAATGTCGTCATTTATTAATCTCGCGAAGTGTTGATGCCGCGATATTCTGATCTTACATCTTGCCTCTTCTCATGTCTTCTCTGCGAAGGAGAGAATGTCATGAGAATCAACATTTTGAAATGCCGCAACTGCTCATCTTTATCTGTTTCACTCCCGTACTTTTACACGGAATTTATTACAGATGTTTCTTCTTCCACTCTTTTCTTGACACGTCTCTTTCAACCGTTTATTCTTGACCATTCATGTCCCATCTTGCATTAAATGCATTTGTTTTCTCGAGGATTCTTCTCTCTATATATAGTTTTCTCCCCTTCTCTTCTTCTCTTTTATTTTCCCTCTGCAATTTTTCTTCAACTCTCTTCCTCCGCAATCTGCGCTTCTGCTACTGTAAATCTTCCCCTCTTTCTTTCTCTTGATCTTCAATTCTCTAATCATTCCCATACTCTAAAAATGGCTTCACTTGGTCGTATATATAAACCCCTTTTTAATGAATCTCAAAAGAATTTACAAGAAAAAGGCTTCATCCTATCAACCATTCTTGATCAAGAATCTTCATCTATACTTTCTGCAAAGTTGTTTTCTGATCATCAGTGTGATGATCAGAAAATCATAATCTCGCTAGGTCAAATCCTCGCAGGCCTTCCCATTCCTCTCTACAATCCCGAGATGCCTTTATTCTATGAAATTCTTGCTCATGAGAAATTCTCGCGAGCTATTTATCAATTAAGCGGTGATTGCATCCGTCTAATGCTTGAATTCGCCAACCGTATTTGGTAAGGGATCTTTATATCCGACGAGGTCAAAGATCCTAGATTCGCAAGTTTAAAAATAGTCGCCGAGAAGTATACCGTAGAGAGCTTTTTTGAAAATTATGAAGTAATAAATATGAGAAATGATAAATCTCTTTGGGTGCTCGATTGAAGAGAAAAGATAATATTTCCAGTGATAAGCTGCTTATGCAAGATATTGACTGGCATTCGGGCAAAAATAATGTTCCTCGGTACTCCAAAGATGACAAGTGGTGGGTTGTTCCTCTATTTTTTTGAGCGGACCTTATATTGCAGGTTCTCATACACTCCCTGCGAATCTCGCAAACTATCGTCCTTGGGAATTTAAGTGGCCCGAGAAGGCAAAAGAGGTATATTTCCTATTTCAGGTTTGTTTTACGATATTTCCTTCCTCTTATATTTACTAGGCTTGCAAAATTTTCAGATTATCAAATTGAAAAAGAGTTATAGAAGACGTCCAAAAGCGAGTACTCTGGCGATACTCCGATAAATCACGGATGAAGTAAGAAATACTTTATTTTGTTATTTTTAACAATATTGTTGCCTCTGTTTCTTATCTTCATTCGTGTGCGAAGGTTGGCGTTGAAGAAATTGACATTCCCGAAGCTGCGAAAGTTAAAGGCAAGAATAAAATCACTCTTCGCAAGGATAAATCTTCTGCTCCATCTTCTAAAAAACGGAAAATCCATCCCTCTTCTCGTTCTAGTTCCCAAACCAGCGAGAGTTAAAGACGAAGATGAAAATGAGGTTGATACTTCTTTTGCAAAGGAGAATCATTGGTCGCATATGCTATGGCACAATTGTCTAGTGTCTTTTCGATTCTATGCAAGGATTGGGAGATGATCATTTATCTGCTACTTGCGAAGCTCTCGCTAATATTTGCGATGCCCCCCTGCTAGTGGATAATGATTCTTTTCGCGGAGTTTCCCGAATAATGACTCCCAGTTTCTTAAATGCACTCAGTGCTTTGGTATGTTCATATTTCTTTATTTCTCTGTGATTTCGATTATAAACCTTATCTTAACAATTTCTTTACTTTCCTTTATAGTCTGGGAGAGCTTCCTTTGTCGTTGCCTCAGACCTCGAGAAAAGACGCAACAATCTTGAAAACAAAAATCTTCAACTTAAAGAGAAGAACAAAGAACTAGAAGCTGAAGTTGCGACATCTCGCAAGAAGGATGAGAAAATTCAACAGTTAGAAGTTGAGTCTTCTTCCCATAAGGACAAAATATCTACTCTTCAAAGCGCTAATTAGCAACTTTATGGTATAACACCCTTCTCTTTTCTTCATTTCTACTTTGCCATTTATTTTTCTTTGCCTAACTTATCATTTTCGCAGACATTTATAATCTTTCGATTGAAGCCATCCTTCTCCATTCATTCTGAACCTATGGATGATGACGCTCTTCTCGCTCATCTCAATGAATCTTTAAGTAGTTCTTCAAACAAGATTAATTCTCTCTCATTAAATGAACTTCGAACCAAATTTCACCTTTTATAAATTGAACATAGATCTAGCTTAGGTTTAGCCAACCGATTTAAACGTTTATATCTAGACTCCCAGGAGAGTAATAATATTCTAAGGAAAAAGATTAGCATCCTCATAGATGATAAGGATCGCATTGCTAATCAAGGTGCACAAGCATTAGCAAAATTTCAAAAAACTCTTCTTGAAGTCCAAATTGAACGAGACGAATCTCTTCGCCAAAATACCATACTTAATGAGCGAGAAAATCAAATTCGTTCACTTCTTGTCATAAATAATGATGATGAATTTGCTTGGGCTGCGAAGGTTCTAGATAATGCCAGAAATAACTTAGGTGTTAACGTCAGTCTTCATGCCGAGCATAATGCCTTGGTTAAAGATATGATTTGACGAGAGGAGAAGGTTGTTTCTTGTTCTTCATTATTTTTCCGCTTCTTTTTTAAATCTGTTATTAAGTTGCTAACTCATTGTCATTTGTTCGCAGAATCTGAGAAGAGGTTTCAAACTAGAATCAAGGAACTTGAATCTGAGAAAGCACAACTTGCAAAAGACTTCTCTCTTCGCAAAGAAAAATATTCTAAGCTGAAGAAGCAACTACAGACTACTGTGGCGAATTTCAATAATGATGATGTGCGTTTTCGCAATCAAACTATTGAAGCAATTTGCAATGACCACAACATTCCTCTTTCTTCATATCCTTGTCTTCTCGATGAAATTCCTGAAAATATGCCTTCCTCAGATGTCTCTGATAGTGAAGCAAGCGAAGAAGAGGAATCTGATAAAGAATCTGATGAAGAAGAAGAATAAGTTGAAAGATTGTTATTTTTTCCTTTTTCTCTTCCTGCGATACTTGTACATTTATCCTTCTAACCTTCCATTTTGTAATATCTTACTGTAAATCTATCATATGAAAATAAATAACAAGTTTTTATTCTAATCATTCCCATACTTGCCTCTGTTATTTATTTTCACCTGAGAGAAATTAAGTTGATAATCTTTAAGTAATGATATTTCTTAATTTCGCAACTGCTGTTGCTGATTCTTCACAAATAAGTGAAGAAATGTATTCGCAAGCTTGTTTGCTTACTCAATTTCTTATGTTATTTTATCATCATTTATGTTGAAATTCATCATTGCGACAAAATCGCAGGACGTCGCTACACTTTCATGTAATGACCCATTGATCTTGTCTTATCATTGTTTTTGTGTGGTCTTATTTTGCCTTCCTAGTTAAAGGTCTTATTTTGCCACCCCTCATTTTGCATCAATATGACAGGTCTAAATATTCTTGCGAAGATAAAGTCCCATGACATTGACGTCGTGCGACAAAATCGCAGCACGTCATTACACTTTCTTGTAACGACCCATTGATCTTGTCTTATCAGTTTCTTAATATTTTTGTCTCTGCAGGATGTTTATGTTGTGACAATATGACAGGCCTAAAAATTCTTGCGAACTTAAAGCCCCATGACATTGTCGTCTTTTGACACTTTTCAGCTCCCTAATGGAGGGTGCCGCCCTTATCATCTCCCTGGTTGCCCCTTCAAGGAGGCGTACATCGGCCATACAAGACTAGCTCCTCCCATCCGGTCTTAACAACAACTTGATTGTTTTCGTGATCCTCTTATCCCTTATACCTATATGGCTTATGGTTTTGAGACTGCACCCTAAGTGGAGTTTTCTTGGCCGAGTGAAAAGATGTGCCAAGACTTTCCAAGAATGGCCGAGACACTTCAAATGTCCCAGGCACACTTGGCTCAACCGTGTACCTCGGCGCCTTGAGCATACACTGACTCCTTGGAAGAGACCCTCGGGCGTCCAACTGTGGTATAACCTTATATATATAGTTGGAAATCCAAGGTATCTCTCCGGATAGGCTTTCATGGGCCCCAAATTTTCATGACTCAGATTCCAGGGGCGATGTAACCTTTTCCCTGAGTCATGTCAAGAGATACCCCCTTATATGACGCACTTTAGATCTTACATTTGCCTCTTGTGAAATATCATTCGCGAACTAGGGTGTACGCCATAAAGGTTCGTCCCATTCACTCACTCTTTCATTTTTTTTTAATTCATTCAATCATTCATTTTTGGTTTTCTCTTGTTATTTTGTTTGCGAAGCTATCGCACAATCTTGCTTTGTTTATTGTAATCTCATTTCAATTCTTCAATCAAATTTTCATAAATTCTTGATGGCGAGATTCTCGCGAATTTCTTCTTCAATTATTATTTCTTCCTCTTACTCTTGATATGCCTTTGTCATTGATTTTGATAATAATGATTATTCATTTCTTACATTTTTGCTCTCTATTTGCTCTCTGCCTCTGCATCATTCAAACCTCTTAATGGTTCCTTTACATCATAATTTTCAACTGTTTTCATGCACTTGCTTCGCAATGTATCTTCACCTCTTGTATCTATAGTATCCACCATCAACCTTTCTCTTCTTTGTTCATCTTTTATATTTTGCTTCCAGCCCTTCCTTTTTGCAGCTCTTTCCTCACAACTCTCCACATCAATCTCATAGCATTTTTGTCCTTTCATCCAGTCTCCCTTTATAAATCCAACACCGCTAGGATGAGGAAACTTTATACACTGATGATAAGTCGACGCTACACCCAGAATTTCGTGCAACCATGGACTTCCAATCAATGCATTATAAGGGGATTCCACATCGACTACTGTGAGAACAAAATTTGAGTTGATAATCCTTGCAAGGGTATTCTCATATGAACTTCTCCTTTAGGCTTATTATTTGTGCCATTGAAACCGTATATTTTATACGTCGAAGGTATCAACTCTTCATCCTTCCCACCCATAGTCTTGTAAGTATGGTAAAAAAGGATGTTTCCGAGCTCCCGTATCAATTAAGATTTCGTTGATCGCCCAGGAATTTTCGCTTCATCATCTTCGCCATCTACGGGTTTTGGATTAATTTCCAATTTTAAGACCAATGGGCTATCATGCGTCTCTCGCCTTCCGGGAATCTCTTCTGCAGTGAAAGAAATAATCTGCATTTGCCATTCTTTTAACTGCGATATCTTCGCGATGTTCATCACTTCTTTATTATCAGCATCCCTCGCAAAAACTCTACTGAGAATATTATCATGAAAATCTTCAATTGTTCGGTATGAATGTACAATGGAGTTGCAAAACAAATTTTTAGCTTTCGCTCCAACTTTTATTACGAATGTTTTTTCCCCTTTCTTTGAGTTTGTCCTGTGCATTTCGGCGGTGGTGGTAACGGTTGAACCTTCTCTTCACTTTTTATAAAATGATTGACTTTCCTTGGTCGATCATTCGAGGATGATTCTTTTTATATTCTCAGTCATTTGTTAGGTGTCCATGAAAGCGGTGGTAAGAACAGAACTCGTGACTTCTATCACTTGGTGGTGGCTCATTCCCCATGTTCCATGGTGCGGTATGTTTTCCATCAAGAGTATAGCTTCCCATATTTTTTCCACACTAGTATTTAGTGGTGGCATTTTGATTTCCTCCCATACTACTCTGTGATTTGCTGTCCTACATGATAATTATGCCTTCGACCTCCATAAGTTTTTCTTACGGATGATCAAGTCTTTGAATTTTGTTATTGCCGCCACGGTTGTAGTAGTTCCTTTCCCTTTTTAAATTCTTCTTGATCACGGCTTCCCATAGCTACTATCTTTGGATGTCCATCATCTATTATCCTTTCTTGTTGCCCTTGCGAAGTACTCGCTCTTGTGTTTATCAATTTGGGTAATAAGCTTGCATTATGACATTTGAATTTGTATTCGCAATCTGGGTATGATTCTATCTCATTTTGCCTTTCCTCTAGAGCAATATATTCCTCCTGGAGTTCTCGCAACTCAGTCATTGTAATTGTATTCTTGACTCTAAAAATTTGAATATATAACAAATTGGTCGCGAACATAGCGTTTATGAATGATAGAATAAGATATCTTTCATCCACTCGTCCAGCCATTTCGCTACACATTGTATTCCATCTCACAGTTAAGTGTCTCAAACTTTCGCCAACTCTTTGTTTCAGCCCAAATACGTCTTCAATTCCTGGTCGCGAGGAGTTGTTACTTATATATGCCCCTAAGAATATAGCTTGTAAATGGTTGAATGACGTGATTGTGTTTCTTGGCAAACCTTCAAACCATTTCAGTGCTTCTCCTGTTAAACTTGATGCAAAATATTTGCACAATATGGCATCATGATTTTCCCATTGTAACATACATCGCACATACGATTTGATGTGTTGTATCGCACAAGTTGTTCCATCAAAAATGCTGGTTAACGCGGGTAAATTGCACTTTGGGGGTATTCCTCCTAACTGCACCTCTAGTGTAAAGGGGTTTTCGTGACCTCTTCGATGGCCTCATCCAATTGTCTTCTTCCTCCTCTCCTTCTATTGTTCAACATTCCTCTCATCTCTGCCAACTCTCTCAAGATTTGTTCATTTACATCGAGATTCGAATTTATTGGTCTTTTTAGTTCGCCTCTCTCCTTCGCGTTCATGTCTCCGCTTTGATTTTCTTGTTCTTCATTTTCTTCTCTTCTTTCTTGCGACCTTCTCCTTCATCTCGTTCACGAATTCTCACACCGTTATATCTATCATTTTCTCTTCTTGGTTGTCTATCAGTTCTCCTTTGTATTCTTTCATATTCTTCATTGATATTTCCATTGTTGCGATTTTGCTCACGTCTTCTTTCTCGATTGTCATGATTGTTCTGCCGAATTGCTTCCTCCAATTCCGTTCTTCCATTTCTACTCTTAATCTTTCCCTTTCGCAAGCTAGACGCGCTTGTTCAATATAATGTTTTTCGATGTCATCTTCAATCTCCTTTTGTTTCCTCTCGTGTTTCTCTCCCATACAAAGTATTCTTCTTCCTTCTTCCCGATTTTCTCCACCAATTGGATTATTCCCGCACTTGACGCCGCCTATTTTCTTGATTTCCGTCATTTTGGCCATTCTCAGTAGAATTTCGGGACGTGGAATATAACGATCTTCTACCACTTCTCTTCTCTCGCAAACATCCTTCACCGAGATTTGGCTCTCTTTCTAGATTTTCTTCATTAACATTTTCTACGGGTAATGTTCTCCTCATATCTTCTCTAACCGATCCCGATCTTGACACGGTAATACTTCTCGACCTTCTATTCTGCAACCTCATATTTTCCATTCTTAACTCATGGTTTTGCCTTGTTAAATTTGCACGTTCTTCCGCTTCTAATCGCCTTTCTTCATGTATTGTTTGCCTCAATGCTTTTAATGCTGCGACTTCTTCATTTCTATGAATTGTTTCTCCCATCTCTTCTCGATTTCTCTCCTCTTGTCCATTATTTATCAATTGTTGCACTTCTTCTCTTTCTTCCAGAGAATCTGATCTCCATGTATGCACACTCACCCTATCATAATCTATTACTCTATTCGTTGCTGGTTGAATTGGTGGTTGAATTTGACCTTCTTCTCTATCTCTTGCGTTTATTCTTGATGGTTCACCTACTTCATTTCTCCTTTCTCCAGCTAATCTCCCGCTTCTTCTAACAGTTGTTGGTTGTTCTGATGCATTCCTTCTTCTAGCCATTTCTCAATTTTAGTAAGTTGTTGAAAATTATACGAAATTCTTTCTTGTTACTCCTGATTCTTTCAATTCACAAGGTTGATCTCTACTCAATTCCCTATTTCTAGCGCCATTATGTAGTTGCAGGAAATCCTACACTACACCCCTCACTAGAATATACACAATTAAGTCATTTTAAGATGAATGATTATGATTTCTATTGATTGAATACTTGAATCTTTACAATATGAAGTATAAATGAATTATAGAATTACAATCACTATAAAACTTTCTCTCTCCTATTGACTTGCTTAACAATTCAAAAAGAACCCTCCTCAACAGACTTACTCGACCCTTTATATAGGGTAGTACACGATGGATGATGACTAAGTTGTCCTTTATTTTCGGGAATGGCTTGCGAAATATCGCAAGCGTACAAGTATACAATCTCGCGACACTCTTAAACTTCGCCATATTTTCATATCTTCCTCATGTTCTGGCTGTCGTCATTCATTGCATCATTTATTTTACTTCCCTGCGACTCCCTCGCAATGTCGTCATTTATTAATCTCGCGAAGTGTTGATGCCGCGATATTCTGATCTTACAATAAAACAGAAAACAATCAACAATCTGGTGGGATACTCTAGAAGATACGTATCTCACTACCAACCCTATGTTGCATGCTCAACCAAACACATCGAGATAAACTAACACTTTTCCATAAAAGATTTGCCAATAATAAATGACTTGAGTTCGGTTCATCCCTCCCAAATATCAACTAGCAGAAGTATTCACCAAAGGATTGCTTCTCCAAGGTTTCAATATATAAGAGACAGATCGAAAGCTCAGCAACTCACGCTCAATTTGAGGGGAGTATCAAGGATACATGTATTAATCATCTTGAATCATCTCTATTGGATGAATCAGAATCCTTGAAGGGTTTAACAATAACCTAGTCTTTTCTTCCACATTTATCTCCATCTTAAGTTACGGTAAGTTGTATTCTATTTTTGAATTTGTAAGAGTTTATATAAATCGAGAAACCTAATCACATAAGAAACTATGAAAGACTTTCCTGTAAAATATCTCTTAATATAATTAAAGTAATAAAGCATAATAACAAGTCAACACATTGACATTCCTCCTCCTTTTAGGACAAGAGCTTCTCAGCTTTCGGTCGATGTATATTCGACTCGTTTCACTTACACAGTAACCCACTTGTTGATAATGTGACAACTTACTAGCATAGATCAATAATTTATCGAATTTTTAATATGTTATATATTATCTTCTCGAAAGGGTTCTAACTTCAGTCTCTCTGAAATTTGTTCTTCAATTTTTTCTGTCTGTCTTCACATAGGGAAAGTAGATTTTATCATACCTACCCGAATAACTACGAAAGGTAATTGCTTCTTTTTTTTTTACAGTGCTTTTATATATTTGAATAACTATAAGTCTCCTTGTAAATTAAAATAAACCTATGTGTGTGAGTAGGTAAAACATAAATTGGGGCCTCAACCTTTCACCTTTAAAAAATGAGCATCGAGCAACAAGTCGAGGACCATATAACCAAATTAGAATTACACGAAAATCCTGCAAATATTTACAGAAAAAAAAAATCAGTTTAGGAGTAAACGTTGTTGAACTTCATATATCCCGGCTATTGTTGGACACTAATTATATATAAGGTATAACATAAGAGACTAAGACATTCCTACATTTCCCAGTTTTTCATATCATTTACCAGTCTAGTAGATATTTTTAATTTTTCGTATTAAAAAAAAATAGCATACACCTTTTTGTGGCGATTTCACCTGGGATTAAATTCTATAGGGAGTAAAATTCCGTACTCAAGGAGATTTAATTCTTAGAGATGATGCAGGTAATTTTGAAAAAAGAAAAGAGCATGGCCAAGTTCATCAGCAAATCCATAAGAAGCATGGTTTATTTCAAGCAACAACATGGGCTAAGGAAAAGAACTTCAAATATTTCACCATTGAATGTAATTGTGAAAGTTTGATCGATAGTCTGAATAGGAAAATAACAACCATCTCATGACTTAGCAGAGCTGAAAACGTAGGGGTACCAAGTACACCACCAACTTTTTTCGTTCGACAACATGTATGGACAAAACCTAATACTTGCAAGTAGACCAACTAAATGATCCTTGGCAATGTATATAGAGTTTATATCTCTACCTCATCTCAAACAGTATATATATAGACAAAAGAGTCAGTGAACCTGATTGTTAAGACGAGTACTTCGACGATCTCAAAAATCAACATCCAAGATCAATATAGTCGTATCCAAATAATCCAATCGGAATTTTGCCAAGTAATTAAACTTGTTATCTATCTTTCAAGAAACAAAATCTATAAGAATCGAGTCTCATAATCAATCACAGCTAAATGGGTGTATCTACTAAGATTAAATACGCACAACTTGTGTAAATCCAATTATAAAGATAAACAATATGACATAGAAAAAAAACACAAGATATCATAAATTTTGTTAACAAGGAAATCGCAACTGCAGAAAAACCCCGGGACCTCGTCCAAATTTGAACACCAAACTGTATTAAGTCGCTATAGACACTAGCCTACTATCAAACTTCGGACTAGAATGTAGTTGAGATCAAATCCACCCTCCAAGCGATTCAGTTACAATCGTGCTCCTTACGTCTCTTGAACCTCGCTAGGCTCTATGCAATTGATTCCCTTAGCTGACGTCTTTTACAGCCTACGAGTTTCTTCAGCCGTAGTGAAGAATTTTGATACCAATTTGCCTCTAACAAATAAGCGTATTTTACTTCCGTTTAGATTAAAGGTCAAGGTGAGGAAATCTGTCTGCAACAGATAAAGCTAGCAAACCTCAAAAATCTGGAACTTACGACTCCCGAAGAGCAACTTATATTCTTAACCACCTCTCAAGAACAATCTTTAAAAGATCAATTAAGATTAGTTTTCATATATCAATCTTGAGGAATCACAAAGTCTAAAACAAATAGAACTTTGTGATTACTATATCTATCTTGCCTGAAAGAGATTAGGAAAACCTCGATAACAGAAAAGCAAGATCGGGATACACGAACTATCAAGGTAAATATAGTCGGACCTAGCTTTGTGAATCCAAAAAAGCAAAGTCTTTTAGTCGTAGACCAAATTATGTTTCTGAGAGGAAACCTAGGTTTATAGAGGAGGTCTCTAGAATCAACTAGGACACAAAGTGTCAGGGATTAATTTTCCCAGTTGAAAAAACATCTTTATTTATAGTTTTCAAATACTATGGGTTGCTTAGAATTCAATCTAAGATAACTTGGGAACCAAACAAACACTTTTAGGTCTTGAAAATACAATAGAAGAATATGCACTATGGACAGGTTCAGGAACCATGTATAATGACTGTTTGGATTGGAAACTATGCCAAAGAACTAAAAGCTGTTCATTTAAACACCTAAGAATTTAATCATGATGCACACATATAAGTGTTTGAGTGATCAATGAAGTCTTAGAAGTATTTGAGAGAGTTCTAGCAATGCTGAATATATTTAAAAAATAAGTCTTTGAGCATCTGTTAAAAACTGCTGGGATGGTTGGTACGACGGTTTGTCAACCGTAAGGCTTGTTCACGAGTCAGGGTGCAACGGCTCTTGAACCGGGTTCGCCAACCCTACAAGACTACCAAACTCAGTTGACTACGGTTCGTGGACCAGGTTCACCAACTGCTAGCCTAAAATACCAACTTCAAGAAATTAGTTCACAACGGTTCGTGAACTATTCCCAACTGAACTCACGGTTTGCGAACTGGTTCACCAACCTTCGTGTATTTCTGAAACTCATATATCTATGGTTTGCGAACTGGTTCGCCAAATTACCTTGAGCTGAAATATCAATAGTTTTGAATTTCTCTCTTTTAATATTTGAAATATTCTCAAGTGATGAAATCATTTGCATGGGAAATTCTCAATTAATTCACAAACAATAAATTGCTTAGAGATAATATTGTTAAGGATCGTTGAACATCTTTGATAAAATCATATTTCGAGATTTTTAACAAGACAGCTTAACTCGAAACTTCTTCTTTGTAAATCTACTAGAAGTCATACGACATCGTTTCAAAAGATAGAATGGTAAGATAGTGAGGAAACTAGAATAGTTCAGTCTTCACATACCTGATACAGAAGTTCTTCAAATGTCTTCGCATCTTCAGTCTTCGAGGGTGATGTCTGATACTCAGCTACCAAATTCTAACCTAGCCCGAGACTTGACTTAGTAGACTAGAAATCAAGATATATTTTTGATCATCTAATATTGACAGCAAGCTAGAGATAGCAAAACTTGTGGGTTCAACCGAGCATTTCTCTAACAAGAGCTACTTTGGAGGAAACATATAAGATAGATAAATCTTGTCTTAATTTTCAGGGTTTTTATTTTGTCTACGGAACTGGAAATACTGTGGATGATAGTTTAGCTATGAAGGCGAAAATTTTTGATTGTAACTTTATTTCCCCACTTTGTATGGCGGTGAACAAATAAAACATACAATTAGGTTAAATACAACCCTCTTTTAAAATTTTATAACTTATTGTTTATGGGTGAAAACGGTTTCTACTGTTTTCAGTAATTTCGTGTGTACGTGGATGAGAAACGAGTCTAAACCCTAAACAATGTACTACACGAGAGTACTTTTGATTCGAGAGATCAATCTGTACAATCCTGGCCTAAACCAAGAAATGGCCGTTCCAGGCTTGCTTCGGTCACAAAGTGAAGGAGATGGGTTGGTATTAGGGAGGGAAGCGAAGAAAGTGTTGAGACCGAGAATAGTTAAGCACTTGGAAGTGTGGGTGTTTCGTGACTTGTATCAGAAAGTTGAACTAGCTAGCTGGATGAAAAGCTATCAGATGATTTCTGGATGTTGTATTGTTCTCCTGACCAAAACTTGTTGTCTGGTGGAAAATAGGTGAGACCTATTTATACAAGTCGCAACAAAACATACCCTGGTCTCTTAGGAAGTGGAAACGATTGAGTGGTGGAAGAAGGGAGTAACGGGTAACGCCTGGAATTTATGTTTCCATAATGAAGGATACGTTTACACCATTACTTCTTGCCATTACTAATCGCCCGCTTTATGACACTTTCTGTAACGGGCGTATTGCACACCGCACGTTGTAAACCGCCAGACCAATACCCTGATGAGTATCCCACAGTTTGTGACATGTTTTGATGTCTCGAGTGTTTTCGTGGAAAACATGTAGCACTTTGTTACGTGTGGCAAGTTTAAAATTGAGAGGCTTTCCGTAGGTAAATAACATATGTGATGCTAGGCTCGTTTTGGCTAGTCGCCTAAAACTTGTCACGAGCTGAACGGCTCGGTGGAGAATTTTGATGGCTGAGATTACATCTCATGAGGAAGAGTGGCCATTGATTATGGCTGCATCTTGTTGTATAGCGAAGTGGCGTCATTGGCATAGTAGCGCCTGGTGGAGCCATGGTATAACGACATTCTAGTGGCATGCCAGTGGCGTAGTGGCATGTCAATGGCGTATCTGCAGCATAGCGGCATGCTAGTAGCTGTGGCATGGTGGCATGCCAGTGGTCGTGGCATAGTGACATGTTTAGTGGCAGGCGTGGTGGCATAGTGACATGTTAGTAGACGTGGCATGGCGGCATTCCAGTGGCCGTGGCATGGTGGCATGCCAGTGGCCGTGGCATAGCGGCATGCTAGTAGTTGTGGCATGGTGGCATGCCAGTAGCCGTGGCATAGCGGCATGCTAGTAGCTGTGGAATGGTGGCATGCAAAGTGGCCATGGAATAGCGACATGCTAGTAGATGTGACATGGTGGCATGCCAGTGTCCTAGCGACATGCTAGTAGCCGTGGCATGGTGGCATGCCAGTGGCCGTGGCATAGCGACATACTAGTAGCTTTGGCATGGTGGCATGCCAGTGGTCGTGGCCTAGCAACATGCTAGTAGTTGTGGCATGGTGGCATGCCAGTGGCCGTGGTGTTGTAGCATGGCCAAAGTTTAAGATTTGGCTCCGTGACTAAAGTTAAGGCTTGGCGGCATGGCCAAGGCTAGGGCTTGGCGCCGTGGCCAAGGTCAGGCTCGCGTCGTGGCCAAGGTCAGGGATCGGCGTCGTGGCCAATTCAGGGTTTGATGCCGCGGCAAAATTTGAGGGTTTGGCGGCATGGTCGCTCAAAAAGTTGCCACAAGCCTGTTAGTTTGGTGAAGAACTTGGATGACTGAGGTTGCATCTCAGGAGGAAAGGTAGTCGTCGATCATGGCTACCTTTAATTGGCGATGACGCCTTTAACCGCGCTTAGCGCATTGCGACATGTTTGGCATGGCTCGTGCATGCCTTGGCGCGATTGCTTGCGCGTAGCCATAGCCACTGAAATTTTGGCACGTTGGTGTGGAAATCTTGCCTAAATTAGGGTTTATCTTGTCGAAACCCTAATTAGCCTATATGGCACGTCGCATGGGGTGAGTAGCCATGTTTGGCGCATTTGGCATGTGCATATGGCATGTGTTCCTGGTATGTGTGTTTGGCATGTTTGGCATGCTGCTTGGCATGATGGTGCATTTTTGGGAAGCCAATTGGCTTTGCGCCCATCTGGCGCGGTTTCCTTCTCTTCAACACTGTGGCGAGTTTAAAGTAACCTGGTTTGGTTAATGTAAGAGGGCCGGCCAGGCATGGGCGTGGCTACACTTCTGTGTAAGTGTGGAGGATTTAAAGCAACCTGATTGGTCGATGGGAAGTGGGGCCGGCAAGCTAGGGCGTGGCCACACTTCCGATCTTATTTGGGCGGATTTAATTACCTAGTTTGGCTAAGCATAGTTTTCGAACAATGGGGTCTAGTGTCTTTGCGTGGGGCGCGAAACCCTAATTTTGCAAATTAGTCGGGTTTATGATCTTTTTGTGAGTTATCACAATAATTGGCCGGATTTTGTATCTTCGCCACAAAATCCTTATCTACGAGAATGCAAGTGTGCCTTCCGTCCGAGCATTTCGTGCGATGGCCTTAACTTTGGTACTTGGAGGTTCATGCTACTCCATTGCGAGTGAACATAAATCCGTCATGCCATACCGATATTAAGGGTTACTCACGGGAACATAGCACAGAAAGTACTCTGTGACTCTTGTATTGGCGAGGTGCCGAGTTCAGAGTGTTTGGGATGGTTGCTACATTCCCGGTCTGGATAAATTTCATGTAAATATATCGAATGGCTCAATAAATATCCGGTGGAGAGGTTAGCCCTCACAAAGACCGTTTTTCTTGCAGAGTGCCGTCAGGTGCAAGGTTTTACGATTTTAACCCTAAGCTAAAAACCACCATCAACACTTATAAACCCAATTGATGTAGGTAATTACTACCCATATTCAACATCTTCTCTAATTTAGTTTTTGATTTGTTTTTCAATCAGGTTTATTGTTTTAAACTCGTCATATTCATGTATCAACTAGATACACAAAACTTTGAGTAATTTAAGTTGATATAACCAACTCACTGAACACTTTTGATTAGCCATTTTTTCTCATAATTACTTATAATTCTCAATTTTTAAAGTTTCATATTATTTATAATTTCAAATTATCTAGAAAATAAAATTTATTCAATTTACCCCCTATTTTAATATTAATTTAACCTGGAAAATTTAAAATATTGGTGATTTACATCAATTCCATTGAATCTGATTGTTTATTGAGGTGAGATTTTTTTTTAACACCACCGAGATGTGATATATATATATATATATATATATATAAGTTGAGATTCATGGATATATAACACATATGTATGTCATCTGATTGTTATCCAGTGGATCTTCCCAAACACAGAATAGCGGACGGAGAATTGTCATTTGTTTATTTATTTGATAAACAAAAAAACAAAATTTATTGAGGAAGGAGAGATGCAGTAAGGATATAAGGTTCCAAGCGCAAATCTTCCCTAACAAAATAAAAAAATCTTTCATCACTCGACATTATAGTTCTATAGAGAGAACTTAACCTTTTTTTTCCTAACTTCCTTTGCTACATTATCTACTAGATACATAAAAAGTATGCTTTTAAACTAGAAATGTGACGACTGATAACTATTAAAAAGACTTTTACAAATATTAACTTTAGCTTCTGCTCTCCAAGGAATATTGAGATTCTTTTTCTGATCATTCTTCACCATTTGAACAAGGTTTTGCAATAATTCTGTATGCAACATAAAGAAATCCTCAAATCCTGAATCCACTTTAGCTTCTCTCTGAAGGCCTTTGCTTTAGCATCCACTTTAGGTCTCCACGATGGAGGATTGTCATCCATCTGTTTAATTTTTGGAAAGATGATGAAGGTATGTATTGGTTACACACGTCCATTAAGTTTCCATTATTAGATTTTGGAAAGAGGATTATATTTTAAGTTGGGGTTGTATTTAGTCATTGCGCTTTGTATTGTCCAAAGACTCACAATAGATAAATCTAATATAGGAGGGGTCATCAGTCCCTCTCTGAATTAGATGACCCTACTAATGGTGCATTCTAGGCTTTTGTTGTTGCTTAATAAGTTCTAATGAAATCTAATTTACAAAAAAATAAATAAATAATAATAATAATAATTTAAGAAATCAAAAATAACAGGAAAAAAATAGTGAATTTGTCGACTCTTACCTAATAGAAGTTATGGATGGAAGATTATATATATATATGTATTTTGTAAGTTGGAATGTATTCAAAAGACTAACTTAGGGAGTTAGTAACCCTAACATCAAAACAAATAGAGCCATCGAATGTTGGGATATTAGAAACTTCCCAAACATTAGATTTATCTACTTTTAAAGCTTGAATAATCATGCCGGAGATTGATTAACCCAATTAAAAATTGATCCAAAAAATTTAGCTTCCTTAGCTAGGGTATCAGCCACGTAAGTCGGATGGCAGATTATCTTGTTGTTGAGGTTTTAATATTCTTGATTTATTAATCCATGTTTTTTACCTTTTTTTGAATTCACCATCTTCATGATGAATTATGGACAAGAGCAACAAATTTATGTTTGTTTTTTTAGGCGAATAGTTGTTAGATTTAGGTTTATCCATGCAGTAAGATTATTTTTGACTTTTGTTATATATTAGATGTCCCCTATTATGACCGGTCAGGTAAATGACGCACAATGATTGTGCGTTACATTTTTGCAGGCCAAGTAAGTGTGCATCCAGGATGGCACGACACTGTGTAGATTGTCAAGTGCTGAGATAGCAAGACCCTACAGGGCCAGTGACGCATAAAGGTGACGCTACACTGTAAAGACATTTGGCTAAGCAATGAACCTTATTGGTCGACACAATGAAGCTTCATTGAGGCAAAGGCAAGGCAAAGACAAAGTGACAAGATGCAACATGCGATGTTGGCATTAAGGTATATCCATGGAATTGAGTTGGCCCAAACTCAAGGATGATGCAAGAAGGTAGAATAGGCCAAGAGTTGGTCTATGCATTAGTTCAAGGCAGGGCCAAAGCTTGAGTAATGCAAACAATCTAGTAATGCAAGAGTGGCATTGCCATTGTCAAGCAAACTGGCTAAGTGAAGCATATGACGGATGAATAACTAGAATGAGCTTAAGGAGTTAGATTGATGATTGAAGCACCATGATTCACCGTGCATTGGCTTAGAGCAAGAAGTATGCAGGGCCAAGATGGCTGAGCAATGGATCAAGGCCAAGTTCAGAAATGCACAACAGTGGTACAATATGGCTCAGGTCGCGGTTATAAGTTGGTTATTGGCTTCACAAGCGTGCCAAAGGTGCGTGATGGGTCGGTAGACCGACTTTATTTTACCGCAAGTGCATGGTGTCAAGAATGCACACAATAGCAAGCACGATTCGTTCGCTCAAGGAGTGTGAAAACTACTACTAATTAATATCAAGAACTATCCAACCAAATTCAATATTTTCGGAGATTGTTGTACTAAGAAAATAATAACAAATTGATTCAAGCAAGTTTATAAGAAAATATAATCAAGGATGTGGAAGTATTAGGGCTACAGAATCCGTTCCAAGCTATGTTTACTTATGTTTTATTAGAAGGTTTCAAATTTACTCATGAGAAGAGGCAAATCTAGCTACTAAGACACAGAAGATATTTTATTAAGGATTATAGACAAGAGTTATGATAAAAGATTGTTTGTTCTCAACCTAAAAGGTAGGCATCTTAAGTACTAAGCATACATGGCATACATAGTTTTGGAATGATCATAATACAATTGATACCTAGGTTACACATGAAATGATGTTCTAGAATTCAACTATGCAATATACATTGCATAAGACATGAAAAACTCTTAAAACAATCAACCTATTCTGAGAAACACAAACATGGAATTAAGATCTTATTTTTGAAACCATTGTTTAAGAACACAAGCACTTTAACCTACAAGTTCATCCTTCACCCTAATGAGGAGTTTAGCTGGACATAATTTTGTTCGAAGCCATAGAAAATGATATAAAGATCAATAAACTCAGCATATGAAAAATCAATCAAATAAAATGGAGCTAAACCTAATTTCTTCCCTGAAAACGGCGTCCCCTTCTTTGAGTTTGTGTCTTTGTACTTATAGGCATCTGAAATTTCTCTTTGACAGCTACTAACACCTCCAAAGCCCAGTCCAGTCGCGAACACCAATTACCAAATCCAGGCCCTCTCCAAGGTCCGACCACAGTAAGCAACTTTATATTCCGTCTGCCTGGGCACCACTTCAAAATTTGCCCCAATCACCATTCCATGAAGTACAAACTCATTCAAGTTTCACAGTAAACCAATTCATCCAACAAGCTCATAAATCCAGTCTTTATCATCTCAAATACTAATACATCTCCAGACTAAGGCCACTGCACCAATCTGTCAATCTCCAGAAACTGTCCAATTGGTTTATGTAACACAGTTTATAAAATCATTTCTAAAATCATTGCTGATAGAATTAAACCCCATCTAAAACATCTTATATCTCCTTATCAAGCGACTTTTGTTCTGGTAGAGATATTCATGATAATATCATTATTGCTCATGAGATGATACATACTATGAAGCATAAAGAGGGTTATAGTGGTTCCATGGCTCTGAAACTTGATCTTTCTAAGGCCTTTGATAGGATTGAATGGTCTTTTCTCTTGGGAGTCCTAAAACAATTTGGTTTTGATTCTAAATTCTGTGGTCTTATTAATCAATGCATTTCAACCACCAGTATCTCTGTGTTACTTAATGGCACTCCTACCCAAAGTTTTCCCTTCAAGAGGAATTAGGCAGGGGTGATCCTTTATCACCCTATCTTTTATTCTTTGTATGGAATTTCTTTCCAGATTACTTTTAAATGCTTTGAGGCTAACCCTTTTGTATTTCGGGTGTAAAAGCTTCAAGGAATTCTCCAGGCATTACTCACCTATTGTTTCTTTGATGATATTCTTATCTTTACCAAAGTGACATGCATAATATATTTGGTATCAAAGTGTTATTGACTATTTTGGTAATGTCTGGTCAAAAGCTAAATCTAGATAAGTCTAGTGTCTATTTCAGTCATAATGTTAGTCCTAGTGCTAGGCAGATTTTTGCTAAAGAGCTCAATATGATTGAAATGAAGGATACTGACAAATATCTTGGTGTTACTTTGTTAATAGGTAGAAACAAGACAAAAGCTTTTAACCCCTTGGTTCAATCTTTTGGCACTAGATTGAAAACTTGGAAAGGTAAGACCATGAACCATTCTGCTAGAACCACTATGGTTAAACATGTTATGAATGCTCTTCCCACATATCAAGATGAGTTGTTTTAGGATTCTGAAACCATGCTTGACAAAATGGACTCCATTCAAAAACATTTTTGGTGGGGGCATAATGATAATAAAGGCCTTTGCTTAATAGGTTGGAATAAACTAGATACACCTAAAGCCCTGGGTGGTCTTGGTTTTAGAAATCTAGAGCATTTCAATTCTGCCTTATTAACTAAATTAGCTTGGAAGGCCTGCAATGATGATAACACTCTGTGTATACAGATTATTAGAGCTAAGTATGGTAAAGATAGAAGTTTACTTCATGTTGATAAACTCAAAAATGACTGTTCTTGGTTATGGAAAAGTATTTACAGTGGTATTGAAATTGTGCAAACTCACTCTATGTGGATTATGCAGGTGTGGTACTAAAATTAATATTTGGCTAGACAACTGGATTATAGGCTTTAATAGTCCATTGTTCCCATTGTGGGAATTTCTAGCCTTGTTACTCTCACCTTTGTTTGTGATTTGTTTTTATTTGGATCTAGAATCTGGAATGAACGACTTATTAGAACTGTTTTTGATGATGAAACTTCAACTGCCATTCTTAGTATGAATCTTCCAACTTCGGGTGAGGATTACTTGATATGGAAACCAGATAGAAGAGGTAAGTTTTCTGTGAAAAGTGCCTATAATACTCTTTGCACTAACCATGTTAATAATGATATTTCTTAATTTCGCAACTGCTGTTGCTGATTCTTCACAAATAAGTGAAGAAATGTATTCGCAAGCTTGTTTGCTTACTCAATTTCTTATGTTATTTTATCATCATTTATGTTGAAATTCATCATTGCGACAAAATCGGGACGTCGCTACACTTTCATGTAATGACCCATTGATCTTGTCTTATCATTGTTTTTGTGTGGTCTTATTTTGCCTTCCTAGTTAAAGGTCTTATTTTGCCACCCCTCATTTTGCATCAATATGACAGGTCTAAATATTCTTGCGAAGATAAAGTCCCATGACATTGGCGTAAAATGCGACAAAATCGCGACACGTCATTACACTTTCTTGTAACGACCCATTGATCTTGTCTTATCGGTTTCTTAATATTTTTGTCTGCGAGGATGTTTATGTTGCGACAATATGACAGGCCTAAAAATTCTTGCGAACTTAAAGCCCCATGACATTGTCGTCTTTTGACACTTTTCAGCTCCCTAATGGAGGGTGCCGCCCTTATCATCTCCCTGGTTGCCCCTTCAAGGAGGCGTACATCGGCCATACAAGACTAGCTCCTCCCATCCGGTCTTAACAACTTGATTGTTTTCGCATGACCTCTTATCCCTTATACCTATATGGCTTATGGTTTTGAGACTGCACCCTAAGTGGAGTTTTCTTCGGGCCGAGTGCAGCATGTGCCAAGACTTTCCAAGAATGGCCGAGACACTTCAAATGTCCCAGGCACACTTGGCTCAACCGTGTACCTCGACGCCTTGAGCATACACTGACTCCTTGGAAGAGACCCTCGGGCGTCCAACCAGGGTATAACCTTATATATATAGTTGGAAATCCAAGGTATCTCTCCCGGATAGGCTTTCATGGGCCCCAAATTTTCATGACTCAGATTCCAGGGGCGATGTAACCTTTTCCCTGAGCCATGTCAAGAGATACCCCCTTATATGACGCACTTTAGGTCTTACATTTGCCTCTTGCGAAATATCATTCGCGAACTAGGGTGTACGCCATAAAGGTTCGTCCCATTCACTCACTCTTTCATTTTTTTTAATTCATTCAATCATTCATTTTTGGTTTTCTCTTGTTATTTTGTTTGCGAAGCTATCGCACAATCTTGCTTTGTTTATTGTAATCTCATTTCAATTCTTCAATCAAATTTTCATACATTCTTGATGGCGAGATTCTCGCGAATTTCTTCTTCAATTATTATTTCTTCCTCTTACTCTTGATATGCCTTTGTCATTGATTTTGATAATAATGATTATTCATTTCTTACATTTTTTGCTCCTGCTGCTCTCTGCCTCTGCATCATTCAAACCTCTTAATGGTTCCTTTACATCATAATTTTCAACTGTTTTCATGCACTTGCTTCGCAATGTATCTTCACCTCTTGTATCTATAGTATCCACCATCAACCTTTCTCTTCTTTGTTCATCTTTTATATTTTGCTTCCAGCCCTTCCTTTTTGCAGCTCTTTCCTCACAACTCTCCACATCAATCTCATAGCATTTTTGTCCTTTCATCCAGTCTCCCTTTATAAATCCAACACCGCTAGGATGAGGACACTTTATACACTGATGATAAGTCGACGCTACACCCAGAATTTCGTGCAACCATGGACTTCCAATCAATGCATTATAAGGGGATTCCACATCGACTACACAGAACAAAATTTCAGTTGATAATCCTTGCAAGGGTATTCTCATATGAACTTCTCCTTTAGGCTTATTATTTGTGCCATTGAAACCGTATATTTTATACGTCGAAGGTATCAACTCTTCATCCTTCCCACCCATAGTCTTGTAAGTATGGTAAAAAAGGATGTTTCTTGAGCTCCCGTATCAATTAAGATTCTCGTTGATCGCCCAGAATTTTCTCGCTTCATCATCTTCGCCATCTACGAGGTTTTGGATTAATTTCCAATTTTACGACCAATGGGCTATCATGCGTCTCTCATTTTCAGGAATCTCTTACGCAATGAAAGAAATAATCGTATTTGCCATTCTTTTAATCTGCGATATCTTCGCGATGTTCATCACTTCTTTATTATCGGCATCCTCGCAAAAACTCTCTCGAGAATATTATCCTGAAAATCTTCAATTGTTCGGTATGAATGTACAATGGAGTTGCAAAACAAATTTTTAGCTTTCGCTCCAACTTTTATTACGAATGTTTTTTTCCCCTTTCTTTGAGTTTGTCTGTGCATTTAAAGCGGTGGTGGTAACGGTTGAACCTTCTCTTCACTTTTTATAAAATGATTGACTTTCCTTGGTCGATCATTCGAGGATGATTCTTTTTATATTCTGCGAGTCATTTGTTAGGTGTCCATGAAAGCGGTGGTAAGAACAGAACTCGTGACTTCTATCACTTGGTGGTGGCTCATTCCCCATGTTCCATGGTGCAGGTATGTTTTCCATCAAGAGTATAGCTTCCCATATTTTTTCCACACTAGTATTTAGTGGTGGCATTTTGATTTCCTCCCATACTACTCTGTGATTTCGCTGTCCTACATGATAATTATGCCTTCGACCTCCATAAGTTTCTTACGGATGATCAAGTCTTTGAATTTTGTTATTGCCGCCACGGTTGTAGTAGTTCCTTTCCCTTTTAAATTCTTCTTGATCACGGCTTCCCATAGCTACTATCTTTGGATGTCCATCATCTATTATCCTTTCTTGTTGCCCTTGCGAAGTACTCACTCTTGTGTTTATCAATTTGGGTAATAAGCTTGCATTCGCAGCATTTGAATTTGTATTCGCAACTGGGTATGATTCTATCTCATTTTGCCTTTCCTCTAGAGCAATATATTCCTCCTGGAGTTCTCGCAACTCAGTCATTGTAATTGTATTCTTGACTCTAAAAATTTGAATATATAACAAATTGGTCATGAAACATAGCGTTTATGAATGATAGAATAAGATATCTTTCATCCACTCGTCCAAACCATTTCGCTACACATTGTATTCCATCTCACAGTTAAGTGTCTCAAACTTTCGCCAACTCTTTGTTTGGCCCAAATACGTCTTCAATTCCCGGTCGCGAGGAGTTGTTACTTATATATGCCCCTAAGAATATAGCTTGTAAATGGTTGAATGACGTGATTGTGTTTCTTGGCAAACCTTCAAACCATTTCGGTGCTTCTCTGTTAAACTTGATGCAAAATATTTGCACAATATGGCATCATGATTTTCCCATTGTAACATACATCGCACATACGATTTGATGTGTTGTATCGCACAAGTTGTTCCATCAAAAATCTTTGGTTAACGCGGGTAAATTGCACTTTGGGGGTATTCCTCCTAACTGCACCTCTAGTGTAAAGGGGTTTTCGCGGCCTCTTCGATGGCCTCATCCAATTGTCTTCTTCCTCCTCTCCTTCTATTGTTCAACATTCCTCATCTCTGCCAACTCTCTCAAGATTTGTTCATTTACATCAGGATTCGAATTTATTGGTCTTTTTAGTTCTGCCTCTCTCCTTCTGCGTTCATGTCTGCTTTGATTTTCTTGTTCTTCATTTTCTTCTCTTCTTTATTTGCGACCTTCTCTTTCATCTCGTTCACGAATTCTCACACCGTTATATCTATCATTTTCTCTTCTTGGTTGTCTATCAGTTCTCCTTTGTATTCTTTCATATTCTTCATTGATATTTCCATTGTTGCGATTTTGCTCACGTCTTCTTTCTCGATTGTCATGATTGTTCTGCCGAATTGCTTCCTCCAATTCCCGTTCTTCCATTTCTAATCTTAATCTTTCCCTTTCGCAAGCTAGACGCGCTTGTTCAATATAATGTTTTTCGATGTCATCTTCAATCTCCTTTTGTTTCCTCTGTGTTTCTCTCCCATACAGTATTCTTCTTCCTTCTTCCGATTTTCTCCACCAATTGGATTATTCTCGCACTTGAGCGCTTGCCTATTTTCTTGATTTCCGTCATTTTGGCCATTCTCAGAATTTCGGGGACGTGGAATATAACGATCTTCTACCACTTCTCTTCTCTCATGACATCCTTCACCGAGATTTGGCTCTCTTTCTAGATTTTCTTTATTAACATTTTCTACAGGTAATGTTCTCCTCATATCTTCTCTAACCGATCCTGATCTTGACCTGGTAATACTTCTCGACCTTCTATTCTGCAACCTCATATTTTCCATTCTTAACTCATGGTTTTGCCTTGTTAAAT
Source organism: Papaver armeniacum (assembly GCA_023531295.1). Taxonomy (NCBI): domain Eukaryota; kingdom Viridiplantae; phylum Streptophyta; class Magnoliopsida; order Ranunculales; family Papaveraceae; genus Papaver; species Papaver armeniacum. Next base: position 24,701 of record JAJJWW010014401.1, read on the forward strand.
TTGCACGTTCTTCCGCTTCTAATCGCCTTTCTTCATGTATTGTTTGCCTCAATGCTTTTAATGCTGCGACTTCTTCATTTCTATGAATTGTTTCTCCCATCTCTTCTCGATTTCTCTCCTCTTGTCCATTATTTATCAATTGTCGCACTTCTTCTCTTTCTTCCGAGAATCGATCTCCATGTATGCACACTCACCCTATCATAATCTATTACTCTATTCGGTCTTTGGTTGAATTGGTGGTTGAATTTGACCTTCTTCTCTATCTCTTGTGTTTATTCTTGATGGTTCACCTACTTCATTTCTCCTTTCTCCGGCCTAATCTCCCGCTTCTTCTAACAGGTTGTTGGTTGTTACGATGCATTCCTTCTTCTAGCCATTTCTCAATTTTAGTAAGTTGTTGAAAATTATACGAAATTCTTTCTTGTTACTCCTGATTCTTTCAATTCACAAGGTTGATCTCTACTCAATTCCCTATTTCTAGCGCCATTATGTAGTTGCAGGAAATCCTACACTACACCCCTCACTAGAATATACACAATTAAGTCATTTTAAGATGAATGATTATGATTTCTATTGATTGAATACTTGAATCTTTACAATATGAAGTATAAATGAATTATAGAATTACAATCACTATAAAACTTTCTCTCTCCTATTGACTTGCTTAACAATTCAAAAAGAACCCTCCCTCAACAGACTTACTCGACCCTTTATATAGGGTAGTACACAGTGGATGACAGCTAAGCTGTCCTTTATTTTCGGGAATGGCTTGCGAAATATCGCAAGCGTACAAGTATACAATCTCGCGACACTCTTAAACTTCGCCATATTTTCATATCTTCCTCATGTTCTGGCTGTCGTCATTCATTGCATCATTTATTTTACTTCCCTGCGACTCCCTCGCAATGTCATCATTTATTAATCTCGCGAAGTGTTGATGCCGCGATATTCTGATCTTACAATAAAACAGAAAACAATCAACAATCTGGTGGGATACTCTAGAAGATACGTATATCACTACCAACCCTATGTTGCATGCTCAACCAAACACATCGAGATAAACTAATACTTTTCCATAAAAGATTTGCCAATAATAAACAGCTTCAGGTTCAGTTCATCCCTCCCAAATATCAACTAGCAGAAGTATTCACCAAAGGATTGCTTCTCCAAGGTTTCAATATATAAGAGACAGATCGAAAGCTCAGCAACTCACGCTCAATTTGAGGGGAGTATCAAGGATACATGTATTAATCATCTTGAATCATCTCTATTGGATGAATCAGAATCCTTGAAGGGTTTAACAATAACCTAGTCTTTTCTTCCACATTTATCTCCATCTTAAGTTACGGTAAGTTGTATTCTATTTTTGAATTTGTAAGAGTTTATATAAATCGAGAAACCTAATCACATAAGAAACTGTGAAAGACTTTCCTGTAAAATATCTCTTAATATAATTAAAGTAATAAAGCATAATAACAAGTCAACACATTGACATTCCTCCTCCTTTTAGGACAAGAGCTTCTCGGCTTTCGGTCGATGTATATTCACTCGTTTCACTTACACAAGAACCACTTGTTGATAATGTGACAACTTACTAGCATAGATCAATAATTTATCGAATTTTTAATATGTTATATATTATCTTCTCGAAAGGGTTCTAACTTCAGTCTCTCTGAAATTTGTTCTTCAATTTTTTCTGTCTGTCTTCACATAGGGAAAGTAGATTTTATCATACCTACCCGAATAACTACGAAAGGTAATTGCTTCTTTTTTTTTACAGTGCTTTTATATATTTGAATAACTATAAGTCTCCTTGTAAATTAAAATAAACCTATGTGTGTGAGTAGGTAAAACATAAATTGGGGCCTCAACCTTTCACCTTTAAAAAATGAGCATCGAGCAACAAGTCGAGGACCATATAACCAAATTAGAATTACACGAAAATCCTGCAAATATTTACAGAAAAAAAAAAATCAGTTTAGGAGTAAACGTTGTTGAACTTCATATATCCCGGCTATTGTTGGACACTAATTATATATAAGGTATAACATAAGAGACTAAGACATTCCTACATTTCCCAGTTTTTCATATCATTTACCAGTCTAGTAGATATTTTTAATTTTTCGTATTAAAAAATAAATAGCATACACCTTTTTGTGGCGATTTCACCTGGGATTAAATTCTATAGGGAGTAAAATTCCGTACTCAAGGAGATTTAATTCTTAGAGATGATGCAGGTAATTTTGAAAAAAGAAAAGAGCATGGCCAAGTTCATCAGCAAATCCATAAGAAGCATGGTTTATTTCAAGCAACAACATGGGCTAAGGAAAAGAACTTCAAATATTTCACCATTGAATGTAATTGTGAAAGTTTGATCGATAGTCTGAATAGGAAAATAACAACCATCTCATGACTTAGCAGAGCTGAAAACGTAGGGGTACCAAGTACACCACCAACTTTTTTCGTTCGGCAACCTGTATGGACAAAACCTAATACTTGCAAGTACACCAATTAAATGATCCTTGGCAATGTATATAGAGTTTATATCTCTACCTCATCTCAAACAGTATATATATAGACAAAAGAGTCAGTGAACCTGATTGTTAAGACGAGTACTTCGACAATCTCAAAAATCAACATCCAAGATCAATATAGTCGTATCCAAATAATCCAATCGGAATTTTGCCAAGTAATTAAACTTGTTATCTATCTTTCAAGAAACAAAATCTATAAGAATCGAGTCTCATAATCAATCACAGCTAAATGGGTGTATCTACTAAGATTAAATACGCACAACTTGTGTAAATCCAATTATAAAGATAATAATATGACATAGAAAAAAAACACAAGATATCATAAATTTTGTTAACAAGGAAATCGCAACTGCAGAAAAACCCCGGGACCTCGTCCAAATTTGAACACCAAACTGTATTAAGTCGCTATAGACACTAGCCTACTATCAAACTTCGGACTAGAATGTAGTTGAGATCAAATCCACCCTCCAAGCGATTCAGTTACAATCGTGCTCCTTACGTCTCTTGAACCTCGCTAGGCTCTATGCAATTGATTCCCTTAGCTGACGTCTTTTCTGACCCTACGAGTTTCTTGGCCGTAGTGAAGAATTTTGATACCAATTTGCCTCTAACAAATAAGCGTATTTTACTTCCGTTTAGATTAAAGGTCAAGGTGAGGAAATCTGCCTCAATGAGACAAAGCTAGCAAACCTCAAAAACGGAACTTACGACTCTAGAAGAGCAACTTATATTCTTAACCACCTCTCAAGAACAATCTTTAAAAGATCAATTAAGATTAGTTTTCATATATCAATCTTGAGGAATCACAAAGTCTAAAACAAATAGAACTTTGTGATTACTATATCTATCTTGCCTGAAAGAGATTAGGAAAACCTCGATAATGTTAAAAAAGCAAGATCGGGATACACGAACTATCAAGGTAAATATAGTCGGACCTAGCTTTGTGAATCCAAAAAGCAAAGTCTTTTAGTCGTAGACCAAATTATGTTTACGAGAGGAAACCTAGGTTTATAGAGGAGGTCTCTAGAATCAACTAGGACACAAAGTGTCGGGGATTAATTTCCCGATTGAAAAAATATCTTTATTTATAGTTTTCAAATACTATGGGTTGCTTAGAATTCAATCTAAGATAACTTGGGAACCAAACAAACACTTTTAGGTCTTGAAAATACAATAGAAGAATATGCACTATGGATGAGTTAGAGAACCATGTATAATGACTGTTTGGATTGGAAACTATGCCAAAGAACTAAAAGCTGTTCATTTAAACACTTAAGAATTTAATCATGATGCACACATATAAGTGTTTGAGTGATCAATGAAGTCTTAGAAGTATTTGAGAGAGTTCTAGCAATCTTTGAATATATTTAAAAAATAAGTCTTTGAGCATCTGTTAAAAGCTATTTGGGATGGTTGGTACGACGGTTTGTCAACCGTAAGGCTTGTTCACGAGTCAGGGTGCAACGGCTCTTGAACCGGGTTCGCCAACCCTACAAGACTACCAAACTCGGTTGACTACGGTTCGTGGACCCGAGTTCACCAAGTTGCTAGCCTAAAATACCAACTTCAAGAAATTAGTTCACAACGGTTCGTGAACTATTCCCAACTGAACTCACGGTTTGCGAACTGGTTCACCAACCCTCCTGTATTTCTGAAACTCATATATCTATGGTTTTATTTGGTTCGCCAAATTACCTTGAAATTTTGAAATATCAATAGTTTTGAATTTCTCTCTTTTAATATTTGAAATATTCTCAAGTGATGAAATCATTTGCATGGGAAATTCTCAATTAATTCACAAACAATAAATTGCTTAGAGATAATATTGTTAAGGATCGTTGAACATCTTTGATAAAATCATATTTCGAGATTTTTAACAAGACAAACTTTTTAACTCGAAACTTCTTCTTTGTAAATCTACTAGAAGTCATACGACATCGTTTCAAAAGATAGAATGGTAAGATAGTGAGGAAACTAGAATAGTTCGGTCTTCACATACACGATACAGAAGTTCTTCAAATGTCTTCGCATCTTGGTCTTCGAGGGTGATGTACGATACTCGGCTACAAATTCTAACCTAGCCCGAGACTTGACTTAGTAGACTAGAAATCAAGATATATTTTTGATCATCTAATATTGACAGCAAGCTAGAGATATCAAAACTTGTGGGTTCAACCGAGCATTTCTCTAACAAGAGCTACTTTGGAGGAAACATATAAGATAGATAAATCTTGTCTTAATTTTCAGGGTTTTTATTTTGTCTACCGAACTGGAAATACTGTGGATGATAGTTTAGCTATGAAGGCGAAAATTTTGATTGTAACTTTATTTCCCCACTTTGTATGGCGGTGAACAAATAAAACATACAATTAGGTTAAATACAACCCTCTTTTAAAATTTTATAACTTATTGTTTATGGGTGAAAACGGTTTCTACTGTTTACAGTAATTTCGTGTGTACGTGGATGAGAAACGAGTCTAAACCCTAAACAATGTACTACACGAGAGTACTTTTGATTCGAGAGATCAATCTGTACAATCCTGGCCTAAACCAAGAAATGGCCGTTCCAGGCTTGCTTCGGTCACAAAGTGAAGGAGATGGGTTGGTATTAGGGAGGGAAGCGAAGAAAGTGTTGAGACCAGAATAGTTAATTCTGGAAGTGTGGGTGTTTCGTGACTTGTATCAGAAAGTTGAACTAGCTATCTGGATGAAAAGCTATCAGATGATTTCTGGATGTTGTATTGTTCTCCTGACCAAAACTTGTTGTCTGGTGGAAAATAGGTGAGACCTATTTATACAAGTCGCAACAAAACATACCCTGGTCTCTTAGGAAGTGGAAACGATTGAGTGGTGGAAGAAGGGAGTAACGGGTAACGCCTGGAATTTATGTTTCCATAATGAAGGATACGTTTACACCATTACTTCTTGCCATTACTAACTGCCCCGCTTTATGACACTTTAATGGGTGGCGTATTGCACACCATGCACGTTGTAAACCGCCGGACCAATACTACGATGAGTATCCCATGATTTTGTGACATGTTTTGATGTCTCGAGTGTTTTCGTGGAAAACATGTAGCACTTTATTACGTGTGGCAAGTTTAAAATTGAGAGGCTTTCCGTAGGTAAATAACATATGTGATGCTAGGCTCGTTTTGGCTAGTCGCCTAAAACTTGTCACGAGCTGAACGGCTCGGTGGAGAATTTTGATGGCTGAGATTACATCTCATGAGGAAGAGTGGCCATTGATTATGGTCGCATCTTGTTGTATAGCGAAGTGGCGTCATTGGCATAGTAGCGCCTGGTGGAGCCATGGTATAACGACATTCTAGTGGCATGCCAGTGGCGTAGTGGCATGTCAATGGCGTATCTGCAGCATAGCGGCATGCTAGTAGCTGTGGCATGGTGGCATGCCAGTGGTCGTGGCATAGTGACATGTTAGTAGACGTGGCATGGCGGCATGCCAGTGGCCGTGGCATGGTGGCATGTTAGTAGACGTGGCATGGCGGCATGCCAGTGCCCGTGGCATGGTGGCATGCCAGTGGCCGTGGCATAGCGGCATGCTAGTAGTTGTGGCATGGTGGCATGCCAGTAGCCGTGGCATAGCGGCATGCTAGTAGCTGTGGCATGGTGGCATGCCAGTGGCCATGGAATAGCGACATGCTAGTAGATGTGACATGGTGGCATGCCAGTGTCCTAGCGACATGCTAGTAGCCGTGGCATGGTGGCATGCCAGTGGCCGTGGCATAGCGACATACTAGTAGCTGTGGCATGATGGCATGCCAGTGGTCGTGGCCTAGCGACATGCTAGTAGTTGTGGCATGGTGGCATGCCAGTGGCCGTGGTGTTGTAGCATGGCCAAAGTTTAAGATTTGGCTTCGTGACTAAAGTTAAGGCTTGGCGGCATGGCCAAGGCTAGGGCTTGGCGCCGTGGCCAAGGTCAGGGCTCGGCGTCGTGGCCAAGGTCAGGGATCGGCGTCGTGGCCAATTCAGGGTTTGATGCCGCGGCAAAATTTGAGGGTTTGGCGGCATGGTCGCTCAAAAAGTTGCCACAAGCCTGTTAGTTTGGTGAAGAACTTGGATGACTGAGGTTGCATCTCAGGAGGAAAGGTAGTCGTCGATCATGGCTACCTTTAATTGGCAGTGACGCCTTTAACCCGCGCTAGCGGCATTCGACATGGCTGGCATGGCTCGTGCATGCCTTCGGCGCGGTTGCGCGCGTAGCCATAGCCACTGAAATTTTGGCACGTTGGTGTGGAAATCTTGCCTAAATTAGGGTTTATCTTGTCGAAACCCTAATTAGCCTATATGGCACGTCGCATGGGGTGAGTAGCCATGTTTGGCGCATTTGGCATGTGCATATAGCATGTGTTCCTGGTATGTGTGTTTGGCATGTTTGGCATGCTGCTTGGCATGATGGTGCATTTTTGGGAAGCCAATTGGCTTTGCGCCCATCTGGCGCGGTTTCCTTCTCTTCAACACTGTGGCGAGTTTAAAGTAACCTGGTTTGGTTAATGTAAGAGGGCCGGCCAGGCATGGGCGTGGCTACACTTCTGTGTAAGTGTGGAGGATTTAAAGCAACCTGATTGGTCGATGGGAAGTGGGGCCGGCAAGCTAGGGCGTGGCCACACTTCCAGTGCGCTGTGGCGGATTTAATTACCTAGTTTGGCTAAGCATAGTTTTTCGAACAATGGGGTCTAGTGTGCTGCGTGGGGCGCGAAACCCTAATTTTGCAAATTAGTCGGGTTTATGATCTTTTTGTGAGTTATCACAATAATTGGCTGGATTTTGTATGCTGCCACAAAAATCCTTATCTACAGAATGCAGTGTGCCTTCCGTCTGAGCATTTCGTGCGATGGCCTTAACTTTGGTACTTGGAGGTTCATGCTACTCCGCTGCGAGTGAACATAAATCCGTCATGCCATACCGATATTAAGGGTTTTGCCGGGGAACATAGCACAGGAAAGTACTCTGTGACTCTTGTATTGGCGAGGTGCCGAAAGTTACAGAGTGTTTGGGATGGTTGCTACATTCCCCAGTCTGGATAAATTTCATGTAAATATATCGAATGGCTCAATAAATATGCCGGTGGAGAGGTTAGCCCTCACAGCACCGTTTTCTTGCAGAGTGACGTCAGGTGCAAGGTTTTACGATTTTAACCCTAAGCTAAAAACCACCATCAACACTTATAAACCCAATTGATGTAGGTAATTACTACCCATATTCAACATCTTCTCTAATTTAGTTTTTGATTTGTTTTTCAATCAGGTTTATTGTTTTAAACTCGTCATATTCATGTATCAACTAGATACACAAAACTTTGAGTAATTTAAGTTGATATAACCAACTCACTGAACACTTTTGATTAGCCATTTTTTCTCATAATTACTTATAATTCTCAATTTTTAAAGTTTCATATTATTTATAATTTCAAATTATCTAGAAAATACAATTTATTCAATTTACCCCCTATTTTAATATTAATTTAACCTGGAAAATTTAAAATATTGGTGATTTACATCAATTCCATTGAATCTGATTGTTTATTGAGGTGAGATTTTTTTTTAACACCACGAGAGATGTGATATATATATATATATATATATATATAAGTTGAGATTCATGGATATATAACACATATGTATGTCATCTGATTGTTATCCGGTGGATCTTCCCAAACACAAAGAATAGCGGACGGAGAATTGTCATTTGTTTATTTATTTGATAAACAAAAAAAAATTATTGAGGAAGGAGAGATGCAGTAAGGATATAAGGTTCCAAGCGCAAATCTTCCCTAACAAAATAAAAATATCTTTCATCACTCGACATTATAGTTCTATAGAGAGAACTTAACCTTTTTTTTCCTAACTTCCTTTGCTACATTATCTACTAGATACATAAAAAGTATGCTTTTAAACTAGAAATGTGACGACTGATAACTATTAAAAAGACTTTTACAAATATTAACTTTAGCTTCTGCTCTCCAAGGAATATTGAGATTCTTTTTCTGATCATTCTTCACCATTTGAACAAGGTTTGCAATAATTCTGTATGCAACATAAAGAAATCCCCAAATCCTGAATCCACTTTAGCTTCTCTCTGAAGGCCTTTGCTTTAGCATCCACTTTAGGTCTCCACGATGGAGGATTGTCATCCATCTGTTTAATTTTTGGAAAGATGATGAAGGTATGTATTGGTTACACACGTCCATTAAGTTTCCATTATTAGATTTTGGAAAGAGGATTATATTTTAAGTTGGGGTTGTATTTAGTCATTGCGCTTTGTATTGTCCAAAGACTCACAATAGATAAATCTAATATAGGAGGGGTCATCAGTCCCTCTCTGAATTAGATGACCCTACTAATGGTGCATTCTAGGCTTTTGTTGTTGCTTAATAAGTTCTAATGAAATCTAATTTACAAAAAAATAAATAAATAATAATAATAATAATTTAAGAAATCAAAAATAACAGGAAAAAAATAGTGAATTTGTCGACTCTTACCTAATAGAAGTTATGGATGGAAGATTATATATATATATATATTTTGTAAGTTGGAATGTATTCAAAAGACTAACTTAGGGAGTTAGTAACCCTAACATCAAAACAAATAGAGCCATCGAATGTTGGGATATTAGAAACTTCCCAAACATTAGATTTATCTACTTTTAAAGCTTGAATAATCATGCCGGAGATTGATTAACCCAATTAAAAATTGATCCAAAAAATTTAGCTTCCTTAGCTAGGGTATCAGCCACGTAAGCCGGATGGCAGATTATCTTGTTGTTGAGGTTTTAATATTCTTGATTTATTAATCCATGTTTTTTACCTTTTTTTGAATTCACCATCTTCATGATGAATTATGGACAAGAGCAACAAATTTATGTTTGTTTTTTTTAGGCGAATAGTTGTTAGATTTAGGTTTATCCATGCAGTAAGATTATTTTTGACTTTTGTTATATATTAGATGTCCCCTATTATGACGGTCAGGTAAATGACGCACAATGATTGTGCGTTACATTTTTGCAGGCCAAGTAAGTGTGCATCCAGGATGGCACGACACTGCGTAGATTGTCAAGTGCTGAGATAGCAATACCCTACAGGGCCAGTGACGCATAAAGGTGACGCTACACTGTAAAGACATTTGGCTAAGCAATGAACCTTATTGGTCGACACAATGAAGCTTCATTGAGGCAAAGGCAAGGCAAAGACAAAGTGACAAGATGCAACATGCGATGTTGGCATTAAGGTATATCCATGGAATTGAGTTGGCCCAAACTCAAGGATGATGCAAGAAGGTAGAATAGGCCAAGAGTTGGTCTATGCATTAGTTCAAGGCAGGGCCAAAGCTTGAGTAATGCAAACAATCTAGTAATGCAAGAGTGGCATTGCCATTGTCAAGCAAACTGGCTAAGTGAAGCATATGACGGAGGAATAACTAGAATGAGCTTAAGGAGTTGGCCTGATGATTGAAGCACCATGATTCACCGTGCACTGGCTTAGAGCAAGAAGTATGCAGGGCCAAGATGGCTGAGCAATGGATCAAGGCCAAGTTCAGAAATGCACAATAGTGGTACAATATGGCTCAGGTCGCGGTTATAAGTTGGTTATTGGCTTCACAAGCGTGCCAAAGGTGCGTGATGGGTCGGTAGACCGACTTTATTTTACCGCAAGTGCATGGTGTCAAGAATGCACACAATAGCAAGCACAGTTCGTTCGCTCAAGGAGTGTGAAAACTACTACTAATTAATATCAAGAACTATCCAACCAAATTCAATATTTTCGGAGATTGTTATACTAAGAAAATAATAACAAATTGATTCAAGCAAGTTTATAAGAAAATATAATCAAGGATGTGGAAGTATTAGGGCTACAGAATCCGTTCCAAGCTATGTTTACTTATGTTTTATTAGAAGGTTTCAAATTTACTCATGAGAAGAGGCAAATCTAGCTACTAAGACACAGAAGATATTTTATTAAGGATTATAGACAAGAGTTATGATAAAAGATTGTTTGTTCTCAACCTAAAAGGTAGGCATCTTAAGTACTAAGCATACATGGCATACATAGTTTTGGAATGATCATAATACAATTGATACCTAGGTTACACATGAAATGATGTTCTAGAATTCAACTATGCAATATACATTGCATAAGACATGAAAAACTCTTAAAACAATCAACCTATTCTGAGAAACACAAACATGGAATTAAGATCTTATTTTTGAAACCATTGTTTAAGAACACAAGCGCTTTAACCTACAAGTTCATCCTTCACCCTAATGAGGAGTTTAGCTGGACATAATTTTGTTCGAAGCCATAGAAAATGATATAAAGATCAATAAACTCAGCATATGAAAAATCAATCAAATAAAATGGAGCTAAACCTAATTTCTTCCCTGAAAAAACGGCGTCCCCTTCTTTGAGTTTGTGTCTTTGTACTTATAGGCATCTGAAATTTCTCTTTGTGTTTGCTAACACCTCAAAGCCCCAGTCCGATTGCGAACACCAATTGCAAATCCAGGCCCTCTCCAAGGTCCGACCACAGTAAGCAACTTTATATTCCGTCTGCTGGGCATCACTTCAAAATTTGCCCCAATCACCATTCCATGAAGTACAAACTCATTCAAGTTTCACAGTAAACCAATTCATCCAACAAGCTCATAAATCCAGTCTTTATCATCTCAAATACTAATACATCTCCAGACTAAGGCCTTTGCACCAATCTGTCAATCTCCGAAACTTGTCCAATTGGTTTATGTAACACGATTTATAAAATCATTTCTAAAATCATTCTTTGATAGAATTAAACCCCATCTAAAACATCTTATATCTCCTTATCAAGCAGCTTTTGTTCCTGGTAGAGATATTCATGATAATATCATTATTGCTCATGAGATGATACATACTATGAAGCATAAAGAGGGTTATAGTGGTTCCATGGCTCTGAAACTTGATCTTTCTAAGGCCTTTGATAGGATTGAATGGTCTTTTCTCTTGGGAGTCCTAAAACAATTTGGTTTTGATTCTAAATTCTGTGGTCTTATTAATCAATGCATTTCAACTACCAGTATCTCTGTGTTACTTAATGGCACTCCTACCCAAAGTTTTTTCCCTTCAAGAGGAATTAGACAGGGTGATCCTTTATCACCCTATCTTTTTATTCTTTGTATGGAATTTCTTTCCAGATTACTTTTAAATGCTGAGGCTAACCACTGTATTTCAGGTGTAAAAGCTTCAAGGAATTCTCCAGGCATTACTCACCTATTTTTTGCTGATGATATTCTTATCTTTACCAAAGTGACATGCATAATATAATTGGTATCAAAAGTGTTATTGACTATTTTGGTAATGTCTCCGGTCAAAAGCTAAATCTAGATAAGTCTAGTGTCTATTTAGGTCATAATGTTAGTCCTAGTGCTGGCTGATTTTTGCTAAAGAGCTCAATATGATTGAAATGAAGGATACTGACAAATATCTTGGTGTTACTTTGTTAATAGTTAGAAACAAGACAAAAGCTTTTAACCCCTTGGTTCAATCTTTTGGCACTAGATTGAAAACTTGGAAAGGTAAGACCATGAACCATTCTGCTAGAACCACTATGGTTAAACATGTTATGAATGCTCTTCCCACATATCAGATGAGTTGTTTTAGGATTCCTGAAACCATGCTTGACAAAATGGACTCCATTCAAAAACATTTTTGGTGGGGGCATAATGATAATAAAGGCCTTTGCTTAATAGGTTGGAATAAACTAGATACACCTAAAGCCCTGGTGGTCTTGGTTTTAGAAATCTAGAGCATTTCATTGCCTTATTAACTAAATTAGCTTGGAAGGCTCTGCAATGATGATAACACTCTGTGTATACTGATTATTAGAGCTAAGTATGGTAAAGATAGAAGTTTACTTCATGTTGATAAACTCAAAAATGATTTGTTCTTGGTTATGGAAAAGTATTTACGGTGGTATTGAAATTGTGCAAACTCACTCTATGTGGATTGTACAGGTGTGGTACTAAAATTAATATTTGGCTAGACAACTGGATTATAGGCTTTAATAGTCCAATTGTTCCCATTGTGGGAATTTCTAGCCTTGTTACTCTCACCTTTGTTTGTGATTTGTTTTTGATGGATCTAGAATCACGGAATGAACGACTTATTAGAACTGTTTTTGATGATGAAACTTCAACTGCCATTCTTAGTATGAATCTTCCAACAGGTGAGGATTACTTGATATGGAAACCAGATAGAAGAGGTAAGTTTTCGTGAAAAGTGCCTATAATACTCTTTGCACTAACCATGTTAATAATGCTATTAGTACGATCATATTCCCAAAGAGGTTTGGAAAAACTTTGCGAGACTAAAGCCCCTCATAGAGTGCAACTATTTATTTGGAAATGCTTAAGAGATATTGTGCTGTTAGGGAGAAAGCCGGGTCGCCTATAATCGAGGTAGAGCCTCAATGTAGCTTATGCAATCAAAATATCGAATCTCTTAGACATTTGTTTATGGATTGTTCTTATGCTAAATCTCTGTGGCATGGTTTAAATGTGAATATTGAAGATATAATCCAGAATTTTCCTTCCATCCAGGATTTGGTTAATATCTTGGTTTTACAATAATGATAAATGATAGTATTAACTACGATTCAAATTCTTGTGTTATCAAACTCATGTGTGCAACTGGTATATATGGAAAGACAGTGCGGTGTGATTTTTCAAAGAGTACATACTAATATTGAGCTCGATTATTCGTATTAATAATCGATAAAATAATGTACTTTTGTTCTGATTCTTCTAGTTTTATTAAGTACAAGTAAAATTCTTCCCAAGGTTTGGTTTCCACCCAGGATAAAGATTTCATTAAAATCAATATTGATGCCTCATATATTTATGAAACAAGAAAAGGAAGCATTGGACTTATTGTGCGTAATTTTTCAGTGGAAAGCATTAGCAAGACAAGGCTTTAACTGGAGGAAGAATTGAGGTCAAGTTGGTCTTGAACATTTGGAATGTAAAGCTCTAATTAAGGCAAAGTGGATTGGATAGAAAGGAATGGCTTCAACAAGGTTATCATTGAGACAGATTGTGAGAACTTGGTTAACTCAATTCATAGTAATGAGCAGCATGTGCATTGGTTTAATCATCACTTAGTCCTCTCAGTCAAGAACAAGTTTTTAAATAAGGATTTTTGGTTTTGCAAATTAGTTAATAGATTAAGCAATAGTGTTGCTCATGAGCTAGCAAAAAAAGCTAGACTAGAAGCAAATAGTTTTTCTTATGAATCCATAAGCTAAGTAATAAAATTCTTTTAGTATCAAAAAAAAAAAAAAAAAAAAAAATCAGACTCACTGCGATTAGACCAACAACCCCACATACATCCAACCAATTTCACCCAAAACAGATTCATATCAACCAAGCATTCAGAACCCCAAATAGCACTCCAAAATCGACTATTAACATAACTCCACCAGTTTTGCTTCATTTGAAAATCACGGCAATTCTTTATCTCCTATGTAACATCTCAAATTTGTTGCCATTTTATCCACCTACGCACACAGCATCACCGTCTTCACTTCACAGATTTCTTTAGTTGAAAATATTCACCAGGATCGTCACAAATTGAACCCACTGACTTCTTTTCCTGTCTTGTTTCAGCTCAAGAAAAAATCTCGCTTCAATCCAATCCCAGATGTGTGTAAAATCCCCTAATTTCTGTTGATGGTACTGAATTCAATTCAACCACTTCGAAGCCCTTATATATATTCACATGAGAAAACCCAAATTCGATTGCTGCTGTTGAGAGAAATTGGTACAATTAGCTTGAATCTCAATGCCATAACACCACAGATCGTCTTCAAAAGATACCTACCCAATTTCAGTCATGTCAAGAACCCCCATCTATTCTCTTCTCTCATCAGCTGAGTCTGAGCAGTCACAAGAAGATGATATCTCAACTGACCTGGCTGAAATTTAACCCGTAACAGCTCCGATTAGATCCTTAAACAGCCACTCACTTGCACCATCTCTTCCATCTTCGTCTTGATTCTGAACTCCATCAACTGAGCTCATAGAATGAACCCAGTTTCCGTTCACAGCGAACCAACATCACGGCCTATCTTTGGTGTAGAGTTTCAGTCTTGAAACTTCATTTACATCTTCATGATTTAATCTTCGTTTACATCTCAGAACTAGAAATGAAATCAAGCCAAAGAGAAATGCCAGCAGCTGCTTGAAGATGTTGTTGGTGAAGACACGGTTAAAATGGTTCAAGCTTTTTTTCATTCAAAACACTTATTGAAACAGATGAATCATAACTTTATTTCCTTAATACCAAAATCTAATTGCCCAAAACTTGCTTCTGATTTTAGACCAATTAGTTTAAGTAATGTGTCTTATAAGATTATTTCTAAGCTTTTAGCTTCTAGGCTAAAGAAAGTGATGGATAAATTTATAAGCCCATACCAGGCTGCTTTTTTATCCTCTAGACAGATTACTAATAATATTGTGCTTGCTCATGAATTGATCAATAGTATGAGAAAATGCAGGGCAACTAAGAAAGGTTTAATGGCTATAAAGCTTGATATGTCAAAAGCTTTTGACAGGATTGGGTGGAATTTTCCGGATGATGTTCTTAAAAAACTAGGTTTTCATGATGATTGGTGTAAAATGATTTATGAATGTGTTTCTACAGTTTCCGCTTCTGTTTTATTGAATGGTGCACCAAGTGAATTATTTTATCCCACAAGGGGTCTTAGACAAGGAGACCCCTTGTCTCCTTACTTGTTTATTATTTGTATGGAGACATTTTCAAGATTACTAATTGATGCCGAGAGAAAGAATTTGTTACAGGGTATCAAAGTGACCAGAGACATTCCAGCAATCAGTCATCTGTTTTTTGCTGATGACTGTCTCATTTTCACTAAAGCAAACAATGCTAATGCAAGACAGCTAGAAAGTATTATCAAAGAATTTAGCACATACTCAGGTCAGGCTATAAATTTTGACAAGTTAGGTATTGCCTTTAACCCTAAATAATTCAATTAAGGTTAGCATCTCTAATTTGTTGAATATCAAGAAACTTGCTCTTAGTGAAAAGTATTTAGGAGTTCCTTTACTCATTCAAAAAAAACAAAACAGAAACTTTTAGCCATTTGGAAGACAAATTTCATAGTGGATTAGCTACTTGGAAAGGAAAGCATGTTAATCAACCAGCTAGGACGGTTATGACTCAATCTGTCTTAGGTTCTCTAGCCTCTCATCACCTAGATGTCTTTCCCATGCCTAAAAAGTTGACTGATAGGCTAGATAGTATCCAAATGAATTTCTGGTAGAATAAAAGTAAGGAAAAAAAAGGAATTTATCTTAAAAAGTTTGACAATGTAACTAAACCCAGAGTCCTAGGAGGGTTAGGTCTTAAAAAAACTGCTGATATGAATGTTGCATTACTTGTTAGACTTGCTTGGAGGTTACTTCATGAATCTGATGCTCCCTGGGTCAAAATCTTAGAACATAAGTATTTTTATAACTCCAGTCCTTTGCACTGTGTCTATGAAAATGGCTCCTTCATATGGAAGGGCATCTGTATGGGTCTTCAGATTATTAGAGAGAATTGGTGTTGGGAAATAAGAGATGGGACTAAAGTGTCTATTTGGGATGATATTTGGGTTCCTGGTTTGAATCAAAAAGTTAGTGACCAATTTAGGTCTAATAACATGAAAACTGTAGACCAACTAATGTTGCAGGACCAAAAAGCTTGGAACATAGATGTGTTAAACATTTTGTTTGATGTTGATACTGTTGAAAAGATCAAACAAATTAGAATCCCAAAGTCAGGGACTGATAAGTTAAGATGGACTCATACTAAAAATGGTTTGTTTACTGTTAAATCAACTTATAGAGTGATTAATGATGCTGGTAATGATGCGGCGTACTGTGCTGAGCAATTAAAATTCCCTTGGATAAGATTTTGGAAAGCTAATTTGCCACCAAAGATTCTACATTTCCTATGGAAGTGTTTGCATAACTGTTTGCCTGTGAATGAAAGATTATCTAAGCATGCTCATAACATTGATGCTATTTGTCCTTTATGTAATTTTGTGCCTGAAACTGTTGATCACTTACTTTTACACTATCATGTGTCTAGGGAGATATGGATAATAAGATAGAAAACAATTTTCGAGTTTGATTGGAGATAAAGACTGAAAAAGCTGGATACTTGGTTGGTTCTCTGGTAATGTTAACATGAATCAGTTAATCATCTCTGCAGGGTTTACGTTATGGAACATCTGGAAAGCTAGATGTTCAAAGGTTTTTGAAAACAATGATCTGCAGGTTAACATAATAGTGAGACAGCTACAAAAGGAGAAAGCTGAATGGAATGAACACTTAATCAAACAAGCAGTCCCAAATAATAGTCTGATAGTTACTAGAACTGAAATCAGATGGGAAATTCCAAGACCTGGATATTTTAAAGTCAACTTTGATGCATCCTTTTTAAAAGATGATAAATCTATGGGTATAGGACTAATTATGGTTGATGATGCAGGGAATGTCACAGGAGCATGGAGCAAGAATGGAGTAGATGCAGATGAGGAGCAGGATGAAGCTTTGGCGGCTTATGAAGCTATAAAATGTGCAAGACTTTCCAATATTCAGCATTTACAGTTAGAGGGTGATTCTCTTAATGTAGTCAATGCAATAAAAGGTGCAGTAGGCACTGTGGGATGGATTAATAATGCCATCATTTCAAATTGTTTAGATTTGCTTAAATATTTTTCAAGTTGGGAGTGCACTCATGTGCCAAGGAATACCAATTCGGTGGCAGACACACTGGCCAAAGATGGAAGGATAACTGGAATTAATAATGTCTGGGAATCTGAATTGCTTGTATGGCTCAGGGATCTTGTCAATGAGAAACTTTGTACTCAAATTTCAAGTTAAAGTGATATAATTTTCTTTCTTATTAAAAAAAAAAAAGCAGCTGCTTGAGAAATGAGATATGAATTTCTTGTCTTTGACGAAGAACAAATGTTGTTGTTTTGATGACCACAATAATGGGGTAAAGAATTGGCCACGTCTCCCCTTTACTACTTAGCCACTGGTAGGCCGTGGGCCGAGCTTGAGTAGTGCTGATATAAACATATCAGGCCAGCCACAATTTCGTCTCTATTGTTGCCAGTGACTTTGCTCATTTTTGTCGCAAACGTCATTTTGCCTCCCTTGAGCCATTTATCGTTCCGGTTATCAGATTTCCTTGTAATTCCTATAAAAGATTTAAAATAATATATTAACAAAATAACGAGTCCTAGCAAGTATAAATGTAGGTATTAAAGTGTCGCACTTACGTGCTTATCATATTTCCTGGCTTGATTGGGGTATACCCAGATTAATTGGGGTATACCCAATAAGACAAAGTAGGGTCATTTTGAAGTAAAAGAGGCCACCCCTTAACCATATATTTTCTAAATGGCTAATATACCCTTGTTTAATTAACGCTAAAAATCTGATTAGCTTAATTAATTGAGTTTAGATTGATTAATTGAGTAGATTAAAACTTATGAAATGAAATTTTGTTTTTGATTGAACTTATTTGGGAAGATTTTTGAGGAAAAAAATTGTTTTGAAAAAATCTTTTGCAACGGAAATGAAAGCACACTACCCAAACACTTCTAAAAAGGGGATTGCAAAGTCTGTTGTATGAAATCATACTCAAAATTAGATCGAAATCAACACTTTCAGTTCGAAAGTATGAAAAGTCGGCAGGGGTCGACGGATGAAGAACATGCCGATTATATCCGTAGGCAAGGTCTGCGGATAAAGAACATGCCGACAACTTATGGCCGGCAAGGTCGGTGAATGAAGAAGATGTCGACTTTATTATTTTTGACACACAGGAGACTGTTGTAAATGCTTCACTAGTCGGCATCTTATTGATTTCTTACCTTGCCGGCTACCTTATAGTCGGCAAGGTCGATAAAAAATACCTTGCCGACTATAGGATTTTTGACATACATAGAGGTGTTACAAATGCATGATTAGTCGACAAGGTATTAATTTCATAACCTGCCGACTAAACTATAGTCGGCAAGGTATAAGGATGAATATTGTGCCGACTAAAATATAGTCGGAAGGGTATAAGGTTGAATACCGTGTCGACCATGTAAATACTGATTTCAGAGATGAAAAGTCGGCACGGTATTCAACCTTATACCCTTCCGACTATATTTTAGTCGGCAAGGTCGACAAAAAAAACCTTGCCAACTTTCGATCCGTTTTGATTTTTTTTTTTTTTTTTTTGATCTCATCATGTATGGTTAGAGTTTTGAAGAAAGATTTTGAATTTTTTTGAATATGTTTTAGTAGGCATGGTTTTTTAGTATGGGCAATTTGGTCTTTTAACACCTTTTAGACACCCCTTAGCACACTAGTTTGGATGGGAATAAAATGGGTATACCCCAATTAATCTGGGTATACCCCAATCTCGGCAGGTCAGATTTCCCCACACTTATATTTTGCTAGTCCTCGAGGAAAAAAAATTGTATCCGGTCAACAGCTGGATACGGAGATGTCTGCTAAACAGCTAGACGGAACCACTAAATAGTGGTATAGAAATGTCTGCTAAACAGCGAGACAAAACCACTAAACAGTGGTGTAGAAAAGTCTGCTAAACAGCAAGACAGATGATCAAAAAAAACCCGCTCAACAGCTGGTCATGTCGTGCAAAATAATTTTTGAATTTTTTTTTTTTTTTTGAAACTTTTTTTTTAGCTTAAATTTATAAAGAAATTGAATGCCCACCACAAATCTATATATACTTAACCACATCATCCCTTAAGACATTTATCGTTCCGGTTATCAGATTTCCTTGTAATTTCTACAAAAGACTTAAAACAATATTATTAGCAAAATAACGAGTCCTAGCTAGTATAAATGTGGGTATTAAAGTGTCGCACTTATGTGCTTATCAGTGCGAGACAAGTTGGAAGGGTTATGATATGAGTTTATAACCTTAGTAGAGTGTCCCTAACCGTTCAAGACAAGTGTGGCTTCAATCTGCATGACAACACAAAAGGTGGCAGTTGAAAAGCAGATTGGCGGTTATGGAAACTACCCTATGGGGCACATGGCCGTTCCATGTGTTTGCAAGTGTTGTGCACCGTTTTTGGCCCTTGTAATCATTGTATAAATAGTGTAGAGATATTAGAAAATCAGTAGTCTTACATAGGAGAGTTAGTCCCATTGTTTTGAGAGAATAAGGCATTACCAAGAGGGTGATTGCATGTTTAGTCCATTGGTTGGACAGAAGTTTGTAATCTTCCTTTGATATAATAAAATGGGTTAATTGTGTCACGTCTTTGTGTTTATTATGTTGGTGATTTTCTGAGTTGATCAGTAGGAATTGATGCATGTCAAACCTCTTATGCTTATGGGGGCATGAAGAGTTAGAGAAAAAGAAGATGAAGACTTTCGTTGCATAAAGCCTTATGAGTGAAGGCATATGCATACTTTGATGCAAGTGTGCAAGGATGAGTACTTGTGGGTGAAGTTGATTCACTGAACCACATAGTATTGCCGGTCTTGTCCCATGAAAATTTTAGGCGATTAAATGGGCATGTGACAACAGGTATCAGAGCCGTTGTCAAATTGGTGACATTTGTTTGTCAAATTCAGTGAAGAACTGTTTGGGTTTCGTTAGTATGGAGACTAGAAGTTGATCTTGTGTGGAAAGATCAATTGGAATGAACTTTGAAGCTTGAAGTAGCAACAGGCCATGAAAGTTTATGACAAAGATATCAAAATTTATGCCCAAAGTGTTAGATGAACACGCAAGAATCATTGAAAACCGGGTTTTCAAGTGATTGCATCACAAAACTGAAGAGTATGCTGACTTCTATGGTGCAAGTAAGTTTTTTAAGTTCATGTTTCTCACAAGTAAGCGAAGATTAAGCATTTGGAATGCATTCTTTCGTAGTGTTATCAGTAGCGAGTACATTACAAGTGGTAATGGGAACAAAGATGTCGTTGGCCTTTGCAGTGGCAAAGTACATGAAGAACCTGTCTATGCGATAGATTGAAGGTGTTTTAATTGTATCCAATTTTATGGAAGATTAAAGTTATATCTCTCGATGCATATAACTTGGTGGTAATGCAAAGTCTGGTTTCGAACCAGCATTTTTGTGGCAATGTGATGCCATGAAAGAAGAATTGGTTGGCCAATTCTTATCTAGCATAAAGCTTATGGAAAGGCTGAAGAAATAAACACAAGTTAGGGGGAAAGCGATACACCACGGTCTTGTCTTATGTTTGCAAAATGTTCTTCATCGATGCTAGATGTGCATAAGGAGTGTGCTTGCACCTGGTTTATGAAAGTGGGATCAATATGCTTGGACAAAGGTGTCCAAAGACTTGCATTTGATCATAACCAAAAAAGGATGTTCTTTTCGACTGCAAATCAACAATTGTTGCTACTAAAGTTGATTTTTAAGAAGGGGAAAGACAAGAGTAACCAGTTGTGCATGGGAAGTAAAAATGAGTTCCAAGTTTGAAGAAGAATGCGGCATTCTTGCTTCATGAAACGTAGGCAATGGCGCCTCATTTGCAAGGACTATGGCCTTGTTAAGATTGTCCAAGGGATTTGTCCGCAAAAGTCATTAAGTAATATGACTTGCTGAGCTCTATAGTGATGCTCAGGATCACCAAGATAAGTCCAATTCAATTGTGCAAAGGTGCACAAGTTTGCGTAAAAATATTGGTGCTAATTGGCATGTCCTAATAGTCGAGAACAAGTCTGGCCTGCAAGCCAGTAAAAAGGTAGCAGTTGAAGAAGCTTGTTTGCGGTTTGGATAACTGATAGTAATGGTGATGCATAAGAATGTATAAGGTCATTCTTGAAGAAATATTCATGAAAGCTAAAGCAACACGATAGCCTCAGTTCGAAGGAGTATTCAACTAAGTGTCAATTATATTGTGCTTCGTTATAGAAGTGGCATAAGAACATTGATAGTTGGAAGAGTGCATGTGGCAAAGTGAATTGATTCATTAGAGACGGTAAGTGCTGTCTCGCTTCCTTGTTTGTTGCTTAGAAGCGAAGATGAAGTCAGTATTGCAAGGCTTGTTAGGTCTTATAAGTTGCAATCAGTTGGTGCGAGTATTTGCTGAAGTTTGAGTATACTTTCATTTTGGGTCAAGTGGACCTTGGTGTTGGGAATTGTCTCTCTATGTAAGTTAGTAGTGAATAAGGGTATTTGAGGCGAGAGTTCTTGTCTCTTTCGTTCAAAGTAAAGCTAGTTCACGTGAAAAATGCTACATAGCATAGCCAAAATATGCAATAGAAGACGCTGAAAGTGAAAAGAAGCAAATAGATGAGTTGGTGGCATAGACGAGTTTGCTGTTGAGAGTTATGTAGAAGTGCGACGGCATTTGGCAGCGATAACATGGAGTAACGCGGCAAGAATGTAGAAATAATCCCATCAAGTAAAATGAGTTAAGATTGACTCATGGCGTGGAAGATTATGTTGTTTTCCATTACATTAAAGCGTATAAGTTTGAAAGAGCAAGTGAGACTTTGCTGGTTTCTTTCAATCAAGGTGTTGCGACAATACAAGCAAAGAGCAGCAAGGTTCTGGTTCTTTGGAATACATATGATGCAAGTCCGAGAAGGTAAAGTTTGCAATATGATTTGCAGGCCAAATCTAGTAAAAGTTCTGATGTTGGCAAAGTGCAGCAAAGGCTGTAGGTTGTGGCGCATACCAGAGTGGTATCGAATCATAACTTGCATACCTTAAGGCATGGCATGTTTGGCAAAGGCGCAACATGATTGAAGAATGAGGTCAAGTCTTATATAAGTATTGTTATGCTGCGTGGTGCAACTAAAGTCGGAAAATGAAGGCAAAGACTTTGGCAATGATCATTGTGATCAGTGGGAAAGAATCATTGCTTGTGTACACTTAGGCACACATGATTCATGCGAAGCTCAAGCATAATTCAGGGAATTGGCTAAGAGGAGTTTCGGTTTGCATTTGAGTATTGGTATACAATTGAAATGGAGTTCGAAGGTATGTGCAACGTAACAACAAAAGTTCAAGATCAGTAGGAACAATGGCAAGGCACTAAACTAAGTGATGCTTATGCAAAATCATAGAAGTTGGCTAAGTGCGTTTTGCAAAAGCTAGCAAAGATTACTGAGTTTCAGAAAAGGTTCTGAAAGTGCATGCAACGAAGATTGAGACCAATATAGAATTTGTACTTGGTTGCATTCAACGAGGGCGTTGAACGGATTAGGTGTGTGTGGGGGAGGGGGTCTATGACCGGTCAGACAAGTGACGCACAATGATTGCGCATTACAATATTGCAGGCCAAGTCAGTGTGCAGCCAGGATGGCGCGACACTGCGTAGACTGTCAAGTGCTGAGATAGAAAGACCCTGCAGGGCCAGTGATGCGCAAAGGTAGCACTACACTATAAATACATTTGGCTAAGTAATAAAGCTTATTGGCCGACACAATGAAGCTTCATTGAGGGAAAGGAAAGGCAAAGCCAAAGTGACAAGATGCAACATGCGATGTTAGCATTAAGGCATATCCATGGAATTGAGTTGGCCCAAAATCAAGGATGATGCAAGAAGGTAGAATAGGCCAAGAGTTGTTTTATGCATTAGTTCAAGGCAATGCCAAAGCTTGAGTAATGCAAGAGTGGCATTGCTATTGTCAAGCAAACTGGCTAAGTGAAGCATATGACGCATGAATAACTAGAATGAGCTTAAGAAGTTGGCCCTGATGATTGAAGCACCATGATTGACCGTGCATTTGCTTAGTGCAAGAAGTCTGCAGGGCCAAGATGGTTGAGCAATGGATCAAGGCCAAGTTCAGAAAAGCATAACAGGGGTGCAATATGGCTCGGGTGGCGGTTATGAGTTGGTTATTGGCTTCACAAGCGTTCCAAAGGTGCGAGACAAGTTGGAAGGGTTATGAAATGAGTTTATAACCTTAGTAGAGTGTCCCTAACCGTTCAATACAAGTGTGGCTTCAATCTGCATGACAACACAAAAGGTGGCAGTTGAAAAGCAGATTGGCGGTTATGGAAACTACCCTATGGGACACATGGTTGTTCCATGTGTGTGCAAGTGTTGTGCACGGTTTTTGGCCCTTGTAATCGTTGTATAAATAGTGTAGAGACATTAGAAAATCAGTAGGCTTACATATGAGAGTTAGTCTCATTGTTTTGAGAGAGTAAGGCATTACCAAGAGGGCGATGGCCTGTTTAGTCCATTGGTTGGACAGAAGTTTGTAATCTTCCTTTGATACAATAAAATGGGTTAATTGTATCACGTCTTTGTGTTTATTGTGTTGCTGATTTTGTGAGTTGATCATGACGCATGTCAAACCTCTTATGCTTATGGGGGCATGAAGAGTTAGAGAGAAAGAAGATGAAGACTTCTGTTTCATAAAGCCTTATGAGTGAAGACAGATGCATACTTTGATGCAAATGTGCAAGGGTGAGTACTTGTGGGTGAAGTTGGTTCACTGAACCACATAGTATTGCCGGTTATGTCTCATGAAAATTTTAGGCGATTAAATGGGCATGTGACACCTATTCACATTTATGATATTTAAATCTTATGGGTCCCCAAAAATTCAATTTTTGCATCCCCAACCATACGAATTCAAAGTGACCTTAGTGGGCAAACACTTCATTTATATACTAATGTTTTCGCGATTTTCATTGCTAATTTTCTGCAATTTTTGTATATTACCCATTGTGTGGTATTTTCAAGGTCTGTCGGGATCGTGTGACTTGTAAGAAAAGAAATTATCGAAATCATGCGACTTGAAAGAAAAGAAATAAAGGCTTAATTCGTTACTTGGGAAGCTTAGGTGCTGACAGACTGAAATCGCAGCAAGGAATGCAAGGCTTTATAGTGTCATAACTTCACTCCTGATTGTTGCCGCATTGAGATCATTAGAGGAAAGCTTTATTTACATACAAGTAATACGATCTGAGTGACCACGCAAAACCAAGAAACTAATTTTTTCTGAGTACCATATGAAGCAAAATCAGCAATTTTGTTTGAAGCATATATACTGAAATGACAAAAGATCAAAAAAACAAAAAAATGTTAACACCACCAATGGAACTTATCAGCACCGGGTTAGGGGCTTGTATCAATAACAACTTGTATCAATTACACTTTATTGCAATTATATAACATTCACAAGAAAATAGACTTCAAATCAGCTCTTGGCAGAGGCTGCTGGACTATTGTTTGGGAAAGATGCCAAACCTGCATTATTATCTGGGTTAGGTTTATCCGAACTACTGGCATGCAGAACAAACTCTTCAGGGGACATGTGGGTGCCGTGGCAAGCACAAACAATCCTCATTTGATTTTTATCATACTTGTAAGTAACACCAGAAATTGTCTTACCATTTGGACTGGGTCCGGTTGTAGAAACCCATGGTAGATCTGGGTAAGAACCACAGCCCCCAAATTTCAAACCAGGAGCCATTCCAGACTTTATTATGGAACCTTCGTAGCGGTGATGTTCCACGGAAGAATCTTCTCTGGCTTGCTGTTTACCGTTGCCTTTCAGTAACACAGATTCTGGTGAATTGTCTGATAATGAACTATGAGGAAGTGACTGATTAGCAACTGCAGAGGTGCATGGAGAAATTAAAGAAATGAGACTACAAGAAAAGACAACAGAACTTTCAAAAGCATTCTCGTGTTTACACTTTCTACCATATACTCATTAATACTGAATAAAAGACACCAAAAGGAACATGGTAAAATATAAGCCAAGAAAGTGTGGAAGAGAAAAGTTGCTAACCTTGCGATATCTTCAACCCGTCTACAGATTTATTAGAATTTAAGTCTCCGCTGGCAAAGTTTCTGCCAACATATGAAGGAGGGAACTGCTGAGGATGTGAAGCAACTCCCCACGAATGACCAGTATCTAATATTGGTAGCTGGACAGTCGAGTAACCAAGTGTTCCAGATGTACTTCCAGGGTTTGCAGGTTGGGTCCTAGGACTCTCATTATTTGCAGGATGTGTCATCTGCATGGTACCTACAGGATAAGCAGACGTCTTGGTGGTAGCATGAGCATTTAGTACATTTCCGGATACCGAAAACGGAACATTCGTGGCAGGTGTGAATGACATCGGAATTCCAAAATTCATGGTTACACCATGGTTGGACTCATTTCCAAACTGTACAATAGACTCTCTTTGCGCTTCATGATTGCCTCTGACAACTGAGCTGTGCAATGTGTGACTCTCCTTTGGAGCCTCGTAGGAGTTTCCACTAGGCTTATATCGTTTACCATCCTCAACATGAGAAATTAACCTTGAATTTGATCTGGCTTCAGACTCCACAGCATCATCATTTTCAGCTGCTGAACCATCATCTGTTGAGATCGAAACATGAGAAGTCTTCGTTGACGTAGAAACTCCCATGGAAAGGTTCTTACTATGCTCAGCTTGCAGGATTTCTCTCTCGTGCTTCTTGTTCACCTCTTCAACCGACATTTTACGTTTGTTACCTGCCCCAGATTCAAGACTCTCAGATTTCTCCTCCGCTAGTGATCTACTGTTATCAGCATCCCATAGTGCTCTATATTTAGTGATCTGTGGAACTTTAGTTCCTTCCAAGTCCACAGAAGACTCAGCTGCATGCGAAGCTTTTAGGATACTAAAGAAATTGTCTTCTGAAGTTTGCATTCCATAAAGTGCAGGGCTATTTGTATGGGAGTCATCAACTAAATCCTGTTTGTTGGCGCAGCCTGCATTAATAAAATTTCTTAGATCGACATTTACTTTGCTGCTGCTACCTCCTTCCTCTGTCTTACTATCTGAATAAGTACATTCTTTACCCTTTGCACTACTAGCAGATCCACCACATGAAAGACCCAAACTTAGCTCAAGGCCGTTATTATCCTCCATGGTAATGATAGACGGAATATTCTCAAGTAAGGTATTCTGTTTTACTCGTTGTTCACACAAGTATGATCTCGCATTACGTAGGTACAGATAAAATACAAACCAGGGAATCACCTTTTAATGGAAAACCACAACAAAACGATCAACCTATCTGGAACACAAGAAGCATTTAATTAGGCATTTCACACATCTTAAGATAAACTTCAAGCCAAGAATTGAATGTTTAAATACGTATACTCATATATATGCTTGTATACAGGTATCATTCTTCACAAAACTAAGCACCAACAAAGACCTCAATTTTCTTAGAGATGAGGTATTTCAAAGTACACAACTATGCCAATACATTTAATATGTACTTATTGAGATTTCAACGACTCTACTTAGTTCGAATTTCAATCCAAACAAAAACGCTAATGGCTGCAAATTTCTCCCAGACTGTAAAGCTCCAAAAAATCATTCTTGCCGCAACACATGTGCAGATGTTAACTTCATCTTAAAACCACGGCCCTAATCCATTATCTTCAAAAATTCTCTAACGCAAGCAACATTTATAAGTGAAATCCCTAATAAATGATATCTACTTAGTGAAGCTAATTTGATCAACTTCATAACTGCAGTTTTATAACTTCAAGTAGTATGAAGTGAACGTATTAAGTAGATCTAGCTAACAAGAGAACTACAAACAAAATCACAAATTTCACCTACCACCTAAAAACCCACGCTCATCCTTCAATTCATGCAAATCATCAAATTATCACTTAAAAATTTTCCAGATGAAAAATTAAAACAAACCCAGAAACCAGAAGAACAAAATAAACAAACCCAGTGAAACTCAATATTTTTACAGAAAAAAAAAATCATGAAATTCCTCATACAAAAAGTAGATTAGGTGGAGTAAGACGTAGAAGAAGAAATAATACCTTGAATCAACAACTTGTGATGATGAAACCCTTTAGATGATCAAAGACTGGTTATGAAGATGATGTTAATGAACCAATAAGATCTGTTTGTTTACAGAGATGAACAGAAATGTGAAATGTTTCTGAGATGAGGGATACTCGAATGGGGTTTGATTTCTATTTTTTTTTTTCATATTTTTTTTCTATTTCGTTGGTGGTCGTATAATTTAATGTATTTTTTATTACAAAGGGTTTATCGTTTAAGCACGTGCTTCTTATAATAGATTCTCATTTTCCACGGTCATGTTCCAAATTCTGCAATAATTTAGACTATTGTCAGTTCAAGCCGTTCAACGATTCATGGTGGTGAATCAGTTCACTATAACCCATTTGACTAAGTCAGTGGGTTGACTATGATTTTCAGAAGTTTTTTTTGGACTCACTCCTTTGATTTATCTATTACTATACAACACCCCTTACAGGAACAGTTGTTGAAGCTGTAAATTTGGAACTTCCTATTTTGTCCCTAATTTTATTTACTCATCCAATCTTAATATAAATAAAAGTGAGGACATAATGATAATTTGATAATAGGTCCCACTACCCATAACACAAAAAAAAATGATGGGTTCCATTTTCAGCTTGCACGTGCACGTGCACGTGCCAAACAATCTAGTGGATAAAAGAAAACAAACACAAACAAAAGTACACGAGAAAGAAAAAAAAAGAACGCGAAATTGGGGATAAAAAAAGCAATTGGGGATATAGGAAAAGGACAAAAACTGGACCCAAATATCAAATCAAGGTCACCCCTTATCTAAGTATTTTACGTAATACCTAATCTACCCCTCACTAATCAGATTTAGTGGTTAATAATAATTAGTAAAAATCTTAAGATTATTTGATAAAAGATTAGTGTGTGTTTTTATTTGAATTTGGGTGAGTGAGGTGAGAGTAGAAGGAGAGAAAGAAAAATTGAGAGGGAAATTATTTAGGTGAAAATGGAGGATGATTGTGAAGAGAGAATTGCTGCTGCTGAATCTTTAGCTCAACTACAACAAGGAGCATATCTTGAATCTTCAGTTAATGACAACAACTCACAATTGCAACTCTTTGTTGAGCCAACACCCTTGAATGATGATTTTTACGAGCATGGAGAGTTTTTTGAAGAAGCTACACAAGAAAGTAAACTTGCACAACATACAAGCATCCCCAATACACAGGTAAAGTTGCTAGGAGGTTGAAAATTCGATTTTTTTCTTTAAACCCGCCATTTTTTTTGCTGAAAAACCTCGGTGCCGGCATGGTATATACTACGACCATGCCGGTAGACCGATATCCCCCATTTTGAATATTGATCCGGCATGGTATCCTACCAAAAAAACTATGCATGTACAAAAGTTACTTTTTACCTACCAGGGAATATACTACGGAATATTCTCTGGCATGGTTTTATTGATAGGTTACCATGCCAAGACCGCATGAAAAACATACAGGAAGCAGATTCCATCCAAAACGAAATACCGGCATAAGAAATTAATAAACGGCGCGCGAACTTTGTATGCAGAGGCTTAGAACCATCAATATCGGGAATACTAGGCACCAAGACCGGCGTTGTTCGATTACAAATTTACAATGCCGGTACCTACTAAAAAAACATACAGGAATAAATATTTTCCAAAGCTAAATACCGGCATTGTATATCAATTATTTTCTATCGGGAAATATGTACCTAGCTTAGGACAATAGATTACGAAAGTGTCTAAGACTTTGTGCTTAGGCGTTGCTTTCTAATGAAACTTGTATGCCGGAATAGGTTTCAAATTGGTCTTCAGTTTTGGTTAAGTTCGACCATGCCGGAACATTGGTTGATCATGTCGGTACGGGTTTCCGGCATAGTATTTTAATTTCGTTTGGAACTAATTTTCATTCGATCTTTAGGTGGTGACATATATTGATCCAACAAATGCAAAGCCGCTTCATCGGGATACGTCGGAATACTATCAAATACCTCCGGTATGTGACCAAAGAATACTTTTCACCTAGTATCTTGAACTTTACTAATGGATTGCTAGTAATGAACCTTCTAATGAACGCGAAATTGTTCTTATGTAGGGAATAATAGATCGAAAGGAAGCAATCGCTTGGGGTAAAGAGACGGCTCTTAAGAACATGTGTGTGTTGGTGAGGAATACCCAAGGTTCAAAAACCCGTTTTGAGATGGCTTGCGAGAGAAGTGGGCAATACAAGGAGAAGAATAGCCACAAGAGAAAGGATTATGTATATCCAAAGAAGACTAATTGGGTATACAAGACTCGTACGAGGAAGAATAATTGCCCGTTTAAGCTTGTATTCTGTTTAAATGACATGAACAATTGGGATTGTGAGGTTTTGTGTGGCTGTCATAACCACCGGGATCCGAAATATTTTGTTGGTCACTCCCTAGTTGCGAAGCTAAAACTTCATGAGTTCGACGATGTAAAGAGATTGACCAAAGCACTTATCAAACCGAGACAAATTCTCAGAGGCTTCAAGGAAAAGGATGAGACTAACGTGTATTCTCTACGTACAATTTATAGCGCACAAGAAACTATTAGAAGGGTGGAATGGGAAGGGAGGTCCGTTATGCAAGAATTTGAGAAGATAGCTTGGGATCACAACTACACGCGTATCATTAAAAGAGGGTCGGACAACAAGCCCCTTCAAATATTCATTTCACATCCTTTGCTTTCACAATTGGCAAATACATGTTGTGGTGTTCTTTTGATGGATTGCACCTACAAGACAAACAAATACAATATGCCGTTGTTCAACATCGTGGAGCAAACCTCGGACAAGGTAACATTCACATTGGCTTGGTGTTTAATGGAAAACGAAAGGGACTATAATTATTGTTGGGCATTACGACAATTGAAATTATTCTTCCGGGAAAATCAACTTCCGAGGATCATCGTAACCGATCAAGATGACGCATTAATGAATGCAATATCCGACGTCTTCCCGGACGCACAAAATTTCCTATGTACATATCATATACGTAATAATGTGATAAAAACTTGACATGCCTTGTTTGAACCCACTAAGGCAGATATTAAGAAGAGAATGATTGTTCAACTAGAGGAAGATGTTCGAAAGAACAAACTATCCCCCGAAGAAGAAGAAGATGAGAGAGGCAAGATAAAGGAGCGAGTGGACAAAGAACATGCGGAAAATCATAAAAAGTGGTTAGAATTTTTAAGAGATTGGGAGAAAGTTTATTGGTCTCTTACTGAGGTTATGTACGAAAAGAGATTGGAGAAGTTTATTGCCGATTGGAACAAAGTTTATCCGACTGTCATCTGGTATTGTCGGACTCAATGGTTGGATAAGTTCAAGGAAAAATTTGTGCGTGCATGGAAAAACCGGTATAGACGCTTCAAGAGTGAAGCAACTAGTGCAGCGGAGTCCTCTCATGGGAGATTTAAAGATCTCATCCAGTCTGGTCAAGCCAATGTGGTTACGGTCACCGAGGCAATGAAGCAATACTTTAAGAGTGATATCAATAGGATCAATGAGGCTTTTGAGAAAAGCTCAATGGAAAGGATGACTCAATTTCTTCACTATGGTAAGTTGCTCCAAGGAATAGAATTTAACGTCTCTCATTGGGCAATAAAACATATGATGAGACAAATGGACTATGAGAAAAATTACGGAAAACCGGGTGATGTGTGTATTTGTCCCGACATGTCTTCACTGGGGCTTCCGTGTCGTCATATGCTTGTGAAGTATGAAGAAGTTATACCTATTGAGGTTATTGATCCGTTTTGGAAGCAACTATCTTACAACCCTTCACATTCCTCAGACAAATTCCAACCATCCGCGGCTTGGTTTCGGCAAACACGCACAGCCTTCTTATGATCCTACAATTAGGAGACAATACAATTAAGAGATTTTACATAAATACACAACAATACATATGCACAAGATAAAAAATGCTTACATAGGTTTGATAGATAGTACGATCCCATGAGTCCTTGTATCCAAATAGTATTTTCGGTTCCGGAGCTTCACCCTAAATTCTACCACGTTCAAGGTTAGGTATCATGTCATCAATGTGAGGAAGGTGAGAACCCTTAACTTTTACTTTGACTATGCCCTTGCCCTTCTTGCCCTTGCCTTGTGTTGGTTGTTGACTTGGCCCACCAACTTCACTTTGGCTTTCTAATTGACTTGGTTGAACCTCATCATCTTCCTCCTCACTTTCCTCTTCATCATGCTCATCGTCCTCAACAGTTACAGTATGTTCACGGATTACAATTCGACTACGGTCACCACCACTCTCCCAAATTATCCCTCTTGTATCAGCCCCCAAACGCTTTTTGAGACCTTTATTTTTCCCTCGAGGAGGCAGAGACTGAGGAGTATCAAGACCGTCCTTCCTTCTTCTCTTAGTGACAGCATCTTTAGTTTTTCTTTTGTTAGCTTCCTTGGCTTTTGACATATATCATAAGCACACAAAATGAATGTAAGACAACTCATTTTCAGTTTTAGTACCGGCATAGACTCACTTAAACAAACCACGGCGGTACATAGCTCCCGGCATAGAAACTTAGCAAATAACTCTTGCTGGTACATCGACCCGGCAGTGAACATTAACTATCGACAATGCCGGTAGTCATAAGTAATTCTCTTGAATACCAAAAGATCACTACCGGCACTATCGAAATAAATCAATTCCATGTCGTAACAGGGTACCGACATACGATGCAACAGAAAATCTATGCCGGTACTGGTGACAAATTCATGGGTGTTCCTGTTAGTTTTAAGTCCAATAACGGCATACACGAATTATTATTAGTGAATGCCGTCACCTAAAACCGGCATAGTATTCAACCCAATTTCGATGCCGGTACATGACATTCAGTTTCAGGGTTTGGAAACGGCATTGTATACATGCTAACATCTAAGCCGTAACTTAATACCGGCACTGTATTCATCCTAGATTGAATGCCGTAACTAAATACCGGCATTGTATTCATACATATTTCAGTGCCGGTACTCTCTGTAACTCAACTGTTTCAGTTAGGATTCGCGATTCTAACCTAAACACATTGCTATAAATCGATTTAAACACCCATAAAGTAGTTTAAAATCACTTACCTTCTCACAGAAGCCATGTTTGTGAGAGGTTGATTGTCCGAGTTCGCTGCTTCTTCTTCTTCTTGCTCTTGAGAAATCAAAGCAATCCTTTGTTCCTGTTTTTGTTGAGCAATCGATTTTGAGTTCGATTGGGCATTTGGTTTCTTTCGTGGAGGCATTGTTATGATTCGGGTAGGTTAATCGACGAAGAAATTTTTGAATCGACGAGAACAGATGAAGAAAAAAAAATCAAAAACCTAACCCTAGGTCAGTGCCGGAACTGATTTGAGAATGGGGGATAAATGGTTTGGTTTTTGATTTTAAGTTTTAGTAGAAAGGGCATAATAGTCTTTTCATAATGTTTTTTTTAATTAACCAAAGGGTATTTTAGTATTTCCATACCCAAAAATCGCCCCTTAGCACACACCATGGGTTGGGGGAAGTAATCTATATCCCCCAATTGCTTTTTTTATCCCCCAATTTTGCGTTCAAAAAAAAATTGAATAAAAGGATACAAATAAAAATAAAAATTAAGGCTATAATCCGCAGATTTGATGCAGTAACTTTTAAATAGAAACTTCATGTTTTGGCTTCGAACTTCTTTTCTTCAAGCTATATAGTATAGATTGAAAACCATCCAGAGAAAGAGGGAATGATTTGCTCTCTTTGGGATATCCCCTGCCATCATATTCTCACATGCCGGCGACGATGGAAACGTTGGATAACCATCGTATAATTTTTGAATATTCATAACTAACACTTCAAATCTATAGGTATCGACATTAAGAGGCATGTCTAACCTTGCAGAGATGATCAATTGTGTGATTCATGATCTTTAAACATAAACCTCTCGTTCCTCCTCGGAAATATCTGACCACGAATCACTTTCAAAGATCTGTTAGCTATAGCAGCAAAATCATTATCAGCCGCATCCTCTATAGTCATGTCTACATTGGACGTATGAACCTTTGCGTGGGAAGTACAGCTCCTAGGTTTTCATCAAGAACTTCATTTGCAACTGAATTTATCAACGCATTAGTCACTTCTTAAATTGCAGACTCGACTACAGTTTCTAAAATAGTAGAAATCCCCGGCTACCTTCACTTAGATCAGTACCTCGGTTTTCTTACTTGGCTTTGCGTTATCAGTCACATTTGGCACATAATGTAGCTCCACTTTTTAAGGTTTATGTTTTTCTACAAGTTTTTTCTTACAATCTCCCAAACCATGTCCTAGAGTTTTGCCAAAAAAATGCAAAAAAAAGGGGGGAGACTTTCTCATATATCACCTCTGTGGTAGTTGCAATACCATCTCGTTCAACCAAGATTCTCTCAGAGAGAGAGAGTTCAACAAATCAACTTCGACAAGGATGCGAGCAAAGTTTCCGAATTTCAATTTGGTCGTTGCATCATTAACCAATAATAGAGTTCATGTGGCACGATCAATCTTAAATATCTAAACTCTTCAATCTCATAAACCTAACTTATAAAAACTCACTCAAATCTGAGTAAGAACGCTCATTTGAGCATAAGGGTTAAAGTATTTTGCCCACTTTTATAAGTGGGTTACAACATGCTTGAATTGACAAGGAATAAATACACTTATAGGTCTGTTCTGGACCCTCATTTTCAAATCTAAACCTCTTTTTGTATTTCTTACAAATCTAAGCCTATCAAACGGATTCCATCCAAATCTGTTATCTCAGTCAATATCTCGTGTTGACTGGTCAATATCTTGCCAAAATCTCATATACATAGATCTCGTGAACTGGATAAGATTACTAAAATACCCTCTTTGTAGTGTGTCAGTATCATAATTATTGTCGCCCACGTGCTTATATCTGACCCCCTAATCCAAGATCAGGAAATCTCGAAGATTTTTGAACGGCAATGATATCCAACATACATCATTACCCTAAAATCTCTGCATTCCGTTCCTCTCTTCCATCTCTGCTCTTTTTCCCCATCTCTGTTCTTCATCAGCCGAAACAAAAGAGATTAGAACCAGTGAACAAACTATGGTGGTTCCTGTTACCCAATAGCGGAAAAAGAAGATCGATGTTGATTTTGGGTTCTAATTGATGAAATAGAAGATGGGTTTGGTTCAGTGGAGATGAAGAAGAACAAAGGATTGAAGATGGATAAATTCATGGGAATGAGGAGGAATTGAACTTGAGATAGAGTTCGAATTAGAGAAGAATAAATGAATTTTGTTGTTGTTAGTTGTGATGAATAATAGAAGAAATTAGGGTTTGGTGGTGTTGATCTAAAACAGATTGAGAAGAATTTGAGGGTTTAAAAGAATGGGTTCGACTCGGATTTGCGTTTGGATCGATTTTAGTGAGATAGATTCAAGGTAGTCAATATCGGTTGTACAGGCCGATATTAAAGGTTTTTATAGGATATCGAAAAAAATCTTTACGATATTGAAAATATCGGCGATACGAAGGAGAAACGATAAAAACGCATGTATCATCCTGTACGGACCGATATATCGGTTTCACTTTTACACTGATATATCACTAATGTATTTTGTCTTTTGATTATGATTTGGTGAAATTTTAGTTCAAGAAAGTAAATCCACTAATTTTGGTAACTTCATATATGATTATGGTAGATGTAATTATTGTAAATGTGACGTTGAGGGGCTAACAAACATTCAATGTTTGGTTTCGTTGTTGATAGTATAAGGATATAATCAACCACCTTTTATTTTGTAAGGTTGAAGTATGTTTACTACAATTATTATTTTTTATTATGGTTATATTAATATATATTTTTGTTTGATAAGTACTAAATACTTAAAAAATCCTAATGATGTATCGCCTATAAAAACAGATATTATCATTTGTATAGGTGTATAGGACCCGACCGATATGATACCGATACACGATATTAACTACCTTGGATAGATTGGAGAAATTAATTCAAGGAAGAACGCCTGCTGTTATTGCCGTTGGTGCTTGATAATGGAGAAAGAAAAAATGAAAGCAACTAGGGTTTGTGAGAAGAACAAGGAAAAGAATGGGTTCGAGTCAAATTGATTTATTTCGAAATTGAGAGAAGGGAAATTGGTGATGATGTTGTTGAATTCAGAGAAGATTGAATCAGATTGAGAGGTTGATGCTCGTTGTTGCTACTGAAGATTGAGGAGAAATCAAGAGTCTTGAACTAAGAAATTGTGAAGAACAGATTGAGAAGAAATGAAAACCTGGGTTTGTGATGGGTTAAAATCATCGAGTTTGGGTCGATTATGGTAGTGAACTGATGGGAAATAAATGGACTTAGGGATTCAGATAACAAGATGATTTATGAGATTGGGTTGAGCTAGATTTCAAATTTAACAGAAGTTTTGTAGCCACTGTTATAATAACTTATTCGGATCTGAGTTTCAGGGAAGAACTGATTCTGGTGGTAGATGTGGAGAAGAGGAGAAGATACGTTGGTGTCAGAAGAACTGGAACCATTGGACCAGATAGAGGAATCTGAGTGGGGTTAGAAAGCAGATGCAGATGATGTTGATGCCATCATTTAGAGAGCACAGAGATGGAGGATGTGTTGGTGTGTCTTGAGGATCTGGTGGTGCTGCAGTTGAGAAACAGGAACATGGAGTTAACGTTGTCTGGGATGGTGGTATTGAAATTACAGATGGTGTGTCTGTGATGGTGCAGCTGGTGGTCTAAGAAGTATGAACTGAGAATGGTTGGTGTAGCTTCTTGTAAGAAGGAGCTGGGGGTTCGAGTCAAATTCATGAAGTAGCTGATTCTGTTTGATATTGGGGTTAGAATTGGTACCGAAGAATGATATGATTTATGGGTCTTGCTTTGTGTTGCATTTGGTTAAGTGTATGAGAAGTTCAGATGCAAGGATTAATGGAGTTAGACGATGGTGCATTATTTATTGTTGATGGCTGTGACTTCAGATGTAGTGAAGGCATTCTACTGCAGTGGTTGTATAGGTGGTACATAATTGATATATGCATTTTTTTTAAACTGAAACTGCAGGGAAAACAATGTGTTGATGTTGTCAAGGATGAAAATGGATGAATGAGTCATGATGAATACTGTGAATGAATGTATGCAGGGTTGTTGGAATAGCAGTTTATGGAGCTGAGATGAATTGCAGGTGGTGGAAGTGATGTAACACCATCATGGATGTAACTGGAGTTGTGATGCACCATGATGGTGCAGCTGTGAGTTTCGCCTGTGCAATAGCTCAGGCCTTGGAAGAATAGACTAGTCAGCCTAGCTAACCCTGACTCAGAGGAAAATTCTGTCATTTTAAGTCCACTTAACTGATATAACTTTCCATCCACCGTTTTTGGTCAAATAAGGCCTAGTTTTGTAAGAAATAAAAAAACAGGCTTAGTTTTGTAAACCATAAAAAAAACAGGCCTAGATTTGTAAAAATCCCAATTGACAAACTCCCAGGATTCTAACATGTGTAACATCATCAATTGTAGCAAATTAAAAGAAGTAAAATCCCTTACCTAGATAAACAATATTCCAAAGCATATCCACAATCTAAATACTTTTGAGTTTCCATTTAAGATCCTCCATTTCAAAGGTGGTGAACCCTTTGGAAGAACTAATCTCCCAATCAAGCAGTTTTGGTTATCATTAATATGTTTCTGGTATTTATCATCTGATAGTATAGTGGTTGTATGATCTTCGATGCACAACTTTGATAGTTTTTCAACAGGATAACTTAGCTCTTAGTTAACAACTCTACGAAGCAATGACTGAGGTTTGGTGTTCGCGAACTCCCTTAAAGATGCAGTGATTTTTTAGTTCATGAGTGTTAAGAATACTCCAAGAGAAGACAGAAAAAAAAATCCACTACCA
Source organism: Papaver armeniacum (assembly GCA_023531295.1). Taxonomy (NCBI): domain Eukaryota; kingdom Viridiplantae; phylum Streptophyta; class Magnoliopsida; order Ranunculales; family Papaveraceae; genus Papaver; species Papaver armeniacum. The sequence continues at coordinate 62,034 of JAJJWW010014401.1, forward strand.
GACACTAGTGCAGAAGATGACAACGAAAAACCCTATGAATCACTTCTTAAAGATTCTGAGCATTTTTTATAAGGAGATTAGTGCAACAAGGTAGCTGGGTTTAGTGTAAAGGCATGTTTATGTACTTGATGCAAGATTGGAGCTATAACTTTTAGGAGGACAATCTTATCTTATAAATTAAAAGATGGTATCTAAATCTGGTTAAGCGATTGAAGGTTGTCCTAAAATATTCAGCGTTTTCAATTAGGTTTTGATTGGAGAAGTGTTGATGATGGATTTTTGACAGGGGAGAAAATTGTAATATCACCTATGCCCGACTGCAGAAACATGAAATAAAATATGCATAAATTCCTGAATCGACATCATAATTATAGATTCGTACTTCTACATTATATTCCGCGAGAGAATTTAGAATGTGTATCCAGCTAATGGCTATATTGGCCATGAATATGCCTGCAAGATTTTAGAGCTTCACTCGGCTGAACTCTCATTATTTTATACACGACCATATGAATTGTCATGTATTAATCAGTGTATACTGATGATACAAATTATAAATATTCAGAATGAGCTACTATGCCATTTTGAATAAAAGTATTATTAGAAGCATACTATTTAGTACGAAATTACATTGAACATCAATAGGAGTCGCTAAACTTCCATGGCTGAATTCCTTGAATATGTTATATATGATACAAATAAAGTGTCGAAGCCAACTACGCTTGGCCATGGCCAAGCTGCCATGCCAAATATCCAAGATAAGTTGCCAAATCAACATGGCCAACATGCCGGGACAACATTAGTCGCGTCCCATAGCCAAGCCAACATGGACAGTGTTCCAGGCCAACATGGCCAGTGTCCCTGGACAACATGGGCCACGGCCCATAGCCAGGACAACATGGGCCACGTCCCGTATCTAGGCCAACATGGACAACGTCCCCTAGACAAGACAACATGGCCAGCATCTCGGGATAACATGGGTCGCGTCCCATAGCCAGGCCAACTTGGCTGGCGTCCTAAGCCACCAACTTGGCCATCCCACGCCAGGACTTGGCTAGTTATCAACTTGGCTCGCGCCATGACTTGACTAGCTACCAACTTGGCCGTGCCCCATGCCACGACTTTACTAGCTACCAACTTGGTCGTGGCGTCGTGCTCGACGTCACGACTTGAACAACTATCAACTTGGATGTTCCCGCCACGACTTGACTAGCTATCAACTTGGTCGTGCCCCGTGCCACGACTTGACTAGCTATCAATTTGGTCGTGAATCGCGCCACGACTTGACTAGCTATCAACTTTGTCGTGCCCCACACGACTATTCTATGGCTTTTGATGATAAGAGAGATTAAATGAATCTATTCATATATTCTCGACTACTCGACTAGCTATCAACTTGGAAGTCTTAAGATAAAATTCTTATTATTCTCACGGACTTTGGATCTGAGTTGTCTCTACAAGCTATGTCACTTCGACAAGGCCAGGCTAGACTAGGTTGAATACTTAGTCAAAATATATCATGGTTATAACTTAATCAACACAAGAGACAATTCACAACTTTACTAATTCATATGAGAAATCAAAACATGTTAGGGGGGATTTCATGAGGTATTGTTTTGGTGGTTTACATCAACATGCGGCGTGGAAACACCCCATGATGAGGAAGTAACAAGTAGTGATAATGGTTAAGAGCGGTTAAAATAGTGATGAATTAATGGTTTACAAGCTTATGGAAACTTCCCTAGCATGATGGGCATAGCTTTACCATTATCTTCACTATCTCTACTTCTCCATCTCTTCACAACCTCCACTACTTACAAGGAAACAGTGTGTCGTCCCTTACAACTATAAATAGACTCTTTTGTTTATTCAACAGAACAAGCTTATCATTCTCAAGCTCTGCTTCTTTCATAGTTCGACAACCCCAAACTCAACAATTCAATCACCACCGATTTCCTCAACTTTCTTTGCTTTCCTTCCCCTAAGATCAACCCATCTTCTCTCTTTGTAACCGAAGCAAAACGTGAACGGCCAATTTATTGGTTTAGGCTCGTTTTGTACGATTTTGATTTTCGAACCTAAAGAAAACACTTCGACAGTACATTATTTTACCTGAGAGTAATTTTTGGGTATTAACAAGAAGACGTTGAAATGCTAATTCAATTGTAAAATTTCTTAAACTTGTATACCAAACATTGTAAATTATTATATATTTTTTTATGTTTATCCCCATAGTTAAACTGAATAAGGCCAGAAACATGTATGTATTTATAACAAAATGAGTGAATTATGTATGTTTAGTTTATTAGACCTCAAATATTTTTACATAGGTCATTGACTTAAGATCACTAATTGAGATAAAAGGTGCAGTTATTCCAAAAACCAACCAACACCCAAGAAGATGAGAAGGGAGAAACATTGGCCAATGCACTTCTGACGAGTTAATAATAATAAGAAAAATAAGAGAACAAGTGCCACAGGAACTTGTGAAGAAACAAAAGTTGAGTCGTTGAGAGATTAATCCTCAGAAGAAGTACATGCATTAGCTCTTTTATAGGCAAATAAATGGGTTGTTGAAAAAAAAAATCAATTTTTTTGTGCATAGAAAGAGACTACAAAGAGGTTATAACATGAAAGGACATCCCACTCAACTGAATTGGCAAAGCAAAGGAATCCTTCATGAGGTAAAGAACATTTTGAACAATTGCTAAGGCTTTTGGGTCTGTAGTGTACCTTCGTAGCATAAAAACAAACCTGCTTTAAATTATACAAAACTAAGAAAAGCAAAAGATCCATTAGATAACTCTACTATTTAAAAACATACGAATGAATTGTTTACTATTTGTACAATATTGCTGAAAGCAACCACATCGAGTTATGTCTTCGGTTTGGACATCCCAATTGGGACAGTCACTATGTGGGATAATCTTGTAATTCCTCTTGGATTTTAAAAAAATCAATAATACTAATTAAGTTACTAAAGTTCATGGTCATTTTATAGCCAAAATCTTAAACTAACACAAATGACCCATACCTGAAGATAACATCACCTTACAAAAGTTGTTAGTTTTTATTAACTACAAATATTTGGTTTGAAAAAACATTGTGAAAACGTTTCATTGTCAACTTAAATAATAAAGGAGACAAGGGATCACCTTGTCGGTCCCCTTTTGAGGTTTAATATGATCAATAGTGATACAAAGCGATAGATTTATAAACTCATCCGTGCGCTTTCATCTAAGCCTCATTATTGCTTCTAAAATTGACACCGAGTACCCCGAATTTAGGTTATTGAAAGCCTTACACATATCCAAGTTAATAACAACCTCATGATTAAGAGATTTGAGACGAAAATCAATGATTTCATTTGAAATTAGAGCTTCATATGAAATCTGGCTAGCTCTTATGAATTCTACTTGATATTGTCAAACAAGTTTACATATTACCTTTTTAACCTATTTGCAGCTTTCAATATTCATTTGCAAACCTTTGAGAGAAGAAAAATTGGTCTATAATCTCTAATTGCTACAACTTGTTTTTTATTTGGAACTAAGGTTTCAAAGTTTTGTTCTTTTCCTTATGAATAAAGTAATAAAAAACTCTTAAAATATTTTAATAATGTCGATCTTCATGAATCCCCCAAAAAATTTATAAAGAGAAACAGTGGAAATATGTCACTCCTAATACTTGTTATGGCCTAAATTCCTTAATTGATCCTCAAATTTCTTTCTCTTTGAAAGGTTTATCAAGCTCTACATTATATCCATCGATTTTTTTCTTTTTTGAACCAACTTAGTTCTAATTATGGTCTGAGATCAAATTCTTCACCGATGTGCTTATCAAATGAGAAAATAGTATGTCATCTAATATCCCCTCTTCCCATAAATAGTTGTTTATTTTCATCATTAATCAAAGAGATTATGTTCCCTCTTCTTCTTCTAAAACTGGAATATTTTGATGAAAGAAGAAAGTACTTTTTTCTCCCCATTGTATGTGTGCATTTGTCTTGATCTCATTTCCTTGATCCTTAGAGTTTTATCCAATATAACTAACTAACTAATTAGTTATTTTAGCAAATCCTTCAGCTAAAAGGTTTCTTGTTTCTTGAACTAGCTCAAATTCTTGAATTTTACTTGTAACAAGGGTTAACCCTGCTCTACAGTCCCAAATAAAGTTTTCTTTGACCTATTGTTTTAATGAGATGTTTAATCTCTTGAAGCTTGTTCTAAACAATAAAGTCTGTTGGCCCAATGACTTCCTTATCTTCCCATCATTCTTTAAAAAATTTAAATGAAATTTGGAACTGAAAACGAGTTACTATCAGATCTGAATGGAAAACCTCATAAAACTTCAAAAGTGTCTCGTAATAATGGAATATAGTATGACGTTGGGTTTAAAATAACGATCTACACCACTTTATACTTATCAAGCCTTCTTAAGATATAGGAAAAAAAAATTAGTTCTCGTTATAATATGAATTTATTTGCCATTCTTTTAAGTGAAAGCTCCTTACAAAGGGACATCAACAAGTATATAATTTAATATAAATTCAGATAAATCCTCCATATTTGATGTCAATTTAGAGCCACTTGTTTTTCTCCTGAGAATCTAATGGCGCTAAAATCCCCCGCTAGTCACCAAGTGTGGAAGAGAATTTGAAATCCGTAAGTTTACCCCATTAGGTTTTTTTATCAATTGGAGAACTTGGTCATAAACCCCGATAATTGCCATTTATAAGATCATTGCGCGGTTGAACTCTACATGCATTGGTAACTTGGTATATTAAGCCTGGAAAATTGTCAAGTATAGATGACAAAACTTGTCTTCAGATTACGTAGTGTGCTTTGTCGAGTTTATATTTTAAAATCTTATTTTTAAACCTTTCATCATCATTGCATAGAGACGTTGAAGATTTTAGTATTGAAGTTTAAAGATTCAAAATGCAGGATTCAAGAAGAACTCAATCACTGCAATACTCTCAAAGAAATATTTGAACTTAACTGCACGAGTCAATAAATGAATTGGTTAGACTTAGATTGTATATGGGGAATAAGTTAGGATTTGCGTGCTAAGGCAGTAATCATGAAATAATGTTGTTCCATGCAGGTCTATTAACTTGCAAATCAATATTTTCGCTATTATTGAACGCAACGTATTATGTATACCAAGTAAGCCTCTAGGATTCTGCATATAAATAAAGGATCTTTGAGAGCTTACAGTTTTGCGCCGGGAATTAAAATTTTCTATACCTTTATTATAAGTAACGTGAAGTAAGTACTCTTTGAAGGAAAAAAAACCTATTATATTTAAAGCTTAAGCACTATTATTTGAATATGTAAGCGTCATGATCCCAATAACAGGTGCCGATTAAGGAAGGATTTTTTTACCAAGATATGAGAATTTACTTTGGCACCTCGAAAGTCTTGAGATTCACTAGGTGAAGACCTTTTTTTTTTATCAAGGTTGGTAGTTAAGTGTTTAAGATTATTGATAGCGAAGGCGAATCAAGAAGCTCTACCACAAGTGTAGAGCATAAGAGTATTTATTTAGATTACTTAGCATTTGTATTCAACTGGTGAAGTTAAATATAATAGGGATTTTCCAATATAATTTAGGTAAATCTTGTATGGGGTTAGAAACATCATGGTTAGGAAAAGGGATACACTTAGAAGCCACTGATAATTGAAATCATCTTGATGGGTTATAAAAAACACTTGGGTACGAGCCAACGCGTATAAGGTGATTTGGTTGTGTTGCCTTATAATAAGGTGTGGGTGCAATACTGCTAAGATGAGGTAATTGGATTGAGATTTGTTGTAGGTTATATTAGGTAGAAGAAACAATCATGTGAAATGTCCTTATCAAGTGAGTGTTCATTTCGGAAAAGGTCCCATGATTTTTATACTAGTTAGTAGTTTTTTTGTTAACAAATCCATGTGCCATTGTTTTTACTGTTATTCAACACTATCTTGTTTTTCTTGAAGCACCCACTGAAGGAATATAAACCCAACTAACTTCTCTACATTTACAAATTTAAAAAATTTACCTACTCCCTAACACTTTAGTTTTTTGTTACTTCAAGGATAAAAATTTTGCTTTACAAGACGAAAGAAGATACCATCTATACAACTACTTTGTTTTCTGAAGCATTTAATACTTGTAGATGACAAAATACAACAACTACCTGAGAACTGACAGCTGAAGAATGATATAGCTGAGAACATGAAAATAAGACTCATGGTCAGACGTTGAAGACCTGAACCAGATGTCCAAGGATCGAGCCATAAACGACCAAACAAGACAGAGACACGGAGCTAAGCGCGGAATACTTGAGTCTAGATGCGAAGCTAAGAAGATTCTCGATGTTGTTAGCTGAAGGGGAACTTGGAAAGATATCACAGGTCGGTACAAGCACAAGGCGGAAAACTATCAAGTCCAAGTTGTGACGTGTTCAGTCAACTACATGTAATTGTCGTGTGCATATCATGTATAAATAGCCAGAAAGACTGATGATGTATACAAGTTCATTCTGATAATAGAAAATACACTTCAGAAAATTCTCTCTCCTCTCTCTGATTCTCTTATAAACCTCTATTAACCATAACCGACTTAGAAGATAATCTTAAAATCTTGACTTCGAATCGTTAGAATTTTGATCGGAGATCAGAGAACAAAGTGATAATCAAGATCATACTCCATAATCGAGGACTACAATCAGACATTGTGAAGGTATAATGAAATAACGTAGAATCGACGTATCTTCAATACCTTCGCATTCCAGCTTAAAATATTAGCTTTATAGGGAAGATTTACTCAACCAACACACATTTTAGTATCCTTATGAATCATCCAACTCATCTACCTTGTTAGAAGAACACTTCAGTCTTTGCAATTGTTTCCTTAATCTTGTAAAATTTTGGGTTTTCATACTTGTAACCGAGAAAGCACGTGGGTCGTGATGAAGCTCCTTGTAACACCCCGAGTTCCGGACCAGGGTCAAACCCGTATGGAGATCCGAACTCGAAGCGTTACGGGTCGGAAAGAGACTTAAAGATTTATTTTTATTTTCTATATTTATTTCACCAAGCATAATTTAACTTCTACATACATAAATTAAATTATGCTTGGTGAAATAAATATAGAAAATAAAAATAAATCTTTAAGTCTCTTTCTGACCCGTAATGCTTCGAGTTCGGATCTCCATACGGGTTTGACCCTGGTCCGGAACTCGGGGTGTTACAAGTTGGTATCAGAGCTCTAGGCTTTAGATCTTGAATGTGACCATGTTAAAAAAATAAATAAAAAGTCTTATGAATTGTTGTACATGATTGCTTGTTATGATTGTTGTAGTTATTTGCTTCATTTTATATATGCTGATTTTCTTGATTTGTTGGAACGTGTGTGATTACTAATTGTGTGCTAAAATGGAATTTTTGATTTGTTTACTATATCGTTTACATGATTTTGATATCGTAAGTCTGTTCCAAATTTTGAGGACAAAATTCTTATAAGGAGGTAAGAATGTAATACCTAGTATTTTTTTGTCTGGGTTTAGGCTTCGAGTTATGGCCCATTTAGTATATGATGAATATAGAAGCCCAATATACACATATTTATAATCAAATAGTTAGCCCATAAAATCTTTATTGTGACATTTAAAATATCTATTATTAGTGCCTGCACTTGTAGTCTAATGGAGGTAGGTATCCTTCAAGAAAATGCATGGAGTTTAATGAAATTCTTTTTATACACTTAATAGAGATAATGCTTGGGAAAATTAATGAATATTAATTATTATTATTTTAATAATATGCTAATTTTTGTAGTGGAAATGTAGGGAAGACAAAGAGGCAGAGAGTTTTTATTGATTAGCATCAGTAGTGTTACATGGACTCCAATAACATATATATACATGGAAAAGCAAACCCTAGTTGGGACGCACATCTATGGGTCGTAGGTGATAAGTGCAAAATCGATCTCGACCACTCCTCTTTGACGGTCAAATTGAGCGGCCCAGATCGCGCTTTCATGAGGGAACGGAATACAGGCACCTACACCATCATGCCGTCAACACGCATGTATGGTCGGTCCTCTCCAAAATCCTTCCCATGCTTGGTTTCGACCAAGCTGGAGAGTGATGCTTGCGCACCTCTTCAAAAACCCTAATATTCATTAACGGTCGCAGATGAGTGTCTCAAGGCTCATCTCATCCGTCCAACTTCACCCGACTTGGTTATACAACCTGGTCAGGAGTCAATTGGTCGAGAAGGCGTTATTACCCATCACCTTACCACACCACAATGCGATTCCGCATGAAATACACACGATACTTCACAAGTATCGACTTTATGAATAACGCAGTTATTCAATTCAGCATTACATGCTATCTTTCGTGGATCCACGATCCACATTCCGGACATCAATCATGTCACAAATCGGGGGATACATACTGGGGTATTGGTCCGGCGGTTTACGGCGTGCGGCGTGCAACGCGCCATCACAAGAACGTGTTAGGAAGTCATGGGCGGTTAGAGATGAACAGGAGAAGTGGGCAAGACCGGTCGTGTATCACCGACACACAACTCCACTACTCCATCATTCCACTACCTCCACTTCCCACGAGAAACGTGAATGAGGCTCAATGACTTGTATAAATAGGTTCTCCGCCCTATTTCAAACAAGGAATAACGGAGAACAACACAAGTTCGGGACGACGAAACCAAGTGTTAATACAAAAACCGTATTCAAACACTCGAGCCCGCTTGCATCAACCGTAAGCTTGCTCATCTTTCTCGTTACAAGTCATAAGCAAGCCAACACCTTCACAATCTCAACACCTTCTTCGCTTCCCTCCCTAAGATCAACCCCATCTCCTTCACTTTGTGACCGAAACAAGTCTGGAACGGCCATTTCTTGGTTTAGGCCGGACTTGCACAGATTGATCTCTCGAATCTACAAGCACTCACCGCGCGAGTGCATTTGTTGAAGGTTTAGATTCATTCCTCATCCACACCCCAAATTACCAAATTCTGCAGGAGTAGTTTTCACCCATCAACAATTGGCGACCACAGTGGGAGATTGATCTCTCGGTTACAAGAATCGAATTCTCGAATTCGTTTTCGTCTCACGATGTATCCTCACTCGGAATCCGCAGGTGGTTCAGATATCATGGGAAGCATAGCTAGAATCTTTGGAGGATGTCTTGGCAAATCAAGTCGGTATCACTAGAAGGCAGAGCGAGACATTTCGCCTTTTGAATGATATGGCGGCACAATTACAAGAAGCATCGACAGGCATCCACTCGGGCAATGCAGAATCTTTAACCAGGAGTCACATCTTTACCGGTGGAGAAGCAAAAAGGGCGCGCAACCGCAGGAGACCCATGGAAGATGAACAACATGGTCCGGTCAACAATGGAAACCCGATGCAACTCCACAGAGAGGAGACTTATCCAGAATGCTACGATGTCTGCCAGATAAAGAAGGGGAACCTGCAGCCTATGGAGCCTTGCCAGAGGATTTATACCTCAAAGCTCTTGCCGAAGCTCCGGAAGACTGTCCAATCCGCGTCGGCCTTCCAACCAATCAAGAAACGCTTGAGGAAGGAGAAATCAATCAAGAAATGCCCGAATACGAGAGGATGGGAGCGTTCAATCCGGTCACTCAGCAGTGACATTACGACACCTTCTACATCCCTCTACTTAGGAAGACAATCCGCAGACATGATGGCGCTCGCAAGTCTTCCAACTTCATCTCCTGTTCCATATCAAAGCCACGGGGAGACATCGCAACGCCCGCTAACGCAGGAAAAGCTGGACACAAGGTACTTACATTTCCCCTTCCCAATGAAGAAGATTCTGGAGCTACTGGAGACGTGGGTACGAAACGGAGAGATAAAGCTACCCCCGATACGGCGCCCACCTACTGGTCAAGGAGTAATGGACCCGAGGTACTGTCATTACCACCGGTCCCTTCATCACCCCACCCGTGAGTGCAACGCTTTGAAGCGCATTGTTCGGGGAGAAGCTTGGCTCGGGGGTAGCTTTGAGAAGTTAGTGCGGAGGATTTTCTTGGAGAGGCTACTCCGGTTTGATACAAATGAGGCTTCAAAAGCAAGTAAGTTCTACTCAACAATTTTACAAGAAAGATATTTTAGAATTCACTTGGGACTTAGCATCCCACACGTGGAGAAAGAGGCTCAGTAATCAAACACCGTGTCTGTTTCATTCATGCTTTCCTTTCACACAACGTTTGCAACTTCATGTGACATGTGCAATCATTCATGACCAAGATGCAAATTTCATTTAAAATAACCTCTTTCGGAAAAAATCATTCACCAAACTATCTCAAAATGAACCAATTCAATTACCTATTAATTCAAAACCGGTAGTCAAAGGAATCCTCACTATCACTCAAAAACAAGAGCATCTAAAAAGACAAGTAGGTAGCTACGATCCTTCAAGGAAAGTCCTTCAGCAGCAACTCGTCCTTCTGGGCAAGAGAGACTTTCATCCTTTGAAGTACAACCTGCTTCAGCTTCAATTCCTTAGGCAACTTTTCAACCTCTTCTTCCTGGCGAGTAACACAGTATACAGAAGGGGCTCCGTCCTATAATTTCTGGAGCTACCGTGGTCAATACACCTTATGCAGCCGTCACTTCTACCACCGGTACCGGCGTAGAGGAGATGTTCCAGTAAGTGTAACACCTCCCGTCACCGCAGTCGAGCAGCCCGCAAATCCCGACAACTCCTCAAGCGTAATGCCTCCGGAGTCACCAGAGCAACAACTTTCACTCCCCGCATCAGGACAAGGAGCCGGAGGGACGAGAGGAGGACCACCATCCATTACCATTTCAGACTTGATGGAGAAGCAGGAAGTTCTTGCTAAGACTCAAACGGATATGGCCGCAACTCAGAAAGAGGTATTTCAGCCGCGCGGACCTACGTGGACCTGATAAAATGAGCGACATCAGATATGAACGGTCCTGTCATGGAGATTCCTACAATGGGACTGATCCTCACAACGATCCTCCCCAGGTCAACAGATTTACTACGAACCAGAGACCAGTGGATTAGGAAGCGGCATCTCTAGTGGAAAGTTTGTGTGAACTCTTGCGCCTCTCAAAGAATCAACGTGCAGAGATGTTTCCTGTAATTAATAAAATAGCTCTGGACGTACACCTGACTCCTTCACGTCCGTAAGTCTTAACCGCATCGAAAACACCTGTAAATAATGTTACATTTACGAGAAGACGACATGATGGCAGAAAAAGATCACGACCGGCCCTACATGTTACCGCACACATCAAGGGTTCAGAGTTCGGGAGGGCCCTCGTCGACACAGGAGCATCTTCCAATGTGATTTCTCTCAAGACTCTCAGGACGGCCAAGTTTAGCCCATGCAAGATTGTGCGTCATCCCACCACAATGACGGACTTCGAAGGAAACCAGACCAGCACATACGGTGAAGCTTCAACCCATACTCACACCAAAAGGGGACGCACTTTCGAAGCAAGACGTGATTAGAAGGGGAAGACGATATACCGGCGTCGCTGTTAGCAATTAGCAGAGGATACTGTTACCCAGTCTCTCCACCTAATGGAATGCTACAACAGCAACGAACCACAAGAGCAAGTGCTAGATGCTCCACAACAGCTGCAAGATGGCACCAACTCTACAACAGATGAAATTGAAATCGTTGAGGAATCTCCTAGGCCTATCTCCATCAGCTCAACCTTGTGTACGGATAAACGCACGAAGCTCGTGCAACTTCTCAAAGAGTACCAGGACATATTTGCTTGGAGATATGAAGAAATTATGGATTTAGATGAAAATTGGTCACCCATCATTTACATGTCATACCTGTATCCAAGTCGGTTAAACAGTTGTAGTTCAGACATGAGGAAAATGGATAGATCAGGTGCTGCATAGACTTTAGAGACTTGAACAAAGTCTTTGCTCCAAGAACGATCCTCATCTGCCTAACATCGACATGTTAATAGATACAACCAGCGGACACGGCATGTTCTCCTCCATGGATGGATGTAGCGGCTACAAACAGATAAGGATGTACGAGCATGATGCAAGTAAGATATCTTTTCGAACTCCTCTCGGAAATTTTATTATACCATGCTTGCCATTTGGTTTAAAGAGTGCCAGTTCAACGTATAACCGCTCTATGACGGTAATCTTCCACTGGAGCCGATACCTCAAGGGAGCAGCCTCAAGAAGATAACGATGTCCAACCGCCATATCGAGAGAGATCCGGGCGAGTTACTCTATCAGACAGTGGTCGAACAAGATCCGGGTGAGTCACTTTATCAGACAGCGGTACATGTCTAACACGCTATATTAGAGAATCCGCGCTTTTGGTCATCCTCTGGAGCTGTTGAACGCTCATCTACAACAACATATGCCCCGATAGAAAGAACCAGGCCTGCCGGAAGAGCCTCATAATGTTTGTAGGGGCATATATCTCACCAACAAAGCGATACAACATTCAGCCTACAGCGAGTTCCTTGAAGCATCAAGAGGAAAACCACCAAGATACAACATCATGCGCGTCCATCAACTCCAACTCCAGTACCACGTGCACGAATCCCACAATGATGAAACAACGTCCAAGGTATTCCATACCTGGCTCGACAACAACCACTGCGGACAAACCATGTAAACCACGCTTGGGGACTGAGGCTCAGCATGAAGTTCCTTCACCGTCAGTCAAGGACTTCTTCAACATGAGAAAGATGGTCAGTCAAGAATCATGGATTCGCAAGGGTAATCGAACTGAAGAGGAAGCCACTTCAACGCTCCCTCCAGCAGAAGCTGCTTCAATGGTCTATTCAAGAGCCGCCGCAACGCTCTCTCCGAGACCCACGTTCGCTTGAATCCTTCTTCAACACTCTCTCCAGGACCCACCTCAACGGTCGCATCAGAAACCACTTTAACATCCTCTCGAGACGTTTCAACACTCAAGCTGCATCAATAATCTGCGCTCCGGTCAAGTTATCTTTGATGTACTCATTGCTCAACATACGTCTCATCCATCCTTCATAAGGGCCCAGCGGAGCATGAAAAACCTAAAAGTCGATAGGAGAAGAGTTATCTTGTGGAACAGATATTTTCCTATAGTTGAAAAGGCGCGGTGAACAACTCATCATCAACGTTCGGCATATCTTTGAAGCTATCAACACTTCCTGACTTGACACCAGCATTATCTCCAGAAGACATCTCAACAGGGATTCTTTCTACCACAATGAAATAAAAGACAGGAGTTAGAACTTGTATGAAAGCATATGAGAAGTGTCGCCACACACGGCAAGACACAACTCACACAATGGCCAGTCCAAACATCATTCAAGTCTGTACGGTACAAGCCTCAAGTCTGGTATTGCTCAAGTCAAAAGGCTGGTATTGCTCAAGTCGCAAAGGCTGGTGTTAATCACGACATAAGGCTGGTATAATAGGCGCACACAGCAGGGCCGGTTTCAGTCGAAGCACATGGCTGACGTTTGAAGCATGTACACAGTAGACCCACTTTCAACCGAAGCAGACACAACAAGCCCACGTTCGATCAAGCAGGCGCAGTAACCCCACGAACGAAGCAGGCGCAACAGTCAGTCGATTAGGCACATCCCCACGATTGAACGAAGCAGGCGCAATAGCCCCTCGACCGAAGCAGTCATAGCAAGGTCGATCGAAGCAGGCAAGACCGACATCATACTAGGGAAACGCTCTCCTATATGCCTTTTGAACGTGACATACTCCAAGGACAGGATGACCCGTCCCTCATGGTAACATCTAACTTTGCCTTACAAGTTTTATCTTTAACCGTCACCATCTCATGCCTACCACACAATAGTGTAACCATTATGTGCTAGGCAGGGGACTTAATGTTGATGGTGGATTTTCGTTTAAGGTTATATTTGTAAAAACCAGAGAAAATCATGCGCTGACATCTTGTAAAAGATAAAGCCATCTATAAGTGTTGGATACTCCCTCACTTGATTCACCAAGAATGGAACTTGTAGCAACGGTCCCATTTGTGAATTTCATATCGACCTTGTATTTCTGTACTCATTATCGGTGTGGCATGACGAGTCGAGTGTTACTCTTACTGAGTAACACGAACCTCCAAGCACTATAATGAATCATTATCGATGTGGCATGACGACCGAGTGTTACTCTTACGGAGTAACACGAACCTCCAAACACTATAATGAAACCATGTGTGAAATACTAGCGACAGCCGATTGATTCTCGGTGTGTTATACTAGCCCGAGCCCTCTCGGTGTGTTATACTAGCCCGATTGAGCCCCTCTCGGTGTGTTATACTAGCCCGATTGAGCATCCGGACTTGACTGTATCAGTCTCCGGATATGATACGATCGCTTGATCATCCAACTCCACAAGCATGATTGGATGACCACGGATCAATTCCATCACCCTAAGCATGGTATGGAATACCCACGGCCTTAGCTTGCCAGATATGATCTGATCGCAGTCATCCAACTCCACAAGCATGATTGGATGACCCCAGATCAATTTCATCACCCTAAGCATGGTATGGAATACCCACGGCCTTAGCTTGCCAGATATGATCGATCGCGGTCATCCAACTCCACAAGCATGATTGGACGACCCCAGATCAATTTCATCACCCCAAGCGGTATGGAATACACACGGCCGACCCGCATGGTCGACCATTGGCCTTTGCTTGCCAAGAAACCGTCCATACCAAGCATTATGGGCGGCAAACCCTAAATCAGGGTTTGCGGCATATTACATGTGCCGTAGAAAGCGGTCTCAACCATCCATCTTCGCAGGTATAGATGGAGGGTTTTGATGCAGAACTCAAAGGGCCGGAGCATGTCGACACAATCACCATGTGACCGCTACACACTTGACCAATCGGTCAAAACCAACCATGGTTGGTTACAACACATTCGTCACTTTGAAATAGCATGGTCGCGCGGCTTTGAAAGCCAAAATTAGGGTTCAAGCCATCACGCGCGTCCATCTTCTCGGCACGAATGGAGGGTCACAGATTAGATTAAGCAGGTCCGGTCATACCAAAGCATGACCACCGTGGGCCCATCTACCTCTTCATGCGGTCGGCCAAGGCATATCACGCCAGGCCAATCCAAAACGCCCGCTCAAACATGCGTGGATACACTTCCCAAATTGCAAATCGATCTCGACCACTCAACTTCACCAGACGAATTGGGTGGCTTAGATCACGTTTTCATGGGACGGTGAGACATGGGCGTGAACATCAGCCTACCATCTTCACGCCAAACCAACCGGCCAAGACCGACCAAGCTAGGTCGTCTTGGAAAATGCGCCGGAAAAGAGTGTGGCGCGCGGCTTCTTGCGGTATCAAACTTCTATCGCAAAATCAATCTCGACCACTCCTCTTTGACGGTCAAATTGAGCGGCCCAGATCGCGCTTTCATGAGGGAACGGAATACAGGCACCTACACCATCATGCCGTCAACACGCATGTATGGTCGGTCCTCTCAAAATCCTTCCCATGCTTGGTTTCGACCAAGCGGAGAGTGATGCTTGCGCACCTCTTCAAAAACCCTAATATTCATTAACGGTCCGAGATGAGTGTCTCAAGGCTCATCTCATCCGTCCAACTTCACCACTTGGTTATACAACCACAGGGGGAGTCAATTGGTTAGATGGCGTTATTACCCATCACCTTACCACACCACAATGCGATTCCGCATGAAATACACACGATACTTCACAAGTATCGACTTTCCGAATAACGTGATTATTCAATTGAAGATTACATGCTATCTTTCGTGGATCCACGATCCACATTCCGGACATCAATCATGTCACTGGCTGGGGGATACATACGGGGTATTGGTCGGCGGTTTCGGCGTGCGGCGTGCAACGCGCCATCACAAGAACGTGTTAGGAAGTCATGGGCGGTTAGAGATGAACAGGGAGAAGTGGGCAAGACCGGTCGTGTATCACCGACACACAACTCCACTACTCCATCATTCCACTACCTCCACTTCCCACGAGAAACGTGAATGAGGCTCAATGACTTGTATAAATAGGTTCTCCGCCCTATTTCAAACAAGGAATAACGGAGAACAACACAAGTTCGGGCGACGTAAAACCAAGTGTTAATACAAAAACCGTATTCAAACACTCGAGCCTGCTTGCATCAACCGTAAGCTTGCTCATCTTTCGTCACAAGTCATAAGCAAGCCAACACCTTCACAATCTCAACACCTTCTTCGCTTCCCTCCCTAAGATCAACCCCATCTCCTTCACTTTGTGACCGAAACAAGTCAGGAACGGCCATTTCTTGGTTTAGGTGGGACTTGACAGATTGATCTCTCGAATCTACAAGCACTCACCGCGCAGTGCATTTGTTGAAGGTTTAGATTCATTCCTCATCCACACCCCAAATTACCAAATTCTGCAGGAGTAGTTTTCACCCATCAACAGTCATTTTACAGGCAGCTGCTATTTGGACCCATCAGACGCTAAGGGGACACCAGATTGCCACAAGTTGTCCGCACGCGACAAAGGAAGAAAAATTGGGAAACATTACCAAATTGGATAATTTGGTTTTACTTGGGCATATGCTATTCGGAGCCCCTAATTGGATAAGGGGCAACCAGGTCCATTTCATTTCTCACGTCCGGGCAAACATACTTCATGCGACATCTTTATTTGAATTGTTATTGCGGGGGGAATTTGAGGTGCTTAATAAAGACGGATGTCCATGAGGAAGTTTGCATTTTTGCTTAAGACATGAGGTGAAATGGTGGACTTGTGGGATACAAAAGCCAATTTAAATTTTTAAATTTCAACTTTGAACCGTACACATGGCGAGATAGAAAGTGGAGATAATGAGGTGTGGTTTATATAATGAGATATAATCAGCTGGGAGTACAAACAATGGTCCTCTCAAGTGGCGTGCAAGAAGAACAAGTGGGGTTGATTGGATTTTGATAAGGGAACAGTCTGTCAGTATCTGATGAAAAGATAAAATGTCTGACGTGTATTGGAAAAAAATGATTATTTCGTGGCATACAGAGCATCAAAGCTGGATAGATGGACGGTGTGGATGAAGACACATGAATATTTATGGCCTCGTCGAACTCCATAACCAATTGGAAGCTGTGTACACCGTATTGAAATGTCTCTCGCTGCACCGAATAATCTTCATATATTTTCAAATCAGTAAAAACTCCTCCAACCGACTTTCTTATCTTCATCTATTACGGATTGTTAGAAAAAATGTCGGGATCCTCTTGTATAAATAGGGGTCAAATGTAAGAGACCAAAACACTTCTTCATCGAGCAAGTCATTTCCATTTGTTGCGAACTTGCGAGAAAGGTAGAAACATAGAGAGAGATAGCTTTTTACTGTAAGGTTTATTTTAAATTCATCTTCTTTATTTATTTTTAGTACTCTTTAATTATGAGTAGCTAAATTTTTAATTGATTAGGGATGATTTCAAAGTCCTGAACCATGAAGCATTATTTTCTTTAACCACGTTTATTTTAAGTTTTATTTAATTGTTGATTATCTTTATTATTTTTATTGCCTAAGAATATTGGGGGTTATTTAAAATGATCAATTAAATTAACCAATCAATATTTATTCTACTAGTTTAGGGTTGTGTGATACATGTAATTGTCACATAAACTCTTTACACAAGTAGTAAATCGCAAGAGTGACAAGAGGGATTTTGTTAAGCAATTGTGTGTAAAGATAACACTAGTAAGCACACCGAGCTTATGCGTGCGATGCTAGGATCAACTTTGATTCACGAGTGTAAAGCATTTGACTAATTTACACCTTGAGAGCTTATTCTTGGTGGGTTGGTTGGATAAAACCGTAGTCGAGTGCTTAGTATCCGGTGGCATTAGGAATCGGGGGATAGCGAGCTTATTGCTATTCTACGGTTGGTAACAATATAAGTTAAACAGGAAATAAATTTATATTTAATTAAGCTTCGGTTCAGAGACGGCGAAGGATTCCCTAATCATCTTTCTTATTATTATTTACAACAAAGATCTATTATTTTCCTTTATTAGTTATTTTTGATTAAAAACCTAAAAAACCCCTTTCGGTGACTTTTAACAACTAGAAACTCCATGCTCTTCGTGGGAACGAACTCCTTGCCATTATATTACCAGTTAATTTTGTGGACAGAAGTTAATTAATTTGTTGTGTAAACGACGCGCACCCAAGAGGCCCTACAACACTCCCCTTGTGCGGTCCAGCGAACTCACATGCGGTGCTTCACATATAGTGTTTGAATGTAGTTCTTCAAATGCCGTTCTTTCCTTGATGACTTGTGCTTGAAATAAATTGCCTCATTAAAACTTTGAAAAGTAAAAACCCGAGTGGGATAAAATCTTGGTACATCTCTTTACATGTAGTACTTCACATGTTGTCTCGTATTTTACATGTAGTTCATCACATGCAATACGATCTTCAAAGATCGGCGAGTCTAAAGTTAATTGCCTCGTTTAAACTTCGCGAGGAAACCCAAAGGACAAAAAACACGAACTAAAGAAAATAGTAAAATATTAAACGTAGAACATAGTTAGACTCGAATATGTTGCCTCATTAAAACCTTGACAAGGAAAACCCGGTGTGACAAAACCTTGACGAAGGGAAAAAGTACAACGTGACAGATGCAAGTAAAGGTGATTCGATTGCATATATATGATCACTTTGCTCCGTTGAAGTTGACTAGTTGCTTCACAATTCCTAAGAGCGAGAAAATCCTCGTGGGAAAGACAATAGTCATATTTAGGAAATTCCATTCCTGGTGTTTGTTGTTGTCTCATTAAAACCTTCTTAGGAATAACAAAACCCTGTAGGAAAAAGCAACCTTGGTGAAGGAAATAGTTCAACACACTATTAAAGGCTCCCCCTGATGTCAGACAATTTTTATTAGTTTAATGCAGTCAGAAAAAGTTTATCACACTTTACTTTGGTGACTTGAATGTTTATAAGACCTTGTTGTTGATTCAAGAAGTTACATTGCTTAACAGACTATCACGTTTCATTTCTTTGATTCAGATATTTTCAGTAATACCAACGCGATCTTTATGTCTTCAACGTTTAACATACTTGATGCTTTTAGTATTGTCTCGCTAAAAACCTTGTAGAGTAACAAAACCCTTTGGGAAAAACTATTCTCGATCGAAGGGAAAAAGAGTACAACACAGCTTCAATTTCGAAGTAAAATATATCGACATCATATCCTTGGATCCTCCCCCTGATTACTTTCAGAGTTATTCAGGCAGAGTTCCTTTAGTCATGTACTTTTCAAAGCGAATATCGGTAATGACTTAGAAAATAGTCTATCATATCTCCCCCGATTACTTTCGTTGGAGAGAAGAGATTAGTGTTCCTTCATAATCAACAACTTTTGGATTGCACTTTCATTAGCATTCCTTTTTATGTCTTTGTAGGATAAAACAAATTTATGTCAATGGTTACTTTTAAGTACATGATTACATTCACTAAACCATTCCAATAACGTTGCATTGGCGCCGAGCTATATCTAGCTAACAAGTTCCCGAGGATGCAAAAATTTTACCGAGTACATTATTATACTAAGTACAACAATGCGTCTATTGTACTTAGATATAGGAATTTCATCTCCCAACACATCTTCGTCATCTTCCTTTAGACAAAATGGTCACTTACTTACATTTGAACCTCGACTAATCATGGGAGTGCTATCGGGATGCATGTCTTTGTTAAATTGCCTGAAAAATTTAGACAAATGCAAACTTGGTGGGATAATATACCACAAGCTCAGTATTCGGTCGAGCTTTCCCCAGATTTTTCATCTCAAATTCGGATCTCAAATAGCTTTTAAGATATCTTATTACATAAAGAGTACCCATCATGTCTGTACCATCGACATAGATAGCTACAATTCCAAATCAGGAACTTTCTTGTGAATACGCAAGGAAAAATAACTTACTTGTTTATCCCCTCCAAAATCAAATAGTCACTTAGACGGTATACTACATTCGCCTTGATTGCTTCAATCTATAAGTGAGTGTTATATCTAACTGTAAACGCACTTTGTGGTTTAGAGTCACTTGATTTGGGGAACAAAAGGTTATCAAGTACTTTTTTAAATATCGGCTATCTCTTGATTCTTTCAGATATACGTAACAACCAATACATATGCTGCATTTCAAGTCCTTTTGAAATTACAAAAGCTAACTGAGTAGCGTAACACTATAAAGTTCATTACAAGAGAACAATTCTAGGGCTTTGTGAGAAACCTCGTGCCACGGGGCAGTCTTTATACTTTAAGACCCTTTCTTCTCATCATGCTTTGTGACAAATTAATCATGTATGTCCAATAGGCTTTACACTTGGTTGGTTAGCACTACCACACCAAATACCTCGTACATTTGTCAAAGAACCAAGTTTTTGGATTGTATAGACCAAATATGCTCTTCGTTGAAGTTAAGCAACAAGGATCTTGGTTCAATCTCATCTAGCTCTATTTCCTTAAGCAATTGTATATGAAATTAATCATCAATATGCTCGCATGATCTTTCCATCAACTCGTGCGCATTCTCATAATCCACTTGGGATGTCATTGTCTACGAAATCATTAAACTTGGAGCGTCCTCGGTTTGATTCATGGACATATTGAGACAATCTTATGAGATGATTTTTGATGATATAAATAAGGTGTGCCTTCCTCACCTACTTCCTTTCTAGGTGACGATTGATCGAACCAAGTGGTCTCTCCAACTTCCTTTATGGAGCCACGGCCTCAACCACTTCCACTAAGTGTAGTTACAACACCTTAGTCTATGGTGTATATCCCCTTATTGAGGATTTGTAATCTTGCGAGGTAGGTTTGTGTTTGGTATGTGTGATCTCATCACTTTAGCGACATCAATGTACATTTTGAAATTCGATTATTCCTTCACTTCACATTTACATTTGTGGAGTACAAGAATCAATATGAGACACGGTGGGAACACACCACGACAATTCATGTCGTTCCCTTAGAAAATATTTTTCTTATCTCCCCTAAACGACGGGAAGATTGTCTCATTAAAGTGATAACCCGCAATTCTAGCGGTAAGAGATCTCTGCTAAAAGTTTTAAAATGCGGATAATTTTTGGGAACACATTTCCAACATAACTACTTACTTGATTTTGAAGACCCATCATAGTACGATGTGGAGTCGTAATGGCACATATATAATGCAACCAAAAATATGTAAAAACACGAATGTCGGGCTTAAATTGATGAACTAAGCGGTGCAGGAGAAAGGTTGACTAATATTGGGTTCTAAAACGAATTAAGTAAAGATGTGTGTAATATTGCATATACCCAAAGCAATAAAAGGTAGGTTGGACGCATAACCTATTCCTTAGACACCATCGTAACCTTTGATGGTAGCCTCCGCGAGACCATTGGGTATAAGATGCTCTATATTGATCCTATTAAACATGCAATATTCATCAAGTTCTTTTGATGTAAATCTAGCATTGTGTAATATGTGCTAGGAGTTCTACAAAAATTAAACGCATCGTTTGTTGTGAGCAATAAGCGATTCAATGCGTTGAATCGGATCCATAAGTCACTTGAATGGTATGCAATGCATGGATATATGTTCACTAACAAGACTTTATTTCTTTGAAGAATGAGTTATTCACCATTTGCATCTAAGTAAAACATGATGGTCTCAATCATGTTTTACTAAAGAAAGACTTTTATAAGATGAGTGACGTGCTTTCTTACTCTAAAGCATAATGGGGAAAAAGTACAAATCTAGTACTTTAGAAATCACTGATGGTGATAGATGTCGTAACTCGCATTCCCTATTAGTGCATTGTCTTGTACACTCAAATGAAGTGATGCCCGTGTTAGTACTTTCAAACGGAACATCGCATCACAACCAATGTGCCTTATGGTTATGTCAAAGTCTTTATGAATCAATCCCAATTAGTTCATTGTTGGGGTTAATATGGATTTAGTAATTTACAATTCACTAGATTGATACATTAATTTTTTTAAGAATATGCTTCCTTCTATATTCATTAGAAATAATTTATAGATGCGATCAACTCCATTCTCACTGTAAGTTTCCAAAAAAAAAAAGAGGAAATAGTTCACGCATGAACACCCTTTGCACTTAAGAAGATGTAATTAGTTCTTAGTACATACAGAGCTTAGACATTGAGTCTTGAGATATTTAATAAGTGGTGTGGCCTTATTACGTAACAAAAGTCGGGTTCAACTCAATTACTTTAGAGTGATATATGTTATGTTTCATCCAGATATATCTCAAGTTCTTTAGAGAATTTATGTCTCGTGGGAATGATGTACTTTTCATCCCATAAGCGCAGACATTTGATCTAGTTCAATTAAATAGTCAATTGGCCAAGCAAAGTTCTTCTTTCATTGGTTGCTACTATGATACACACATTACATTGTATATGCCAACACCTATGACTAGGTGCATTTCCAACTCTTTCATTTATGATAGGGAGCTAGAATTACATTTTAGCTGATCCCATGTTCAGTTGATACTTGTGTGTTGGTGTTATTACTACAGAAGACAAAAGTACATCTTTGTCTCATGATACATATGTCCCTCTGCACATATTTCACTATGCTGACAAGTGGATTACATCCCTTTGAACATTCAAATTTGGGGAAAAAAATATCAAGTATCCAATAATGGTGTTCAAGTACTTCTAAACCCAAAATGAATACATTTGAATCGACTTGGTACAACCAATTAAAAAAAAAAAATAAAATAAACATCATTCTCGCTATATCAATATCATATTCAAGAGAACAAAATAACAATAAAACCAAAATTTTAATGGTTGAGATCGTGATCATAGTTTAAGTTGGTGGTTTATATAATGCGGACTTATCTTAAGATAAAAGAAACAAAACTAGGCATGTTCTAAAAACAAATAAATAGGCCTAGCAAGTACTCAACGTAAAAACCCACATTATAGTTGCATACCTCAAACTTTGATTCTGTTATATATAGATAGAACCCGGAGAATAGCTTGGGTCGCGCACATCCATCCTTTGAACAGAACGGGAACACAGTTTAAAGTCGGGAACGGAGAATAGGACCGGATTGGGTGAGGCCGAACGAGATAGGACCGGTTTGGTGGTCGAACATGACATGTCGAGTTGGATCGGACCGGTATGGGTGGGTTGGAACAGGTTTGTGGAATGGACCAATTAGGTGAATCGAAAAGGTGAAAATATAGAGATAAAAAGAAATTAAAATAAAATAAAATATTAGAAAACGTGTAACTGTACAAAGCAAAGAAGGGTAATAATTATGACATTTATGCTCATATAAAATTTACATACCAATTAACATAATTAAGGGAAACATAATTAGTAATTAAGACAAACATTATTAGTAATTAAGACAAACGTTACAATTAACATAATTACAAACGTTACAATCAACAAAGTTCTAACGAATATAGGGGAGCAAATGTAACGGCATATAAAATGAGCAGAAAAGGATAGTACAATTTTTATTTTTTATTTTTTTTTCTTCATTATTACTAAAATATTGGTTGATCAATCAATTAGTCCTTATAATATTTACTAGAAATAGTCCGTGCCGTAACGGCACAGCATGAGACGAAATA
This sequence comes from Papaver armeniacum, assembly GCA_023531295.1. Taxonomy (NCBI): domain Eukaryota; kingdom Viridiplantae; phylum Streptophyta; class Magnoliopsida; order Ranunculales; family Papaveraceae; genus Papaver; species Papaver armeniacum. Next base: position 85,706 of record JAJJWW010014401.1, read on the forward strand.
ATTTTTGGTTATAATGATTTAAATAAATATTACAAATTATAATAAGACTTATTTTGGCCCACGAAAACTTGTAGCTATGAAAATCTTAGATATTTGTCATTATAAATTCGGTTACACTTATAATCGATTAAAATAATAATTTCTGGAAAAAAATGCCGGAGTAAATTATTTTATTTTGGCCTAAAATAATAATTTTTTAGTGATCCCCAAATATTGGTGATCTTTGATACTGTTTTTGTGTTCTATTCAGGACCATTATGTTCAATCTTCATCGATATTTGCAACCATTTACGGATGAAGATATAATGCCATACTACGCACGTTTTCATTTTTGATATCCAACACCAAATCGTGGTTTCTAGAAGCTTCGGAGGTGAATACGATAATATAAATGTTCACATGATTACGGTTTTTATTCCCTAACGTGGAGAGATGCTGCAAGTACAAAGTATTCATTCTTTATAGGGAATGAATTCTTTATAGGTTGATGAAGCAGGAGGTGAATCTGATAATATAAATGTACAACACAAAACTAAAAATGCTTATAAAATATAAATGATGAAATTTAACACAAAAAAAAACACTACCCATTCAAATTTTGAACCAACCATTTGCTTTGAACACGTTTCCGCTCTCAATTGTGCTTCGGTTAAGCTCGCAATGAATTTGAAAAACAACATTAGTTAGTGGACGGCGGCGTCATTTCAACCATTAGTTTTCAAAATTTCAACAAAAGAACGATTTGGATAAGTGGATATTTGGGTAATGTGGCATAAACTCGTACATGTTTTTTTCAAAAATCTGCCCCTCTACTTCAAGTGAGAGCTACTGAAAATGATAAAAATAAAAAGAGGTTAATCGTTAACGTGAGAGATGCTTCAAGTACAAAGTATTCATTCCTAAAAAAAGTTCACCGAATTACGGTTTAAGCAAAATAAAAATCTACGAATGGAGGTAAATGAATATATTCTCCAACTAATCGGCACAAATTTTTCAAGTAATAGAAAATCTGTTGGAATAGGCGGATTTTTGCAGGGGGACTTCTTCGTAAGCTAGATTGTGTCCTTGTGTAATAGATGTGATACTCCTAAACGCTCAACGTGTTTACAGACATCCACTCTAAAAATTTGGGAAGCTAAATGAAGATTGAGCAACCAAATTCATAAGCGAGATTAAAACTTGATTGGCTATTACATTTCTCTTACCTTTTTAGAGCATCCACTCTAAAAATTTGGGAATCTAAATGAAGATGAACAACCAAATTCATACGCGAGATTGAAACGGGATTAGCTATTACATTTCTCTTACCTTTTGGAAAATTACCGATGCTCGGTGCAACTTTATATAGGCTTCTCTCCCGTTGGTCAATGGTTTTTCTACATCGTTTTTACGGGGTAATTAATGAGACTACTAAAAGAGGATCTTTGGGAATATGTAACCGATGGTGGACTAATGAAGATAAATAAATAATAATTTGTAACAGATAGATAATGGTAATTTGTAACCGTTAAGCTTTAAATAATGGCGATATTATTACCATTTGGAACGTTCTTTATGTGAGGAAACTATAAATGTCCATCCATACGTAAAAACACACAGTAATGGTTTGATCGTGGCCGTCCTTTATGTACCTAAACTGTCTATCTAAACACACATATTAATGATTTGATCATGGCTGTCCTTTATGTATCCGAACTATAGATGACCGTCCAATGAGAAAAACACCATTGTGCGATATTATTACCATTTGGAACGTTCTTTATGTGAGGAAACTATAAATGTCCATCCATACGTAAAAACACACAGTAATGGTTTGATCGTGACCGTCCTTTGTGTACCTAAACTGTCTATCTAAACACACATATTAATGATTTGATCATGGTCGTCCTTTATGTATCCGAACTATAGATGACCGTCCAATGAGAAAAACACCATTGTCCCTTATAATATATAGATATGTATGTATTAAAACTTAACGATCAAATATTCATAATGGAATATAACAGACTCAGTAGTACACTACACAATAGGCATTAGGCATTAGGAAAGCAAGTACATGGATTAGATAAAAGAGAAAAAAAAGGACACAAAGAAGATGTCAACATCAAATGATACACAAAAATGTATTTACAATGGATAGATCGAGAGAAACAAATAAATATTATAAGAAAAAAAAATTATGTCACAATCAAGCAATGAAAATGAATGGACCTGACAAAATAACATTTGGAAGTTGTGAACTAACAACCACCGTGACATGTTCATGGGATGAAGACCATTTAGGTATTAATATGATGCACATGGTTACAAATCCATCATGGTAAACAACTAATCCTATAAAGCATAAACAGATGTTCCAGACAAAAAAAAAAGATAAAACATATGTACCATCATGGAATCACATAGCATACATAAAAGAGTTCAGGCACAGATACACAGGAAACATAACATGATCATCATAACAGACAACTTCTCTTCAATCAATCACATGTCTGAAATAAAATACATAATAAAATAAAATAACGGGGACAAGTTTAGGTATACCGATCGAGGTCTCGTTGACTCGTTCAATTACTATGTGCAATCCACTAAAGTATCAGATTGAAATGAAAAAAATTGAAGTACGAGATCCGATAGATATCACGGTGATTTCGCACTATAAATTGGTATTAACCAAACGTAGACGGTGGGTAGAGATCGTGCTTGATATTTTTTTAGTGGAAATGTAGGAAAGACAAAGAGAGTCGGAGAGTTTCTATTGATTAGCATCAGTAGTGTTACATGGACTCCAATAACATATATATATACATGGAAAAGCAAACCCTAGTTGACGCATATCTATGGGTCGTAGGCCCTACAACATAATTAATTTACATGGAATACAAATTGAAAAGTCTAGAAGCTTCTTCTTATTAGCATTAAATTATGCATGTTATAAAGAGTATTGCATGTTGATTTATAATACTCATTTTGGAATATAAATCGTGAGGCTAAATTTGAGAACTAAGAATTTGTTACTCTAATAATTAATAATAACTAAATTAAATACTACTTATAAATGTGACATTAAATGTAGATCAAGAAATTATATATATATTTGGTTTGAGTGATAAGTGGAAAAGACTGACCATTTTTTTATCTTGTTTTCTCTCCTTCATTTTCTTTGTTTCCATATACATCTTAAAATATTAAAACCCTTCATATATAAACTTGCCTATTATATCTCCTTAAGTTAACAATTTGGATACAATAATCAACATGATTTATGGAATTGAAGAAATATGTTGTTGTATGAAGTGATTTGGATACAATAATCAGCATGATTTATGGAATTAAAGAAATATGTTGTTGTATGAAGTGATTTATTGGATTCATTGGAGTCAATGTAGTCAATATCGGATATCGCTCTGGAGCGTCGATAACAATATATAAAGCGATACGATATCTTCCCGATAATATCGGCCGATATGAGCGATACGATATTTTTACGAAAATCATGTATGGGTTAAATTAGTCATTTTAGGTAAAGATTAAGGGTATTTTAGGTTTTTCAAAGACAAGAAGGGATAAATCCTTGTTTAATTACCATTTTAGGTAGTAAACTTTAAAGTTTGTGAAGGTACTCTCCTGTTTCTAGTTTGAACTTGTTTAATTATCATTTTAGGTAGTGAACTTTAAAGTTATTGAAGTTACTCTTTGTGTTTTTGATAAAATTGATGGTATCTATTATACCTTAACAAAAAATGTGTGAAGAAAATGTTTGCTATAAAATTATAGTCTCTAAATTTGGAACCGATATTATACTAGATATTTCAACGATAATATCCCACGATATAAAGTCGTACCGTGTATCAGTTCTGGCCGATATAAACCGATATCCGATATTAACTACATTGATTGGAGTATTAACTATGAGATGTTAAATTAAAATTAAGGTAGGTTTACTAACTCATCTTCTGCTAATATCCATTTGTGATTTCTTTGATTGAAAATAATGTCTTCTTCTCTTCTTCTATTTTGAGTTAAATAGAGTATAATCTTTGTTTTGATGATATGAATTATCTTAAAATTTAACTGGAAAGATTAATTAAGTTAATTGTAAAAGTAATTTACAAAGGAAAGAGTTCACGTTTTACCGTTAGATGAGACATGTTTCATTCTAACGGCGGGTAATGATCCCCGAGATTTAAATGGGTAATGATCACCAGTATGAACTTGTGTTTCCTGACCATCAATTGCGGTTGTTCGTGCCGGATAACGAAAAATAAAACGGGTAATGATCCCTGAGAGCAAATGGGTATGATCTCCATAGGAACTATTGTTCCTGACCATTGATGACGGCTGTCCGTGCCGAGAAACGATAGGTGGGTGTACGAACCAAGGACATTCGTACCGCGAACTCATAAACTAAAATGAAAATGAATGATAATTCAGAATTAATTCAGGTGTTGTGAAATTATAACCAAATGGTTGAATTCATTTTTTGTTTAATTCAGTGTGATGTTTGTATATTTTTAGAGGATGGGAAAGTATGCCTATTGAGCCGTCAACTCACCCCAATTGACACTTTTTTGCAGATTTATTAGAGTTGTGCAGCGGATCCTAGAAATGAGTAGTTTAGTGATTGTACTATTTTCTTTGGATTGTTTGGAGTGTAATTTTGATATAAATATTATTTTGTTAATTTATAATTATTGAATTCATAATTTAATTTATGTATGTAAAATTATTCTTGGTGAAATAAATATAGAAAATAAAAATAAATCTTTAAGTCTCTTTCTGACCCGTAATGCTTCGAGTTCGGATCTCCATACGGGGTTGACCCTGGTCCGAAACTCGGGGTGTTACACTCCTCATTCTCAAAAGGATATTCAAGATATAACAATGATTTTTCTTGCTTAGTTTCATTCATATATCAGGATTATAATTAGGGTTTGATGCCTTTTCAATGGGTATGTGAAATATTTGAACTCTCATCTTCAACAATTTTAACGTCCACAGTTACCAAAGGCTCAGCAATCAACTCTTCCACTGGCTTATATTCAGTATACAAGATAAAAAAAGATAAAGAGATTTTTGTGATATAATAATGAGATATGAAAAATACGGAATGTCGTTTAGAAATTGAAATATTTGGCAAGTCAAAGGCATTGCTAGGTTTCGGTAAACCAAATCACCCAGATCATTTGCAAGAGATCATAGCCATCTTTATATTATTTTTATTCCCTTATCTAACTCGTTAAAGTATCTCCTCTATAAAATAGTTGGCCGCACATCTTTTATATTATTCATTTAAAAATGTTAAGTGTGAGATATTGTTCCTCTGCTATGGATGTAGTGATTCTGGTTTAAACATATTGAAGTATTTTATCCGGTCAAGAGTACAAGTCTAAAATGAACTGATGCATGTCTTGTTTCTTTCCCTTGATATCATTACATCATATTTTTCTAAGCACTAGTTATTACAAGGATTCGAACCCTCGACCTCGCCGACGGAAAAGAAGATATGAATCGTCATACGGAAAGATGTAAATTTAAGGAGGAGAAAGATAAAAATCCATTGTATTGAAAGTTGCAAGCCTCTACGATGCCTATTTGCCAAGTTTCAAACCAGTGTAATGTTCTTTTTTTTTCTTGGGAAGATTAAAATATCTTAATTAAGAAAAGTAATACAAAAAGTTAGCAATGTCGTGCCTATTAAAATATAATTATACTAGATATCCATCTTGTGGATTTATTGTTGTATATTTTTCCACTTAGATTGAAGAGTTCAGGTTCTAATTGTTTTTGCCAAAGAGTCTGTTGCTTTATTATGTTTCCTGCAGATTGATGGAATTGTGCAAGTGGAAAACTATTCAAAAAGTGGCCTACATTGACATATTGAAAAAGAAACAAACTTTATGTTTTGGCACAAACCATAGGTTTAGCTATGCAAACATAGGTCGAGTTGTTTACTTATCGATCTTGGTCATTCTGTTATCGAGGTTTTAGTAATCTCTTTCAGGAACGAGATAGATATACATCGCAAAGTTCTCCTTGTCTCAGACTTTGTGATTACTCAACATAGATATCTAAAACTCTTGTTTATTGATCGATTTAAGATTGTTGTTGAGAGGTGGTGAATAATCTAGGCTTCTCAGCTAACTGAGTGTAAGTGTTCTGAATTTTTGAGGTTTGCTAGATTTGTCTATTGCAAACAGATTTCGAAGCCTTGATCTATTGATCTAAAGGGAAATCAAACAGGCTTATCTGTCAGAGGCATATTGGTACCAAAATTTTTCGCTTAGGCTGAAGAAAATCTTAGGCTATATAGGACGTCAACTAAGAGAATCAATTGCATAGAGCTTTACGAGGTTCAAGAGACGTAAAGAGCACGACTGCAACTGAATTGCTTGGAGGGTGAATTCGGTCTCGACTATATTATAGTCCCAAGTCTGATTGTATACTAGTGTCTTTAGCGACTTAATACAGTTCGATGTTCAAATCTGGACAAGGTCCCGAGGTTTTTCTACAATTGTATTTTTCCTCTTTAACAAAACTTCTGGTATCTTGTGTTTTTCCTTTTCTGTATTATATTTTTTTTATCTTTATAATAAGAATAACACAAGTAGTACATAATCAATTCTAGTAGATAAGTTCATCTTAATTGTGATCGATTACGAGACTCGTTCTTGTAGAATTTGTATCTTGAAAGATAGATAAAAAGTTTCATAATTGGCAGAATTCAGATCAAATTATTTGGATACGACTAGATTGATCTTGGATATTGATTTTTGAGATTGTCCAAGTACTCTTTCATACAATCAGGTTCATAGACTTTATTGCCTTGACTTTCTGATTATGAAGAGATATAGATATAAACTTTATATACATATTTTTTTAAGGATCTTTAATTTAGATCTACTTGTAATTGTATTAGGCTTTGGTCCATACAGGTTGCCGAATGAAAAATTTGGTGATGTACTTGGTACCCTCTCTTTTTTAAGAAGATATGCATCGTCATACTAAAAGATGCAAATTTAAGGAGGAGAAAGATATAAATCCATTGTACTGAAAGTTGTAAGTCTCAACGATGCATATTTGCTTAGTTTCAAGCCAGTGTAATGTTCTTTTTTTTTCTTCTTAGGAAAATAAAAATTTATAATTAAGAAAAGTAATACAAAAAGTTAGCAATGTACGCCTGTTAAATTATAATTATACAAGATATTCGGCTTATGGATTTACTGTTGCATATTTTTGGACATATGTTGAAGACTTCGAATTCTAGCTGCTTTTGCCAAAATGTATGATGTTTTATAGGGTGTTTGGATCTAAAAGTCAGAAGTCAATTTGGCAATATTATTTCAGTATGACTTCTAGAAGCCGAAAAGTCAACTTTTTGTGAAGCAAAATAGTTTTGTTTCTGAGAAGCACTTCTACTTCTGGTATCCAAACACGCTATTGTTGTGTTTCCTACTGATGTGTTGGAATTGTGCTTTTGGAAGATTTTTCAACAGTGACCTGCATTGACCTATTGAAAAAGGGGAAAAATATCGTTTGGTCCTTTTTTAGGTGGGCCCATGTCTATTTAGTCCTTTTGCAAAACGCCTTTACTGTTTGGTCCATAATTATTTAAAAATATAAAACAGTCAAAAATACCCTTCATTGTTAATTTTTACTTATTTTCTTGTAGCAGTTCATTCTGTGTGATGAACCATCAAAGTTCGTTCTCACAAATGAAAACCTAATAAAACCAAATTAAATCACATATGAATGAACTTCATTATTTCATTAAAATTCTACAAAAATTTCATTATTAAGAATAAAACCAGAGTTCATTTTGGAATGAACTCCCTCATAAAACCTATATAAACCGAGTTCATTTCTGGAATGAACTCTCACAAAACCTATACAAACCAGAGTTCATTTCTGGAATGAACTCCTCACAAAACCTATACAAACCAGAGTTCATTTCTGGAAATGAACTCCTTATAAAACCTATACAAACCATAGTTCATTTCTGGAATGAACTCCTCATAAAACCTATACAAACCCGTAGTTCATTTATGGAATGAACTCCTCATAAAACGTATATAAACGATTATGTTCATCAACAATGAGTTCATTCCAAAAATGAAGTTCATTTTGATGTAATGAAGTTCATTCGGGAATGAAGTTAATCTTAATGAGACTGACAACAACAACAACAAACGCATAAATCTTCATCTTCAATGACAGTCAGATTTCTGGGTTTGGCGAGTTCATCTTCATCATCATCTCCAATCGCGACCAACGTCGAGGAACCAAAAACCTAATTAAATCTTCAACAACAAAGAGATCTATCTTGAGTTGCGTCTTCATCTTCATCATCATCAATCGCGACCAAACATCAAGAAAAACAAAAACATAATTAAATCTTCAACAACAACAGATCTATCTTTGACAACAACAATAAAGAGAGAAGATGATGTTGTCTTCATCTTCATCGTCTTCATTATCATCACCAACATCAAAAGCTTCGTTGCTCATCATCTTCTTCATGCGATTCATCGCCTTCATCATCATCTCTAATCAAACAACATCAACATCAACATCAAACGCGTCGTCTTCATCGTTTAATCAATGACGTAGCTTTATTTCTTCTTCATCTTCTTTACGATAGAGAAAAAAAAGAAAAAAAAAAAATGTGAGAGAGAAACTAGATCCGAAATAGAGAGAGAGAGAAAGTAAATATGAGAATGAGATAATTTCTATTAAATTTTTGATATATATGGTCACCTTTGGACCAAACCATTATTTTCTATGACCAAATAATAATATAAGGGTATTTCTATCACTACAAGATGACATTTACATCACCCTAGGACCAAACTATAATTTTTAGGACCAAACTATAATTTATTTTACCAAATATGACCAAACAGACAATTGACTAGGTCAATTAATTGCATTCTCAATATATTATTTATAGGACCAATTGGTATTTCCTACTTGAAAAAGAAACAAGAGTCTACGTTGTGGCACAAACATTGGTTTAGCTATACAAACGTCTCCCCAGGGTTGGCATTCCATCCAATACACTAAAACTCTCTCTTCTCTCTTTAGAGAGTTGAGCGTTAAAATGCCCCAAATCGCGAGCTTCAAACTATTCCTCCCAACCAAACTCTCTTCTCATTCTCTCTTCCGCCTTAATTCCTTTTCCTCCCCTTTTCTTTATTTTCTAAACCCTTTTCTCCTCTTACCACCACCACCACCACCACCGTCTTCTCTTATTCTTAAAACAACAAAGAAACACCCCTCCTTTGAGGAGTAGAGATAACAGTACTCTCAGAGAAGTTAAAAGAGAGAGTTAGGGAAAGAGAAAGAACCAATGAAGGAGGCTAATGAAGCTGCTGGGTTCAATAAAAGAAGAGCTGAAGGAAGAGATAAAAATGATAAACCCAAAACCCTTCAGTTGAAAAATCGGAAACTGAACCCTGTCAACACTTGCTGCTATGTTCAGGTACTTTGAGAAATCACTTGTTTATGTGTTTGTGAAAATGCCTAAGAGAAAGAATTTTGAATTTTTCAATTTAAGAGTATTGTGTTGGCTATACTTGTGGGATATGTTGCTGATTATACGAATGTGAGGTGAATTTGTGAAGACCAAGTCATGTTTTATGTCTATTCAAACTCTAGTGATCAGTAAACTGTATCTTTATGTTGTGTAAGACAGAAAATTGAATGTAATTGATATAGTTTAGTACCAAATTGCAAAGTTCGTGTCCTAAAGTAGAATAAATTGTCACTGAGTAATTCGATATAATCTGGAAGCTATAGCACTACCTCTTGTAGCCAAACGAATCAATGAACTGTGTGTTAAAATAAGGTAGGAAGACTTTACTCTTGTTGTACGCCATTTTGAATTAGGTCCTAGGCCCTAGGGCTTCATGATTTCGGAGTGGCAGCTCAATCAGCTGATGTTCTGTATTCAAATTTAGTCGGACGGACTACAGTTTGCAGTTGCTCTGTTGGAACTGTAGGTTATTAGCATCTTATATATGAAAGGGCAAAGGCGATCTTCGTTATTAGTAATAATGATGAGTAATAGGTAAACTCATTGACTGAACATGAAATACAAAATGTCCGTGCTTTGCCTCAGGCTAATATGAATTAAGTTATGTTCAATATTGCAACTGTCTGAACTCGGCATAGTTGTTTTGCTTTTTTGTTTTTGATTTTGTTCACCAAACTACAAATAGAACATAAAACTTGTTTTTCATAAAGAAAAGCATGGCAAAGACCTTTTCTAAGTTATTGATTTTGGGTTATGTGTGCTCAGTTTTGGATTTGGATAGTTGACTTTTATTGTTGAACTTTGTTTTACAGGTATTGGGAACTGGATTAGATACACAAGATACTTCACCATCAGTTTTGCTGTTCTTTGATAGGCAGAGGTTTATTTTTAATGCTGGAGAGGTAAGTTTATGGAATTGCTTGCAGGACTAATTTTTGCTCGATGCAAGGATCTCTCTCTCTCTGTCTGTCTATTTTTGAACTGAAATAGATGTGAGTTGGACGTCGTTCTTGGTCAGTAGTTTAAGTGGCACTTTTGTGTTTGATTTGTTTTTGGTTTTGTAATGAAATAGACCATAAGGCCACTGGATAAAGTAACAAGCAAGTTTGGGAGGTATATTAAACACAATTGCATGGATGCTTCACATCATGTTGTTGTTTCTTTTACTGGAATTTATAGAAGTTGAGAATTCAAGAGATTGAAAAGAGTAGAAAAATTAAATCACTTTCACTAGAACCCAGAAAAACCATAAATTTGAACGTGCTCTGCTTGTTACAGGGGTTGCAAAGGTTCTGCACGGAGCACAAGATTAAGTTATCCAAGGTATGATGTACCTCAAGATTTTACAGGTTCTAAATTTGGCGGAATATTAATTGTTTCCTGAGCGGGCGAAACATTTAGCTATAATATTCTCTGTTCCTCTCCAGATTGACCACATATTCCTTTCTCGTGTCTGCTCAGAAACTGCTGGTGGACTACCAGGTAAGTGGCTTGTTGAACTCATTTTATTTTTTTAAGTTTTATGTTTTCGCGGGAGTTGATATAATGTATTGGATCTATATACCGATCAAAGCAAAGTTTTCAGTTAAATATATAAGCAACTTATCATATTCTTGGTTTGTTTATCATGTGCTCGCAGGTCTTTTTGTTGACTTTGGCTGGGATGGGAGATGAAGGGATGTCAGTAAGTAACAGATCAATTCAATGTACTTAAGGAGGAGAATATGTAGGATATCAGCTTACTATTCTTTTCTCAAAACAATTGAAAGTTAGATTCATCACATCACATGTGTAGTTTGTTTTGTTTTTCAGGTTAACGTATGTGGTCCCTCTGATCTCCAATACTTAGTTGATGCTATGAGATCTTTCATTCCAAAGGCGGCAGTGGTTCACACTCGTAGCTTTGGACCTTCTTTGATTTCTGATGGAGCTTCAATCTCTGAGAGTGAAACATTTGCCGAACCTATAGTTTTAATTGATGATGAGGTTGTGAAGATATCTGCTATTCTTTTTTAAGACCAAGTTGTTGCTCATCATCAAATTCACAAGATTCAGACACGGAAAACATGGCGGTGCTAAAGCCAGGCGATATTTCTGTTATATATGTCTGTGAATTACCTGAGATTAACGGAAAGTTTGATCCAGAGAAAGCTAAGGCCCTTGGACTGAAACCTGGACCTAAACCGTGATCTGCAACTTGGAAAATCAGTCATGTCAGACTTTCAAGATATCACAGTGGGTTAAACTAAAACCGTAAACGTCTTTCTTTGATTTTTAGTTATATTATTACAACAAGGAGTATACATTAGTTTATATGAAAATATGGTGCTAAGTTTATTGTTTATTCAGGTTCATCCAAGTGATGTAATGGGTCCCACAATTCCCGGCCCTATTGTGCTCCTTGTGGATTGCCCTACCCTTTCTCATTTGCGAGACTTGATATCTCTACAATCTCTCAATAGTTACTATGACGGTGTTAAGATTGTGAATTGTGTTATTCACCTGAGTCCATCATCTGTCACAATGACTGCCGAGTATGATACTTGGATGAGAAGATTCGGCGGAGCCCAACATATCATGGCTGGACATCAAAAGTAAGATCTGTTCATTCTTGATAATGTATGATAAAGTTTAGGCGGTTTGCGTTGATCTTGTGGTTGAATCTTTCTTTTTCTTTTGCAGAAAGAATATGGAGATTCCAATTCTAAAATCAAGTGCAAGAATGGCAGCTCGACTTAATTATCTTTGTCCCAACTTCTTTCCTTCACGGGGATTTTGGGATCATCAGCATCTTATCAATGGTGACCCAGATATCATGGCATCAAGTGTGGTATGTTAATTATGATCTCCTCCTTTTGAAAAGGAAGAATGAATTCTATTCCTTTTTTTTTTCTACTTCTCTCAATTTCTAGGTGGATTTCCATTTTTATAATGTCAGTATTTTACAGTTACTTTTAAGTTTGAATGTTCAGGGAAAAATTAGCAATTCATTTCTTGTTCCAGGTTTCTGTTCCAAATCCATCTGAAAGTGTTGCTGCTGAAAATCTTCTTAAGGTATCTGTTGTGCAACTATTTCTAAGATTATGATTTATGTGGAAGCACCTGTGCTGGAATGGTCCTTCGCCAGGATTACCTCAATTCCTTAATGTCTTTGTAATGTGCATTCCAGTTCCACTTGCGTCCTTTCTCACATTTTGGGTTGGATAAATCTACGATACCGGAGTTGTTGACTTCTGCAAAGGTCATTGATGAGCTTCTCTTAGAAATCCCTGAGATAGTAGATGCTGTAAGTGAAGTTAGCCATCTATGGAATAAGATTGGAGATGCTAAAGAGTTGATACTTTCGCCAGAGCAAAATATTATTATGATAGAAGAACCATGGATGGACGAGAATGCTTCTGTTCCTGATAAAAACTTAGGAAAGCAAGGTTCAGATGCAGCTCTAAAGGAGATTCCACGTAGCGTCAACACGGATGACCTTAATCACGAGTCTAGTCTTCCTAGTTGTTTGGAGAACATGACAAGAGAAGAGATGGAGATTGTTCTTCTAGGAACAGGTTCATCCCAGCCATCAAAATATCGCAATGTTACTTCCATCTTCATTAATCTTTTCTCTAAAGGAGGTTTGCTCCTAGATTGTGGCGAGGAACTCTAGGACAATTGAAAAGAAGGTAATTATTTTGACTAAGTTTCTCTAAAATTGTACAGTTTTTTTAATTTTCTTTATATGGATATGATTGGCAATATATTTATCAATGTTTTGGATAAGATATTGTGTTTATACATGTAGAGGATGATCAAAAGGCTAGTTTGTGGTGGTTACTTATCGTACTCGTATTTAAATAATGTTCCCTTGTTTATTTCAAAATGTTTCAAACCAACATTTTGATACGGTTAGGAGTTCTACTGCAGTAATTCCTTTTTGTTCTCTTCTTGGATGAGTCTATATCTTTGTCCTTCCTATTTTGTATATGAATATTCATTGTGATATGATCATGAACAGGTTTGGTGTAACGGGTGCTGATGATGCTGTGAAAGGTTTAAAATTTATCTGGATTTCACATATTCATGCAGATCATCACACCGGTCTTGCAAGAATTCTTGCCCTCAGGTGCCAATTGTTAAAAGGTACAGTTCATGAACCAATAATTGTTGTTGGACCAAGGCAACTGAAGAGATTTTTGGATGCGTACCAAAGGCTTGAGGATCTAAACATGCAGTTCCTTGATTGTGGTCATACAACGGAGGCTAAATGGGAGGGTTTTGAAAGTCAATCTTTTCAAAGAAGTGCAGAGGAAGATGTAAATAAGGATGATGGGGTGAAAGAAATAGCTCAAAATTTGAGACGAGTTTATTTGCTAAAGGAAGCCGCATGGAGAGTTACTGGAAGAGACCAGGAAATCCTGGCGAAACAACTGTGGTTTTTGAAATTCAACAAAGTTGAAAAAGGTTCTAGGTGAAGCAGGTCTGGGAGCTCTGATCAGTGTTCCGTCGTGCACTGTCCTCAGTCATTTGGCGTTGTTCTAGAGGCTGCATCTAGACTTAATAATGAAGGTAAAACTATACCCGGTTGGAAACTTGTTTACTCTGGCGACACCAGACCTTGTCAAGAACTGAAAGACGCTTGTCAAGGAGCTACTGTTCTTATACACGAGGTGAGATATATACTTAGTATGTTGATTATATGTCGTTTTGCTCAGGATCTGTTCCCCATTTATTGAGGTTTTAGACTTTTTAAGTGTGTTGGGGTTAGGATTAAAAAATAACATTATATTTCCATCTTTATGTGATCTAGGGATATGAAATAACATGCTACAATTGATCCCTTTGCAGGCAACGTTGGAAGACACTATGGTGGAAGAGGCTATAGCAAGGAATCATAGCACAACAATGGAAGCCATTGAAGTTGGAGAAGGTGCATATCGGATCATCCTCACACATTTTAGTCAAAGGTATCCAAAGATTCCAGTTTTCGATGAGACACATATGCATAAAACATGCATCGGTTTTGACATGATGAGTGTTAACTTAGCAGATTTGCCAGGTGCTTCCAAAGGTTCTTCCACACCTGAAACTCCTATTTAAAAATGAAATGATTGTTGAAGAATCTGATGATGTTCTAGACTCTTAAACCTGATAATGTTTTACCTTTGTTTCATGTACTTGTTCAGAAAACAGACATCGAGATTCTTTTAATCTAGAAATAATGTCTGTTTGGATCAAATAGTTACAGAGTACATGCCTTCACCCCATTGAAATTCTTTAATCTATCAATATTTGTACTCACTTTTGTCTTTTCTACTTATTTAATCATTTTACTTGAGTGAAAAAATCAGAAAAGTACATGGTTCCTTTCTGTTTTACTTGAGCATAAACACAATCTTCAGTGTGGTTTATGCAGCTCATTATCTTGAGGTACATACCGAGGATACTAGTAGAATCTGTTGATCAGTAAGGACTTGGCATACGGCTAATTCAGCATAATGTTTGTATAACAGGCGCAATTTATTTTTGTTTTTTTTTTGTTACAGAGCATTTTCAGATTCGGAGAGAGCAAAAACCGTTATTGACTAGTTGAGTTAGTTGAGTTAATAGATCGATTGACATGGTTATTTTTTTATTTTCGCACTATCCCACATTTTGTTATCAATTTTTTTAGAAAACTCAAACGATAGTGAGCGTTCCCGTTGATTTCGTGTTAAATATCATGGCATACATTTTGGACCGGAAACTAATTGTGTACTACTACCATCAAAGGTGTTAATTTCTTTTGCTGACTCCATACGACCAGCTCGAGCAGACGGCAAATTGTATTTTTATTTTATTTGACTCGGAAGTATTTGAATCAGGTACAATTTTATATCTGATTCATAGATACTTGAATTCACAAGTTTTCTACCTGTTTTTCACTCCCTTTAAAAAAAATGGAGCCAAAACAAATATAGTAAAGCAAATCACGGATCAGCTAAAAGTTACATGTTGTTTATTTTTCGACTTAACAAATTTGTCTAGATTTAGCTCATATTTAAATCTGAATCTAACTCATCTGACTCAAAAAAATGAGTCGGGAATATTTTATTACCTGACTCAAATGATTCCAAATCAGGGGTTAGGTCTGAATCAAACCACGAGTCAGATCTAATTCAAAAAAAAAAAAAAATTTAACATCCGATCGCTAAGTTAAATCCAGACGAGCCAGAAAAAACAAACATGCTATTAGTCACAATTGTTTTTCTTTTAAATCCCAATCAAATATAATCTCAAATAATTATTTTATGAGCTGAATAATTTAATTTCGAGTCAGATATGTGAACCGAGTCAGACTTCGAGGCAGAATCCTTTTATGCCCAATTTCCATTGACACGTGTCGTTCTAATGTGAGCACGTGGTGTAGATTAACCAGGTTGGGTTGGTTGGGGTCCGTCAGTCTAGCTATCTTTCGAAGACTTTGTTTTTGTATAGAAAACCTTTCTTTCTTTCTCAAATCCATCTTTCCCAAAAAATCCTTCTTCTCTGAATATAATTCTCTCTCAATAAAACTAGGGTTTCTCTAAGAAATCCTCCATTCAAATTTGGGGATTCTAGGTTTCTTTCTCTACCGCGTCACCCCAAATTTTGGATCTCAATTTATCATTATTAATCTGATTATTAGAAGGAGTTTTAGATTTAAAGATGGATACAAGCAGAAGAGCAGTTGAATCATACTGGAGATCTCGAATGATTGATGCAGCAACATCTGATGAAGATAAAGTGGCTCCTGTTTATAAATTAGAAGAAATTTGTGAACTACTTAGATCTTCACATGTTAGTATTGTTAAAGAAGTCTCTGATTTCATTTTAAAGAGACTTGATCATAAGAGTCCTATTGTTAAACAAAAGGTAATTATCAATTCTCTATCTCTTTTTATAGAATTCATAGTAAATCAAAACTTAACTGTTTATATATTTAACAATTATTATCATTAATCCCCTTTGAAGTTGTATCAATGAATATAGATCACAGTAGCTGAAGAATTTGATACTTATTGTTAAATTACACTATATGGATTCTTTGGATTGCTGATACTGATATTTGAATGTTGAATATAGATCTTTGGACTCTTTTCAAGTTTTTGTAGTGTAAATTTTCGGAGTCATATAACTTAGTTGAATTAGATTTGAACTGTTAGAATTGCTAATCCTTAGTTCTCATTGTGAGGGATATGAGATTTTCCATGGAGTGAGATGTTCAGTGTAGCTTTAAGTGAGTTTTGAACTCTGCTTCATGGTTAGATTATTTAGGTGATCAGCCTATTTTACCTTTTACCCTAGTTAGCTTAATTCCAATTTATACTAGGTGTGATCTCAATGGCACACTCTCAAAACGTCATTTATATCTAATTGGTAGATTGAATGTAACTAGAGTCGAAAAGGAGATTTCTTGTATGTTCATTCAAACAACTTTGTCATATTTTGTTATCTCGAAAAGTCAAGAAGCAGTTGGTAGAAATTTGTGAATTCAAATTTGAATATTCAAAACAGAATATATTATCCCTATAAGTGAAAATGGTTTTGCAAAAGAAAAACTGTAGGACTGCGATATATTCTCGCTAGAAGTGAAAAATGTCTTCACGAATTAGAAAACTGTAGGGCTGTGATAACGTTTTCTGAAGAACTGAATAGAGATGGTAATGAAGTCGGTAAATTGGAATCTTCTTTGGCGACAATTTTTTTTAAAAATCTTGTATCAGTTGCTATGCACAATATGTTTTGTTGGATGCTTATTATCATTTGCAAATTGGTATAGTAAGATGTTTTCTGACACCTCTACTGATGCATAGGCATTAAGGCTGATTAAGTATGGAGTGGGAAAAATCTGTGGAGTTCAGGAGGGAAATGCAGCGTCACTCAATTGCAGTTTCGCCAATTGCTTCATTACAAGGGTCAGCCGGATCCTTTAAAGGGTGATGCGCTTAATAAGTCTGTTCGTGGAAACGGCCCAAGAGGCGATATCTGCAATATTTGCAGGTGAGGAAAGCAAGCCTGCACCATCTGAAGATCTCAATAGAAGGATTGAAGGATTTGGGAACACAAACTACGAGATCTCATCATCATCAGCATCATCAGATGATAGAAAATCATTTTTCAGTGAAGTGGTTGGTATTGGAAGTGCCTCTATTAAACAGGACTTAGCCAGATTGCTGCAGCACATTCACTCAAGAAGAACGATAATGGTAGTTATAGGAGCCTCTAATTTGCGGAGGTCATTGACAACTGAAAGGGACCATGATAGGTATAGAAGTGGCTAAAGTCAGAATGAATCACGGAGCTCTTTGAGTCCTGCTATTTCTACGAATTCAGCTGCTGGAACTTGGGGTCAGGAAACAAGAGTAAATAGAGTGAAACAACAAACGGAGTTTCAGGTTCTGGTTACTCAGGGAGTAAAACCCGTGGAAGAAAGACTGTTAGAGACGATCGTTACATCCTGGTGGTGTGCGTTTACAGCCCACCCGTGATGCTCTCCAGGTCTTCCTTGCAGAGGCCTTGAAGCTTGATGCAGTGGCCTTGTGTCGCTGCTCTTGAATCTAAGCTTCAATCACATTTGTGGCAGGTAATTTCCATGTCTGTATGTCCCATTATGT
Source organism: Papaver armeniacum (assembly GCA_023531295.1). NCBI lineage: Eukaryota > Viridiplantae > Streptophyta > Magnoliopsida > Ranunculales > Papaveraceae > Papaver > Papaver armeniacum. The sequence goes on from JAJJWW010014401.1 coordinate 103,862, forward strand.
CCAGGCATATATCAAGATCCATAAATAATCTGTTATAAGCCTACTGGACGGAAGCTGTCCTGATAATGCTTCTGTTTTGCGGATTTCACTGAATCTTGGCTATAACAACAATTTGTAGAAAATGAACAGGAAAAACAATTTCTTCTAAAGCCCATTGGATTTGATTATTCTTCAGGTGCGCATGAAGGCTGTTTGTGTCCTCGAGTCAATTGTAAGGAAGAAGGATGATGAGCACTTTCAAATAGTGGCATCTTACTTTGCTGAGAACAGAGATTCTGTGGTGCAATGCTCAGAGTCTCCCCAGGCTTCTTTAAGGGAAAAGGCGACAAAGGTATGTAATCTGATTTTGTTTTGGTCTATTCTCAGTTTTCCGTTCTATTTGTCCAAACTTTTTGCAGTCACTATCCTACTCTTTAGATAGACCTTGTATGCTCACTGGTGAGTTTAATTTTGAGGTCCTCTTCAATACCTGGTTGTTATAAATTGGGTGTCAGAACAAGTCAGCTTTGTAGTATTTGGTCCAAATGTAGTTGATTCTCATTCTCCAAAGTGAGACATGGATTTTGACTGGTAGCTTATCGTTACTTAAGGTTCTTGGTCAGGTAGTGATAGGGAGGCACTTGGATGTTCTTGATGATTGTAACCTTTTAATAAATACTATGAGGTGGAAAGTGACTTTTGTGAATTCTGAAGGTGTCTTACAAACAATAGTTTTAGTTTAGTTCATAACCTGTTCACTGTTGGCTCACGTGTTCATTTACATCCTTGTACATGTTTGTTCATAATGTGAACCCTCTGTATCTGGACCCTCTGCATGACAGATGTGAACCCTCTGTATTTGTAGTATAAACAGCCCAAGGTGAACCCACTGGCTGATGGCTTTTGGTGTCCATTGCTTTGTGGATATGAGTTGGTTGTATGGAAGGACTAGTTATCTGCTTATTGGACCAAAGTTAGTGTGGCTGTGTGGTTATCTGCTTATTTTGGAAACCTTAATCTTACGTATTTTTTTCCTTGCAGCTTTGCTATTAGCCTTGGCAAAGTTCAACCGTATTTAAGCCTTATAGAGCTCATAGAGACAACTAGGTAAATTCCTACTTGGCAATAAAAATCGGAGGGTGAGTTTATCTCATGGCCATCGTACTGTTGGGTCACTGGCTGAAGATAAACAATCTCAGTCTCAATGGGTCACCCATCCAATTTTTTGATCGTTAAATAAGGCTGTGGACAAGTTTTGATACATGTGGGTCATCACCCAACTGCTCTACCATCCTACTAGAGTGGCAACACCATTCTGCAGTTTGTTTCATCAGCTTCTTTCCTTTTTTGGAACCTTTTCTGATTGAAATGCAAGTGAATCTAGGATGTGGTTTAGTTCGTGGCTTGGGCATGTTGCTCCCTTTTTCACTGATCCTTATTCTGATGACATCAGTATCCTATGTCCCTCATCCTTAAGAGTTACGGCAAGTGTTTGTAATTTGAAATTTCTGCTAAGCATGTTAGTATCTAGAAGTATCCAGCTAAATGTTGAGTGTTTGGTATTGCTCAGTGTGTTCAACTGTTAGGCTCATTCAAACTTTCTTCAGATGCAATGATATGCTCCCTGTTTTGGAGTAGGTGAGCTTTAGCTATGTACTGGTTATCTAAGGTAAATGCAAAAATTTAGTGTCATGTAATCTCTTTTGAATTATGTAGTCATTGTTTGATGTAGAAACTGATCTATTTCTGAAATTAAAGTGTACTTCCCAAGTCCTTTCAGTGGCGCACTGCTGCACTGTCCTTCATAACGAGTAATTTTAGGAAAAAGTAAATTTTAAGCAGATTCTATCTTGCTTGTTTGATTGGGATATGTTGAATTGCTTTCTGTACAATTTAGTTGTATTTAATATGAAAGACTGTTTAAACCTACAATGATTATTATTCAACGTGAAGCTTTTGTACTTCTTATCAAACATCTGGAAGATCTTAGATAAAGATTCTAGAAGCTGACGGTTTGAGTAGTCCCTTGAAACATTTGCTGGTTTCTATGATGCACAGGTCTTAAACATCTTGGATGGAGACCAGGCTACCGGATTGAGGAATTACTCAGAAAACGAGTCTCATGTAAAAGTAGGGACAGCTGCAGTTCAGATGCCGACTTATTGGACACAAGTGGTCCAGACGACTTCTATGGAAATGAAAATTTCACGCAAACACAAATGGATAATCTTGGACATACAGTTTCAGCAACAGCCCCTGTAACCGACCTATTTGGTGATAGCTTGATCACTGGCTTAAGCACAACTGAGCAGAAAAACGAGGATGATCCATTTGCAGATGTCTCGTTCTACACGAACGAAGAAAAAGAACAGACAGATGATCTGTTTTCAGGCTTGACAATTGATAATAAAGACAACACCAACGACAGCAACATATTCACATCGACAAATAACAGCAGACCAGAACTAGTAGATATTTTTAGTTCCAGTTCTGAGTCATATCTGCATGAACCAACAGTTGGAAAAGATATGAACGATTTAATGGCCGGTTTGTCTGTTAATGGCAGTGCCCGGAGATGAAGCAACAGGGGAATACCTTTTCAGATTTGAAGACTCAACAGAACCAACCAATCTCAAGTGATGGGTTAAATGGCATGTTTGGTTCACAGATGAATGTGAACCCTAATGCCTCGTTCCCGTGGGGACTATGCCTGTACAATATGCCTCCAAACATGATGTTCAACCCTGCATTTGCTTCTCAGCAGATGAATTATGGCGTAATGGGGAGTTTTCTTGCCCAGCAACAGCTTTTAGCAACTATGTCCAACTTTCAACAGCTTGGGAATTCCAGTGCTCCTAGAGGAAATGCCAATTTTAGGGAATCTTCCTGGGAATAATCAGGACGTTGGATACTCTTCTCCCTACCTGACATTTTCAATCCAGCTTTACCTGCTCAAAATCACAGCACTATCTTGAACAACCCGAAGAAAGAGAAACAAAGCCTTCGATTTTGTCTCGGTAAGTTTGCGTTCCTATTAGTAATTTTGTTAGTGTCCTTGATTACACTGTAACTGTAATTGTCTTGACATACCTAATTGAGATATAGTCTTGTGCACTAGAGGACTTCTAAAGTAAGGTGATGTAATTAAGAACGCGAGTCTTTTTTCACTTGCAGGATCATTTATCGGCTGCTCGTGATCCAAAGAGGGTTGTCTAAGCTCATTGCAGACTGAATTCTCTACACTAATACACAAGGGCCTTCTGCATGAGTTATTGATTATCTGTTGGGTGGTAAGTAGATTGAAGCTGGTTTATTTTTCTCCCTCAACAAGAGCAGGATTTTTAAAAATATATCTGCAAATAAAATCCAGGCAGTGTCCGTAAGGTTGTAATTGCATTTTGAGCTGCTTTTTACATCTTCTATAATTTCATTTTCATTTTCTTTTCTTTTTATTTTTAATTAATGAAAGAGTTTCAGTTCCATTATAAAAAGAAGAGTGTATCACATAAAGGAAGAATGGAGTGAGATTAAAAGATACGGGTACATATGTTACTGTAAGAATAGAAGAATAGTATGGGTTGTTGTGCTTGTGCAGTATAGTTATTTAGCTGTGTCAATTATTTTCTTCCATTATTGGACAAGATTCATGTAGCTGTGTTAATCATTTGCTTGTTCCATATGTTGGAGGCTTTTCCTTGACGTTGTTTACTGATTCAGACCTGTATTTTTGTTACGATGCATATTTGTCTGTGGGTGTGAAGTTGAATTTAGTATTCCTGACTTGGAATCTACTGGTAGAGTCAGATTATTACGATGCATATTTGTCTGTGGGTGTGAAGTTGAATTTAGTATTTCCTGACTTGGAATCTACTGGTAGAGTCAGATTATGTTGAGCATTGTGCTGACTTTGGATGTCCTAGTAGAGTCTGAAAATAGCTATAAACGTTAAGTTTTTTAAGATTGTCTGAACTCTGAAGTGAGGATGTGATTCATGTAGGTAACATCTGAACTTCCAGAAGTAGAAACGCCAGTCTAAAGTCAATTAGGGTACTTATGAAGCTAGATTCGGGTTTTGTTCTGTCACGACTTTTTCATTGAAGCTTAACTTAACTGTGTCACTGAATCGGTGGCGGATGGCACTTTCCCACCCATATTACCACCTGCTCGAAAATTTCCGGTTACGTTGGAATAGTTGAAGAATGATGCTCATATCATTGGCTTGTGATCTTGTTAGGGTTTCTAGTCCTACTCAAAGAAGGAAGATAAGATTAGCATCTAGGGTCTTTGTGCCATATTAATGGCGCTCGTCTTTACATGTGATAGAAACGAAACTAAAGCTCTAGTATGAAAAAATGCCAAACTACCCTCTTTGTTTATAAGCAGCCAAAATTGAACTATATATGTTTATTGCTTCCAACTGTTTTTTAACTTTTTATCCACAACAAGGGACAACTTGGTACAAGTGTCTATTACTTTAAGATCTGATTACGCACTCAAGACAAGTTGAAGAATCTGGTGGTTACCGAGTCAGTGAATCGGCCTCGCTTGGTAGAATGTCGTCCATTTTCTAGGAAACACTCAAATGGGCACGAGACTCACAACCTCACAATGTAGACTTATGTGCTCATGGTGTGTCTGAGGCTCCGAGCATAGGACATGAATCGGCTTTTTGCGTCGGGCCGGACACAAAACAGCTGGTGCATGTCAGTTTCTTATTTTGTAAATTCCAACTTGCAATTGGCAATACATAAAGTATCCAAATGTTGAAAGCGTTGTTCTCCTACCCATGCACCAGCATTAATCATCGTCATGGTCCTTGCAGTCATAAGCATATATACCTTATCTTAATCGAGGAATCTCTCAATCCCCCCACTTGATTAATTTTCTTTTTATATTAGTATCTTGATTAAGCTGCTGTATTTTCTGTCTTTATCTTTTCCTACTCACATGTACTTCAAATTATTTTGTATCATGAATCTTAAGATATTATTATAGTCAATCATAAGATATTATTATGGTCAAATTTGTGTCTTTATCACCTAATTTTTTATCCTTGTTCTCTTATCCTTAGTCTCGGGTTAGACTAAATATAAGTCAGGAAATTTCAAACAAAGTTTCAATCAAAGATTTTTTATTTATTTTTTATCATCAATCAAAGATTATTTTCTATGAAATTTCATTTGAGCCGCAATAAAAAATCAACGTAAAAATATGCCATTTTAACGATAGCACTGCCACTGGATCTTCCCTGTTCGGAAAATGATTTGGCCGACACAATGGCAAATGAAGCTCGACTTCCAAAGACTCGGGACTCTGACTGGTCATCTCTACCAATATTGACGAATTTGAAGATCCACTCACCATAGTAATCTCTATTTACCCTTTAAAAACCGAAATTTGGATAATCATTTTCCCAAATAAAGATGGTCAATTCTGATAAGAATCCAATTTCCTAAAGATAAATGCTGAAGTGATGATCATTGAGCATCCCTTCTCCCAAATAAAGACTAATCAAATTTAGCAGGAGTATATATATGCCTTATCCAATCTAACTACCTTAAAAGAGCATTTTGATCTTTCCTAAAAATAACTTTCTTAATTTCCTGCTAAATTTGATTAGTCTTAAAGCAGCAGCAGCATATCTTTGCTGTGCTTTTTTGACCCATTTTCTTACATAATTCTGTACATAAATGAAAGGGAAATCAAAATCTCCACCACCATAAGATACAACTAATTTCCACATAAGCAGGGAGGATTAGTTGTTTTCTATTCATAGCATGTCCATATCTATCTTTTGTTTCAACTGTTATTAGTTATTCAACTTCTCCAATTTCTCTCTCTCTTTTTCCTCCTAGTCTTTATCACATGGTCTCAACTTCCTCTATAAAGACTTTGCAAAAACTTTCAAAATCTCTGAGTGTCCTCTTCTTCCAAACATCTTATCTCATTTTCATTTTATTAATACATTTTTGATTGAATCAGCTTGACCTGTTTGGTTGACTCCTCTCTGTACAAAGACAATACCAATCAATTTATGTGCCCCATTTTTCTCTGCAACGAGAAGAATAACAGTGAGAACATAAAATTTTGAGGGGGGGTTTGTGCAGAAAAAATGGCAGGAGGATTTGTTCATCATGGTGGTACTAATGGTGAAGGTTTTGAATACAGGATTACAAGTTACTTTGTCTTTGCTTGTATTGTTGCTGCTCTTGGAGGGTCTCTCTTTGGTTATGATCTTGGTGTTTCTGGTAAGTTTTTTTCTTTCTTTTCTCAATTCATTTTTTGAAATTTCTGTGATTTGAGATGGTTTATGGTTTGAAATCTGGGTTGTGATGCATATAACATGTTTTAAGATCTGGGTTGTTTTTGGAAACATTATAGGTGGAGTGACATCAATGGATGATTTCTTGAAGGATTTCTTTCCAAAAGTGTACAGAAGAAAGCAAGAGCATTTAAATGAGACAGATTACTGTAAATATGATAACCAGATACTAACATTGTTTACGTCGTCGCTTTACTTCGCCGGTCTCATCTCAACCTTTGCTGCTTCTCATGTGACGAGAACAAGGGGGAGGAGAGGAAGTATCATGGTTGGTTCAGTCAGCTTCTTCGTCGGAGCAATTTTCAATGCCTTTGCTGTTAATATCTCTATGCTCATCATAGGTCGTATTTTTCTTGGTATTGGCATTGGGTTCGGAAATCAGGTAATAATTCCCTTCAGACTCAGAAAAGTTATTTCTTGTTGGATACTGTCAGCTTGAGGATTAAAGTTTCAAATTTCATTTCTGACTGCAGGCAGTTCCTTTGTATCTTTCTGAAATGGCACCTGCAAAAATCCGTGGAGCAGTTAACCAACTGTTTCAGCTGACAACCTGTCTGGGGATTTTGGTGGCCAATTTTGTAAATTATGGCACCAACAAGATACATCCATGGGGATGGAGATTGTCTCCAGGTTAGCTGCAGTCCCTGCAACACTTATGTTCATTGGAGGTATCTTCCTTCCAGAAACACCAAACAGTCTTGTCGAACAGGGAAAATTAGACGAAGGCGAAGAGTTTTAGAGAAAGTCAGAGGTGTTAAGAATGTCGATGCAGAATTTGCTGATCTTATTGAAGCAAGTGAAGCCGCAAGGGCGATAACACAACCGTTTAGAAACCTTCTGCAGCCAAAGAACCGTCCACAGTTGATTATAGGAGGACTCGGAATTCCTGCTTTTCAACAACTAACTGGAATGAACTCGATACTTTTCTATGCACCTGTCATATTTCAAAGTTTAGGGTTCGGATCTGGTGCGACTCTGTACTCATCCATCATAACAAGTACGATGCTTGTTGTTGCTACCTTTGTCTCGATGGCTGTTGTTGACAAGTTTGGAAGAAGGTTTCTATTTATAGAAGCAGGTTGCCAAATGATACTTTCCATGGTAAGCCAGAATTTGAGTCTTCATACCTTGTCAAACTTCTATAAATCAATGCTAAAATTTTGAACCTTTGTCCATGTGTATTGCTGCAGCTTGTGTTGGCTATTATTCTGGCTCTGAAGTTTGGACATGGAGTTGAGCTCTCCAAAGGATATGCAGTTGTCCTTGTAATCATGATTTGTCTGTTCGTTGCTGCGTATGGATGGTCATGGGGTCCGCTTGGGTGGCTAGTCCCAAGTGAGCTTTTCCCACTGGAAACAAGATCAGCTGGCCAAAGTCTAGTGGTTTCCGTCAATCTCTTCTTCACCGCTGCAATTGCCCAATGTTTTCTTGTGTCTCTTTGCCACCTGAGATATGGTATTTTCCTGCTGTTTGCGGGTTTGATCCTCATCATGAGCCTCTTCATTTACTTCTTATTACCTGAAACAAAGCAAGTTCCAATAGAGGAGATTCATTTACTATTCCAGAATCACTGGCTGTGGAAGAAATACATAGGCGATGGTAAAACCCCAGTTTAAACCTCCATCACCAAGGCCATCAAGGGAAAGAAAAAAACCTGCAAGTTGTATTTAGCTCCAAATATCAAATCAAAGAATTACCAGAAATGGTGCCAAATATCACCTTGAAGCAACAGTCCTCAGATTGATTTCTTCTTTCCTGCAATTAAAACTACAGCAATGCATATTGTCTTACCATTGTATCTGTGAGTGTCTGGGGAGGAGTTATATAATGTATCATTAATTCAAAAGCTTTTTAAGTACACTGATACCTGACAAATGTTCACAGAAATATGAAATCTTGTTATCCCCAATGAACTAAGTGCAGACTGATCCGCTTTACATATTTTGTTAGCAAAAGAACTGACGTCAGATTGAAAATAACACCACATGATCAAATACAATAATGACAGGAAGAACAGATATGAAATGTTTAAGCGCACGTAACAAAGAGAGACATAACAAAGTGCCACTGTTTTAAGATAGAAGTTTGGCAAGCTCATCAACTCCTAAGCTTCCTTGTGGTGGTAACATATCAAGATACACTTCTTTAACATCTTTTATTCTTGGATTTCTATGATAACTCTTTCTCTCAATTCGTTTCCCTGGAACAGTTACAGTTGCTTCTACCTTCAATTCTTCATCACGATCACTTCTAACTTCTTTCTTCTCACTCCTTTTCACTACAACCTTCCTGATTCGCCTCTGCTTGAAAATAGGACCAAGTGGAGCAACCTTAGAAAGAGAAACAATTCTATTAAAAACGATGTCAGCATCCAAAGATGCATCATCCAACATCACCGCACTTCCACTTTCCATAGCTTGTTGTAAAAGCTGTATGACTCCCTCAGTACACAGAGTTGATTTTACACACTCATTGAGACTTGATAACCCTTTGGATGCAACTTCTAAGTTTTCATTAGTTACCATGGCACTTGTTCCATTCAAATGCATCAAAGGTGGTGATTCAGTTTCTGAACTTTGCCCCATGTTCTCGCTTACCATAGGTTTTGAATCACAAATACTACCAACATTTTCAGATACAGCTGGCAATTTATCGATATTGGCCAAGGAGAAATCAGTAGCTTCAGATTGCTGAACCTCCCTTCCTTCTGATTTGGCACCCTCCTCAGGTTTAGGAAGGTTTGGTTTGATCACATCGATATTCATATCATTATTTGAGCTCTTCCCTTCAAATAGTTCTGACGCCGCTTCATCTTCCATAGCCAGTGACTCGGAACAATTGGATCCATTGACAATTTCTTCCTCAGATACACTATCTGATTTTGTTGGCGAAGATTTCCACTCTCTTCCTCTCCACATCAGTATGTGCTCACGCTCAAACGAGACTAAAACACATGGAACAAGATCCTGCAAGTACCAAAATTCATGGAAGTTGTGATGCAAAGTAGTAACACCTAAAGAATTCTCACAAACTAATAAATACAAAATTTGACCAACCTTGAGTTTGCCACCTATTTTTTTGTAGTCGCTTGGATTCATCCCTTCGCAATTTATTCGCACCAATTCACATACTTCAAAAGCTTCTCTGACATGATCGGCCAAGTCAGAGTAGACACCATTCTTCCTGTTAACAGACACGAATCATCCAGTCAATGAAACTACTTTGTAAATAGCAAATGGACACAGTATAAGAATATTATTCTTGTTTCCTGTGTAGCATTGAACCCAGAAGAAGTTAAATGGGGTTACCAAGCTTGCATATAGGTTGTAACTGGCGTCCTGTTTTGCGCATCTCCGTTGCTTCTTCCAGTGTTAATCCCTCTGGAGTCTGCTTAATTAACCTGGGGTATACTGGCGACACGGGTTTCCATAGCATGAGGGGATAACGGGGGCGAGACTTGTAGTTGTAATTCCTCCCACGAAATAGAAATAACACCCCTCCCCTACGGTAAATTATCTTCCCTCCGGTTTTATCCTATCAAATTACGTAATGTATGAGAACATAAAGTCATAAGACTCTTAATAGAAGGAATACAAGAAACACATGATAAATTATTTGAAACCACATGACAAAAATACGAAAGAAATCCTCTGTCCCCACACCGATTTATCTCAAGATATGTTATATTGAACTTAAAATATTTGATAGTAATTGGAACCATAAAAAGGAAAAAGTAATAGAAAAGTTATTATGGTAGAACTAGAAGTAGTCCAACACTCCGACCAGAGCAACTAATCAACTTCCAAATACTAACACCATCACTTCTCAAGAAAGGAAATGAATATGCAACTTGCAAGCAATACGTAACCAATTGTAAGAATTAGAAAAAATAACAGTATGGAGGAATTGCGATATAACTCCAACCTCTAGTTGTTCGCAGACATTTTCCATGTCAACTGTGCACACTCCTTTGCATTTGATCTTGCACACTCTCCGACGCTTCCAATGAGCATGTATATTCTCCAACATATTATGCGTCAAACCATCCCTTCCTACACAAAATCAAAATTTTCAAGTAAAAGAAGCATTGCATTTAACACTTAACACTAGACGAACCCAACTGAATCTTAAGTTCACCTCTATCATACTTAATCGCAAGCCTCATACACTAATAGAAACAGTTTTTACTAGACGAGGTTCATTTGGTATGTTCTAGCATCAAAGTTGAAAGCCATTGGTACTATTCTAGTGATTCATGACTCCGATAAACTACCGCTGGATTCGGGACTAGATTCTATCATAAAATGTTATACATTCTACTACAAAATTAACAACAGCATAGGAATTAAAAGAGACTACTAAAGAAAATTCAGATTCTCACATACCCATATTCAATTGTCTTCTAACTTTCAAGCATCCATGAACAAGTTCTTTAATTTCCTCACTCGACAATGGTTCCCCCAAAATCTCTTCTCTTGAACTAACATACTTAGGACCAGACCCAGCTAAGTACGGCCCTGGTGCTTGAACTGGCTTCACACCTTTCTTATTCGGTGGCGGCAACTTAAACGAATCGAATTCAGGCAATTTCTTCTTAGTTCCAGGTAAAGGAGCTCTACCAGTCCACGGCCGAGGCATTGAACTTGGACCAAACGGAACAAATGGTGGTTCTCTAAGTGCTAATGGCTTCACCTTTGGTGTTTCAGTATAACTATACTGAAACTCAAACGGAGCATTAGGTAGTTTATATGAAACCCCATTTTCTCCAATTGCTATACTTTTATTCACTGAACCCTGAACCTTAGAAACATCAGTAGATACCTTAACTTTGCGAAATGCTGGATGAGCATTATCAGGGTCGAGAAGGTTGAATTTGGGTTTAGGGTTTTTAGAATATTTTGAAGATTTCCCAGGAATTGAAGGCCGAGAAGGGACGGAAGGAGTTCCGATTGATTTGAAGTTGTGGGTTTCAGTGTCTACGGTGGTGGTGGTGGCGGTGTTGATGATTTTAGAGGCGGATTCGTAGCGTCTAACTCTGCGGATGTCATCTTCAATTTGTTGTTGTTCTCGCTCTTGACGATTGAATTTCTCTGCGTTTGCGTTGTTCCAGCGGGAAAAACGGATTTCAGTGAATTTACGAGATGAGGATGCAGAGGAGGATGGAGGAGATTTGGGTGAGAATACTGGAAATGGAGGAGCTGATAATTTTAGCGCCATTTTTGTTTTTAGTCCGGTGGAAGTGAAGATAAAAGAGCGAACACCATGTATTATCCGGACTTTTTGCAGGAATTAGATCGGATCGGAAGTAACCCGATTCAATAGGTTCGGATGCTGATATTGATGTACAGTTTCGTGACACAATTTCTACGTACTTCTAATATTTTTTTGGGAATTTGATAAAGTGCCCCCGTTTTTTCATACCCATAAAATTAATGCCCCCGTTTTTTTAAAACTTGTTAAACTGCCCTTACAGTTATCTTTCACGTCTTGGGCCCACAAATTGAGTCAATAGTCGTTTACCAAGTCAAAAAAACAAGTTAAATTACCTCGCTACCCTATCATATTTAACTACCCTAATACAGGCTATTCATTCCTTCATTCTCGTTCTCTTTCTTTTAGAAGCAGTGAGAAAAAAGACGCCTCATGTTGTTCTTGATGTTAGGTTTTGATTCCAGGTTTTAATCGGCATTGAAATCGATTGAATAAAATTAGTGAACCAAGGTGTTGTTGTTGGTGGTACTGTTCTGATACGGGTATTATGATTCTAGGGTTTGTTGGTGAAGATGAAGAATTTGGGTTCTCTGAAACTGTCGATGCAACAAGTTTGTAAGCTATCGTCCATAACAACAGGAAGAAGAAGAATACCAAATCATGAAATGGGTAATTATATTTGTATATGAATAGATGATTTCTATTGATTCAGTTTGGGATTTTTCTTTTCTGATTTGATTAAATTGAATCAATTTAATCAAAGTTTGTATTAATCTGCGTGTGAATGTTTTTTTTTAATCTGAGTTGAATCAATTGTTTAATTACGGTTTGTATGATTCAATTTGAGGATTTCCCTGAATTAGGGTTCTTGAGACATTTTGGGGGTCTACAATACAGAAGAAGAATAAGCGGATTGAATGGAAGTTTCAGAGAAAGGGAGAAATTCAGAGTTAGGGTTTGATGAGGAGATTTCAAGAGTGCCGAGTCTTGAATCAAGACAAGAATGACATTGTTAGTGTTGATGAGAAGAATCACAAAAAGGGTTGCTCTTGGATTCGATTTTGAGTTGGGAATCAAGATGGTCTTGATGGGTTTTGTTTGAATTCTATGGTAATGCATATGAAGATTACAGAGAAGGTGGTGGTGTTGTACAAGTTCGAACACTATTTTAAATACGGTGGTAATCTGCAATGGTTATGGATGCAGGTACAAGAGCAGAGAAAGTGTTGGTGAATGGTTGTGTGGAGCTGAAATTCATGGATCTACAGATTTTGTTGCGACTGAAGTAACTAATAGATATGCATAGGTGATAGGTGTAGAATACACCTAATTTACTATCTAGTAGTTTATGCTTTCTTTGCTATTTTTCGTGTAAATTATGTATTTTACGCTTGTTTTGAGTTTTATAGCTACTTTGGAGTCGCACGGAGGAAAAGAAGAAGAAATCACCCAATTTGAGCCAAAAGGGCAAAAAGGTCATTTTACGGCGATTGATATATGGAGCTCGATTAATGTTAAGGGGCACTCATGTTTGGAGAAGTATTAAATAATAGCCAGCACAGGTTAAGGGGAGGCCAATTGGCTAGCCCTTATCAGAAGTGACCATCTACTAGGAGCACTCAATCTGTGGGTGTATTCTGGCAGTGGGGTGTCTCAATCTTCACCTCCTTCTTTTATAACCTAATCAAACTTAGGTTTACACTATTCTTCCCCAAATTCGTTCACTTCAGTCCCATGGAGCTCGAGTGATGGCAGAAACCGATAGGAGGGTTTTGGTGTTGCTATCGATAGTTCAGGAAACTGAGCAGAAGGATAATCGAGAATCGAGAGAAGAACAGAGGCTGCTGAGTTCAGTGAGGGGTTTGATTGAAATCGGAAGTAGAAAAGCAGATCGGAACAGTAAATTGAAATTAGAGGTAAAGTTGCATCTGTGAATCGATCAAGAAGGTGGAAGGTATGGGTTTGAATCAAAGAAGGGTTTGCTGATGAATTGAAAGAAGAGATCGAGAGTATCAATTAGCTGCTGACAGAGATTGAGACAGCGATGATTAAGGGTTATGAAGAACACTGAGAAGATATAAGGAGCTGCCGTTGATTGAATCAAAAGAAGAAGAAGAGGTTCAGAGGTGGATTTTGAGCTGTGACGATGGGTTGGTGGTGGAATCGATCGATTCGATTTAACAGAGGAATAAAGAGCAGTTGGAGATGAAGTTGGTTGTGTGTAATGAGGCCATGGAAGATTGTGTTGCAGCTGAAACGAGAACGGCGTGTCTCAATGGTGGAGTTGAGGGCTGTAGCTGAGAAGAGCTCAGAGATTGAAGCAGAGTTGGGAGACGAGACAGAGACCTCAGAGATAAGAGAAGAAGTGGCGCTGTTCTAAGCTGCCGTCGAACTCAGTGAATGAGAAGAGTTTTGCTGTGAGAAATTGGCAGAGTTGAGGTCTGGTGCTGAAGCTACAAACAGATGGAAGTGGTGGTGTTGCTGTTACAAGGAATGAGTGTATTGAGTAGATGTATGTTAGGTATTGTTATTAGGGGAAGAAAGAAACTTAAATTGGCCTCGAGAAAAGCCGAGAAAAAGAAACGGAACTCTGTCGGATTTTATACCCGATCGAGTTAACTCCTGGCACTTACCGATGCGCCGATTCAACCCAACCAGTTAGATTATTGGTGAGTTATTGACCGATCGGAGAGTCGACTCTGGTTCGACTTCTCTACTCCCTTGACTCGCTGACTGACGATTGACCGTTAGTTTGACCCGATCGACCGTTAGTCTTAACGGAGGACTGACGGAATATTCCGTCGAATATTCCTTGACGGAGAAATTTCGGTGGCTGGCGGTGACGTTTTCGGCCAAATTCGCCACAATCCCAGTTTTCCACGAGCCAAAATTCCAGAATTTTCTATGGACTCTCTCATGGGTATGAAGACTTGGGCTAGGAATTGGATGGAGAATTGGACTCAAATTTGGAAAGAGAAGGTGGAAGAGTTGAGAAAAGCTTGGATTTGGAGATTGAATTGCAAAAGGAAAAGGATTCTAATCCTTGGAAGATTTGGAGAATTTTGAAGCCTATAAATAGAGAAGTTTTCTACAACTTCTACATACATCTATACACACAATTATTTTCTTTTCTTATTCTTTGTGTGAACTCTTTTAACATGAGTAGTTAATTTTATTGATTGAGGATGAATTCCTAGTTCTTAACATGATTTGAGTTTTTGTTTTCAAATTCTATCTTGAAGTTTTTCACATAATTATCGCTTGTTTTTACTAATAGGAGTGATCTTAAAGACATTCATGATTGATTGATAGATTGCTTGGGTGGCCAACTAAATTGATTTGTTAATTCGATCTAAAGCTAGTGAAAGTTAGGGGATAAGTAATCGTTCTTTGACTCTTTACATAAGTAGCAAACACGAGACCTCATGGAGGATTCCGTGGAGCAATTGTGTGTAGAAACAACGTTAGCAAGTAGACCTTGAGCTAAGAGTCTAACTACTAATATCGACCTAAGAAATTCACAAAACCTAATGCATGAGCCAAGTTACATCTAGGTTGAGCTAATTCTAGGTGGCTTGGTGATTAGAATCCGGTAGTCGAGAACTTCCGTATCCGGTGATACAAGGGATTTAGGGGTTTAGCACTGAGCTAGCTGCTTTACCTACGGTTGGTGATAATTTGTGACTAATAACAAGTAGAATAGAACATAACTTTAATCATTGTTTCGTAACGAAGAAGGATTCCTTGATCTTGTCTTTCTTATTGCTTTCAACTTTACTTTTTAATTGTTTTGTTTATTTTTCTTTTGCTTTTTACACCCCCCTTTCGTGACAACTTTTACAACTAGAATCTCGTGCTCCTCGTGGGATCGACCTTGACTACCCTATATTACTTGTTAATTAGGTAGTAAAGTATTAATTAATTTGTTGTGGTTACGACACGCATCAAATTTTGGCGCTGATTGTCGGGAGCAGCGGATGATTTTAGTTGTTTTTATTTTTTTTTTGCTTTCTTCTTGCTTTGTTGGATTCTATTCCGTATCTAACTTAGTTTTTGAATCGTATTTCGGGTGCCATGTATGGTGGACAAGAGCAAGCATATTACAACAATCAATACGGTTTTCAACCTCAACATTATGACAACTTCCAACCATCCTTAGGATACAATCAAAACCAATATTTTGGCTATGATAAATTTTCTACGTAACCTTATGGATATTCTCATACATATCAACAACCTTATGACGGGTATGTAAGTGGACAATCACATGGATGGAAGGATAGTTATGCATCTAACAATTTGTTTTCTAGTAATGTGCATACAGAGAATTTGGAATATACTCCTCTTCATCGTGTTTTTCCTTCACTTTTTCCAAAAGAGGAGATGTCGTCTAGAAACTCTATCAACGGTGGTAAGCGTGTGAACGTCAGGAAACTTGCAGTAAATTATACAAATTGGAAGATGATGGAGACTCGGAAGAGCTTGTCGCAGAAATTAGTAGGACTATTCATATGGAACTTAAACGACGTCGGGATAAAGGTTATGAAACCGATGAAGATTCTTATTATGGTGAGTCTGAAAGTGAAGATGATTGTGTTGAAAAGGACCAACCTTTGGAGACTTTTGATGACACTAGTGTAGATTACTCGAGCCTTGATCTTAATAATGATCAATCACCTATTCAGAAGGAAGAGCTTGAGGAAGATGCATTTATTGCTTGGCAAAATTTTCTTAAGGAAAGATGGGAGTCCGCGGAAGTGTATGAATGTTCCGACAATGAGGAAGTTATTCCAACTCCGGATCATAATAACGATCCTTCACCTATTCAAAAGGAGGAGATTGGGTGTGACTTACCTATTGTTATAAACTATTGTAACACCCGCACATGAAGATTTTACAATCTATACCGATGAGAATCACTTTAGTGAATGGCCCGATTCCGATGATGAGAATGTTGAAGAGATGATTATAGAGGATGAAACCACATTCATTGATTTTGTGGAAGACCCAATTGAACTTGCGAATGATTTTAATGATGCCGAGACTTTGGTTAAGGTAGAAAACGACGAAGAATGGTTGCAAGGTTTAATAGAGGACCACGATATACAAGAGGTAAGTAATTCACTTGAATTTTTTAAGGATGAAGAGGATTCTATAATACAAGAATTTTTGAAAGGTTTATCTAACCCTTTGCTTATTGATTCTTCTCCTTTACCTCTTATTGGTTTGAATGTATGTGCTTCGAAAGTATTTTTGGATGATTTTGTTTCTAAATATCCACCATTGGAAACACTTGATGCTAACACCATGCAGGTTTGCCAAGAGGAATACATGGAAGTTCCCGAATTCTATGTTCTTTATACACTTCCGAGTGTGGACGAGAATAAGTGTGGGGGAAATTTCTATCGAGCGATAACATCACTATTATTTTCTTGTGCTAATATTTGTATGGAGTTATTGTTTGCAAAACAGGTATTATGGGTGGATCCTCAAATTTTCAGATTGTTAGTATATGGGGAGTGAATCTTACAAGAGCCAAGTCGGGTCGTCGACTTTAAAACAAGCGCTTAATGGGAGGCAACCCATCGGTTTTGTATTTCTTATCCTTTTGCTTTTTGTTATTTCTTTTTCTTGTTTCTTATCATGTTAGAATTTCCCACCTTGACTTTACTAGGAGGATTCAATTACATTGAGGACAATGTAAGGTTTAAGTGTGGGGGAGTGGTTAAGCATTTTTTTTTTTTTTTTTTAAAACAAAAAATTACAAAAAAATGAAAAAATTAAAAAAAAAAAAAAAAAGTTTTACTTAAAAATTCCAACTTTTAAAGATTTTAGAGTCACTAGCATATTTCTAGGTATGTTTACATAGAGATTTTGACCGACATAATTGAACTTGGAAATGTTAGAGAACTACATTCGGATTTCTTGTTTGTTTGAGTGTTAAATAATGGATTTAATCATGCCGGTGATGCGAATTTGGTGCAGGGAGAAGTGCGTTATTAGAGTTGCTGATCAATCATTAAGTGGAGACTACCCGTATTCATATCATGAGAGGCACCGACCAGAAATTTTCCATCTACTAAAGAGCTTCTTTTGAGTGTGTGTCACCATACGTTAATTCCGGGTAGAATGGTGAGCTACCCAACTTCCCACCACTAAAAGCACTACTCTTTGATCTCTTGAGTGCTAATTTTGTCAATCATGAGGGTGACGTCCATGGATGAAAGCTTCCTTCTTGTAGTTCGATTTGCGCTAGCACCATTCTCTCTCTCGACAACAACGGATCCATAGAAACACATTCATCATCAACAAGGAGCGACATCAAAATCTACAAGGAAAGTTGGAAAAGTTTAAGGTTTATAAGCAACGGAACGAGAAAAAGAGCAAATTTTAAATTCAAGTAAAGCAACATACAAAGAGCGGATTTTTACATATATGTTGAAGACTTACAATATAATGAGGTAATTTTATATTCAAGTATGAAGACTTATTCATGAAAGCGAAGAAAATTAAAAGGTGAGAATTTTTGAAGTTTATGATTTCAAGACGATACAAGTTGTGAAGAATCAAGTGGTAAAATACTTCTTCCACGGCCATGGTTTATTTTTGTATTTTATTTCTCTTGTTTCAAAAAAAAAAAAAAAAAAAAAAAAAAAAAAAAAAAAAAAAAAAAAAAAAAAATGAAAAAAAAAAAAAAAAAAAAAAAAGAAAGAGAAAAAAAAACAAGAGAAATATTTGTTTTATTTAATGAGCCGTGGGAAAGGATAATCTATAAGGTAGTTTCAAGCGACAAGGATTTTAAGGTAAAAGAGTTATAAATTGTTAAGGATTTATGAAATTCAAGGGTTTATCATCAATAGTTGAAACCGAAGACGAAGACCAAGAAGATCAAGACAGAGTGGAAGACGTTTCTATTGGATGCCGTGAGAGTGGTGTTATCATAATTAGCGATCGGATGTGAAGGTAAGTAAGTAATCTCATCCTCGATAAATATGGTTGATTTCCTTTCTTAGAGATCGTTTAAAAATGGTTTTTCAAAATATTAAAAGATGTGGGTTTTTCAAAATTTCGGAAGTTATCCTTCCCACCATTCAACGTGTTGCAGGAATTCTCTCTTTATTCCTACCTGCACACATGTGAGAACCATAGAAAAGCTGTCTTTTTGAGTGCAATTATCATAAAATCTTATTTGGTGAGGCAGAAGTCGAGGCGAAATGCTTATTGATCGTTTCTCAAACACGCATTCTCTCATTATGGTGTGGTTATTTCTCACTCAACATTTAAGAATGAGAATATGTTCTTTAGTATTTCTAACTTCTTATTACTAGCATGCGTAAACTCTATGTCCTCATAACTCTTTGGATGCTTGTGACGCTTGAACGCTTTGAAGTTGTGAGTTTTTAGTTGATTTGCTCGAGGACTAGCAAAGTCTAAGTGTGGGGAATTTGATAGGTGTAGAATACACCTAATTTACTATCTAGTAGTTTATGCTTTCTTTGCTATTTTTCGTGTAAATTATGTATTTTACGCTTGTTTTGAGTTTTATAGCTACTTTGGAGTCGCACGGAGGAAAAGAAGAAGAAATCACCCAATTTGAGCCAAAAGGGCAAAAAGGTCATTTTTACATGACGATTGATATATGGAGCTCAAGTTAATGTTAAGGGGCACTCATGTTTGGAGAAGTATTAAATAATAGCCAAAGACAAAGTTAAGGGGAGGCCAATTGGCTAGCCCTTATCGAAGTGACCATCTACTAGGAGCACTCAATCAGTGGGTGTATTCTCAGCGTTGGGGTGTCTCAATCTTCACCTCCTTCTTTTATAACCTAATCAAACTTAGGTTTACACTATTCTTCCCCAAATTCGTTCACTGAGTCCCATGGAGCTCGAGTGATGGCAGAAACCGAGAAGGAGGGTTTTGGTGTTGCTATCGATGGTTCAGGAAACTGAGCAGAAGGATAATCGAGAATCGAGAGAAGAACAGAGGCTGCTGAGTTCAGTGAGTGGTTTGATTGAAATCGGGAGTAGAAAAAGCGGTCGGAAGAAATTGAAATTAGAGGTAAAGTTGCATCTCGTGAATCGATCAAGAAGGTGGAAGGTATGGGTTTGAATCAAAGAAGGGTTCTTTGATGAATTGAAAGAAGAGATCGAGAGTATCAATTAGCTGCTGACAGAGATTGAGACAGCGATGATTAAGGGTTATGAAGAACACTGAGAAGATATAAGGAGCTGCCGTTGATTGAATCAAAAGAAGAAGAAGAGGTTCAGAGGTGGATTTTGAGTCGTGACGATGGGTTGGTGGTGGAATCGATCGATTCGATTTAAGAGGAATAAAGAGCGATTGGAGATGAAGTTGGTTGTGTGTAATGAGGCCATGGAAGATTGTGTTGCGGTGAAACGAGAACGGCGTGTCTCAATGGTGGAGTTGAGGGCTGTAGCTGAGAAGAGCTCAGAGATTGAAGCGAGTTGGGAGACGAGACAGAGACCTCAGAGATAAGAGAAGAAGTGGCGCCTGTTTCTAAGCCGCCGTCATTTAACTTCAGTGAATGAGAAGAGTTTTCTTTGTGAGAAATTGGCAGAGTTGAGGTCTGGTGCTGAAGCTACAAACAGATGGAAGTGGTGGTGTTCTTTATTATAAGGAATGAGTGTATTGAGTAGATGTATGTTAGGTATTGTTACAGGGAAGAAAGAACGGCCTGAAATTGGCCTGAGAAAAGCCCAGAAAAGAAACGGAACCGTCGGATTTTATACCCGACCGAGTTAACTTGCGACCGCCGATGCGCCGATTCA
Source organism: Papaver armeniacum (assembly GCA_023531295.1). Taxonomy (NCBI): domain Eukaryota; kingdom Viridiplantae; phylum Streptophyta; class Magnoliopsida; order Ranunculales; family Papaveraceae; genus Papaver; species Papaver armeniacum. The sequence continues at coordinate 124,163 of JAJJWW010014401.1, forward strand.
ACCCAACTCAGATTAGATTATTGGTGAGTTATCGACTGACCGGGAGAGGCGACGGTGTCCGACTCTCTACTCCCTTGACTCGCTGACTGACGATTGACCGTTAGTTTGACCCGATCGACCGTTAGTCTTAACGGAGGACTGACGGAATATTCCGTCGAATATTCCCTTGACGGAGAAATTTCCAGGTGGCCGGCGGTGACGTTTTCCGGCCAAATTCGCCACAATCCCGAGTTTTCCCCTGAGCCAAAAATTCCGAATTTTCTATGGACTTCTCTCATGGGTATGAAGACTTGGGCTAGGAATTGGATGGAGAATTGGACTCAAATTTGGAAAGAGAAGGTGGAAGAGTTGAGAAAAGCTTGGATTTGGAGATTGAATTGCAAAAGGAAAAGGATTCTAATCCTTGGAAGATTTGGAGAATTTTGAAGCCTATAAATAGAGAAGTTTTCTACAACTTCTACATACATCTATACACACAATTCTTTTCTTTTCTTATTCTTTGTGTGAACTCTTTTAACATGAGTAGTTAATTTTATTGATTGAGGATGAATTCCTAGTTCTTAACATGATTTGAGTTTTTGTTTTCAAATTCTATCTTGAAGTTTTTCACATAATTATCGCTTGTTTTTACTAATAGGAGTGATCTTAAAGACATTCATGATTGATTGATAGATTGCTTGGGTGGCCAACTAAATTGATTTGTTAATTCGATCTAAAGCTAGTGAAAGTTAGGGGATAAGTAATCGTTCTTTGACTCTTTACATAAGTAGCAAACACGAGACCTTGCGGAGGGATTCCGTGGAGCAATTGTGTGTAGAAACAACGTTAGCAAGTAGACCTTGAGCTAAGAGTCTAACTACTAATATCGACCTAAGAAATTCACAAAACCTAATGCATGAGCCAAGTTACATCTAGGTCGAGCTAATTCTAGGTGGCTTGGTGATTAGAATCCGGAGATCGAGAACTTCCGTATCCGGTGATACAAGGGATTTAGGGGTTTAGCACTCGAGCTAGCTGCTTTACCTACGGTTGGTGATAATTTGTGACTAATAACAAGTAGAATAGAACATAACTTTAATCATTGTTTCGTAACGAAGAAGGATTCCTTGATCTTGTCTTTCTTATTGCTTTCAACTTTACTTTTTAATTGTTTTGTTTATTTTTCTTTTGCTTTTTACACCCCCCTTTCGTGACAACTTTTACAACTAGAATCTCGTGCTCCTCGTGGGATCGACCTTGACTGCCCTATATTACTTGTTAATTAGGTAGTAAAGTATTAATTAATTTGTTGTGGTTACGACACGCATCAATAGGTTATGAGATATGGTAATTGGTGCAGGCAATTGAAGATTAAGAAGGAATAGGAGATTTTGGATGCTGTTTATTTGTGTTGGTTGTGAGCTGAACAGGGAAGTGTTGATGATGGCTATGTGGTGCAAGATGGTTATGATGAATAGCAGATTGAAGACTCGGGTTGATGGTAGTTGTTAGACCTGAAACAACTAAGTCGCAATTGAGATGAATTTAGAGTTTGTCGTTGAAAAAAAAGAATCCGAGAGCAACAAGCGGTTGAGATGGGATTTCGTAGAAGAAGGAATTGGTTTGGCTCTGTGGTTGTGTGCTTGAATTGCAAAAGAATAGGCAATGATGGAGTTGAAGTGAAGTGGATGTTGTGGGTTCTTCGCTTTAGGAATCAAGGTGATTGTATGGAGATGAGCACATATCTCTGTGTGGGTGTTGAGATGAGATGATATTGAACCCGCAATTCATTGCGTTGATAGAAGGATGTTGTTGTGGGAGTCATGTTGGTGTTGGACATACCTTGAGGATAAGAAACAAGAAGAACATGGTATTGATGGTCCGAAACTTGGTTTGGTTGTCACTCTTTATAGTGGTAGTTTGATGAACTCATGTGATTGAGTCGCCGGTCATTTACAAGTAGATGTATGTTATGACAGGTCTTGGGCTTTGGCAAAGCCATGTATGAGTTGAATGGCGTTGCAGAAGCAAGTTTTGGCAAAGAGTCTTGATTGCTTATAAGGCTAAGTATGATTTGAGTGGAACTGATATCTGTAGTTCAGTTTTGATTGAATCTAATAAGAAATATATTGAATTAGTGGTAGTGGTTTTGTAAGTTACAGAGATAATGGAAGTGGTAGTAATGTTGCAGGTACTGACTCGACTCGACTCGAATCAGCGATTCAAGTAGCATTTAGCTCAACTCAGAGGGAAGGGCCTTTAGACATTTTGACGCCGCCACCTAAGCTGTTAATAAATATGACCGCTTGCCATGCTTTTTGAATAAAACGGTCAAGACAAGGGTACTTTAACAAATTTTTAAAAAACGGGGGCAATTTTTTAATGTAATGTGAAAAGTAGGGGTACTTTATCAAAAAGCTTTTTTTTTTTGAAGCATGTAATAAAATAAAAACCAACTAAATTGTTATTACACGTGGGAATGTGATTCCCATAGAGTCGCTCAAAAGAATTGAGTCCTGTTAATAGGAGGGAAAGGATGGATTTGAGGAGGGAAAGATTACAAGGAGGGAATTAAAATTTGGGAGGAGGGATTGACCCTTTGAAAATATCCATAATATCCCTTATATCTCTAATATCGGCGATTTTGGTTCACATTTTCAGTATAAGATTACACAGCATGCAGCAACACTCCCGGTATAAATTGCGAGTTCACTATTTTATTGCTTATGAAAAGAAAAGGACGGTAATATAAGCACATATATCAGCAACCTGTTCATCGTCAAAACAAGCCCACCATTAAAATCCATCATTAAAATAATTGGATTACATATATTTGAATTTCATCCAAGCATATGGTGGTCTGCAAATGTCGCACTATTATGTATTGTTAAGATTGAAATGGAAACACGAAGAAAAGAAATGTAGGGTTAGGACATAGGGTTGATTTATGCACTCATTCATCAATGGCAACAAATTAAAATAAGAATATAAATTGACATGTTCAGCGGGTAGTGCTGGGTTAACAATTCAATGACATGGACGCCAAGTAAGTACTATATAGTAGTTTAAATTAAATATCAACAACAGTTTGAGGGTCAATCTTTGAAGTAGCTCATCCAAATTAATTAGGGTTTTCTGGCAAAGAAAAAACAATCTTCCCAGACCCGCGAGTAGTCTTCCATGATTTCTCAAAATAGTGACCACAGTTGTTGACTGTTCAATCGTTTTTTATGAAAATTAGGTTTTTGTTGCATGAAGAAGATGAATGAATGGCGATGGATTCTTGGGAGGAGGCAAGTGATATAGATCGGTTAAGTTAATAAGGGCGAGATTGGTACCTTATAAATATTTATTTATTTTTATTGGATTCGTCTTTGACCAAACATTGACTTGGATTTTTCCAATTTCTTTCCCTCCTCAAATCCATTGTTTCCCTCCTAATAACAGGACTCAAAGAATTTGGTTAAGAAAAACCGGATTCGTTTGTTCCCAAATTGATGTTGATAGGTTTCTTGCTTGGTCGCCGTCACCGCAAAGTTTGCCACCCATCCGCCGCTTGGTTTCCTTTCTCTATAATTATGTTGAATAACATAGCATGGGATTTGACGCATTCGATGTATGATTTCTTCAATCATTGCGCAGAGATATACCATGGAGCTTCCTTTGGAGTTTTAATGAAGTGCACAAGATTTTCCGAGTCCGTCTCGAATATGACTTTAGTCCAATTTCTTTCATTTGTCGCTCCGTTGCTATTACCTGCGCCCAAGTTTCCGCTCGTCAATACTGCCGTGGTTATACCTAGAGGTTGTGCAATAGCCAAAACCGTTTGCGCGCTTGAGTTCCCGTGCATATGAATCTCGCTCCCGCTATTCAAGTTGCCTCTGCCGGGGTCGCTCCATCTGTATTTATTTTAAACTTGATCGATGTTGGGATACTCCAACCCACTTGAATGGTTGTAAAAGATTTTGTTGTGTTTGTTGTCAATCATAAAGGAAGCTCCCTGGGAGAACTGGAGGGGAGGTCACTTTTGCCCATTCAAATTCATGTTGTTGTGCGAAAGATCTTTCCAGGATGTCGTCATGGGTGGAGTGTGTCCGATTGAATACTAGATCATTTCTCAAGTTGTCCATATAGACCACAAGAGGAAACAACAGTGGTGATAGAAGAGGTATTAGCTCGAGTTCGTAGTAATTGAGAAATGGTTGTTTGGTGGTTTATGACAATTGTTTGTTGGTTACCTTGGGGTTGGGGTTGTTGATATGCTGTTAGAGAGGGTGTTCCAAACAGGACATAGCCAATCGGACAATGAATCGCATGTGATTGGTTGTTTTGTGCCCTGGGAGTTGCAACGGGGCGTAGGTTGGAAGTGGAGAGATTGATGTGATGGAGTAGAGAAGGTTGGCAAACCTTCATTTATAGCTTTCCACAAGAAAAGTTGTATTTTTGGCGGACACTGCAAGGTCCATAAGAATTTCGTGTTTGGAAGGGGTCGAGGGTGAGGTTGTGGGAGAGAGTTGTTTTTCTTTGGATTAGACAACTGCACTCCGATTACTCGTGGTGTACTTACCGATTTAGAGTGGGGCCAAATAATTTTGTCCGAGATGTTGTTAAGGGGAAGGTGAATATTTATAATATGTTGGGTGGCAGTGTTGGGCAGGATGTTTAGCCGATCGTGATTCCGCTTGTGAGATATGGGGTCGATTAATTGCGACATATTGAATAGGAGCGCATTGGATTGGATCAAGGTTTTGAAAGTGAGGTATCCAATTAGCTTGATAAGGGTATCTAAACCATTTCCTATTTGGTGAAATATATGCTTTTTGATAGTTGGTATGAGAGATGCCATTTGTTTCCATTGCGGGCTTACGGTACTAGGTATTGAAATTGTACTTTGCATTATAGGCTGATGGTGGAGGTATTTCTCACAAGAGGCTTGAGCAAATGGAATGTGGTCGGGTCTTGAATGTTCCAAATTTTTTTCATGAAAAGAGCTTTATTGTGATGACTACTTTTCCCGATGCCCAACCCTCCCTCCGCTATTGGCTTGTTTAGCTTGTTCCATCCTAATGAGTGAAGTTTTCTTGGACCGAAGAATCATGACCCGAGAAAAAAATTCCTAGTGATTCGATCAATTTGTTTGTGAATATGGATTGGGAAAATCTGTGTTTGCATGAGGTGATTTGAGGTTGGTGTTAATGAGGTTTTTATTAGGACTAGTCTCATCACAGGGTAAGGCATTTTGTGATCCATCCTTGAGCTTTATGTGCCAATCGCTGGAGTAGTGGTTCAAAGATGTGACTTGAGGTTCTCCGTGTTTGAATTGAACTCCTAAGTATACGGGTGGAATTGATGTGGTTGGCATGTCAAGAATTGTGAAGAGTATCTATGTGGTGTTGTTGTAGTCTTGGTCGGTGAATGATGGTTGATTTTACTGCGTTGATAATTTGACCACCAAGAACCGTATGATTGAAGAATTCTCATGGAAGGTGGTTGCTACTTTTGGTAGTCGTGTATGTGATGAGTAAATCATCAAAGATACATTAGGTGTAGGATCGGGGGTGCCTTTTTTGATATCCGGATTCCTTGAACCAGTTTTTTTGCCTCCAGTTTGGCAAGATTTGTTGATAGAATTTCTGCGCATATAATGAATATGTAGGAAGATATGGGATCACCTTGTCTAATGCCTCTGGTAGGAGTAATGAATCCATACGGTGTACCATTGACGTTGATTGAGTAAGTTACCGATTTGATACATAGCATGATATATTCCACAAATATTGATGGAAAACCTAGTTTTGTAAAAGCTTTTTTGATGAATCCCCAGTTGTGCTATCATAAGCTTTTTGATGTCAAGTTTAAGAGCTATTTTGGGGTGTTTTGTGGTTGAATATGTTTTGATGTGATGAAAAAGCTCACCGGCAATTGTGATGTTATCATGTATGGATCTCTTAGGGACGAAGGCACTTTGATATGGACTTATTAAGAATGGAAGAAGAGGGCGTAAGAAGGTTGACTAGGATTTTTGAAATGATTTTGTAATCGACATTGCAGAGGCTTATAGGTATGAATTGGGATGGTTTTGTTGGGTTGTCAACTTTCTAATTAGTGTAATGTTTGTATGGTTCATGAGAGGGTGGATGTTTAAATTATCAAAAAAAACTTCGAACCATAGCAATTAATTGAATATGGGTGGTGTCCCAAAAACTTTAAAAAACTTATTGGTGTATCCATCCTGGACCAGAGCACTTTCGAGTTGATGGAGAACAACGCTTGCTTGATTTCCTTACCGTTACTTGCTAGTTTGAGAGTGGGTCACATTGTAAAGGTGTCAATCGTGGAGCTACATCTTCAAAGAGTTCTTCATCCGCAGTTGTGCTTGGGGCTGAATATTGAGTTGTGAAATGATCGAGATGAGCTGGATGACTTGATCCTTATCACCACCCAGCTTGTTTTGATGATCCCGTAGTTGTTTATGTTGTTGCGGCTTCGGTGTATGGTTGCCTTGGTATGAAAGAAGGTTGTATTATTGTCTCCCGATTGGAGCCATTGTATTCTAGACCTTTGTTGCCGTATGTTGCATTGCATTGAAGTAAAATTAGGTGATGATTTCGCAGTCCTTCTCGCGATTTATCCACAAATTTAGTTCTTCTCCTACGTGAATAGCACATTGATGTTGAGCCATCTTAATTTGTGTTGTTGAATTGCGAATTAACTTTGGAAGATGTCCAAAGGTGTCTTTGTTCCACCATTAGTGTTTGTCCCGTTGTGATTAACCCGAGTTGAAGATCCAAGGCGGTAATCACCGAGCTTTGTTGTGTCCATGCGGATTTGACGATTTGTTTGAGCTGTGGATGTGTTAGCCATAGATGCTCAAACTTGTAATTTTTTTGCCCTTGCCAGTCAATTGCTTTGGTGTGTAGCGAGATGGGTGCATGGTCCGATGCGATCCTTGGAAGGTGGGTCACCTGCAGGCATGAGGGTTCGTTGTGATCCGTTGTTGGGTTGCAATTGCTCTATCGATCTTTCCATGATGTTGTCTTGACCTCGTTGGTTATTTGTCCAAGTAAATGGATCTCCTCGAAATCCTAGATCGATGAAACCCATTTGGTCTATCATTGTTAGAACGGTTGAGTCTGACTATATGTGACTTGTCTGCCGCCTTTTTTATCTGATTGGTCCATTATGTCATTAAAATCCCCTATCAGGAGCCAAGGAGTTGAGATGTTATGGTTTGGGAAGATTATTTGGAAATCTTGCCAAAAATCCGTCCTCGCATCTGGATGAGGAGGACCATAGATGCCTGTGCAGAGCCATGGTTGTGCCGAGCTGGGGGAGTAATAATGACATGAATATAACTTTGGGACTGGAGAAGTACCCGAATGTTTACGTTGTTCCACATGAGACATAGTCCACCTCTACGACCTACTTTGGGAACGGAGGTTAGGTTTTGGAATTGAAGTGATCGCAAGATTTGACATATGTCGGTCATTTGCTAAAGTTTCCAAAGGAATATGATCTCGGGTTTGTGCAATGATACTATATCCTCAAGATGTTGTATTGAAGTTTGATTGTTGATGCCTTGGCAATTCCGTGCTAGAATGTTCATATTGGATTTAGAATGGTTTTTGGATTGGTTGAGCGTTTTGGGTGACTTGAATAATAAGGGACAAATTGTTTGTAAGAATTTGGGCTTTGACGCAGATTTTAAAAGGTCACATACGGCAAGCCACGGTGGTTTTGAAAGGTCGTTGTAGTTGGGATTGTACTTGGGATCAAAGTGGCCACGAGATATTGAGTAACTAGTTGGGTGAGTAAAGTTTATTAATAGAAAACTTCGTGGAAGAAACTCGCTAATCTAGAAGTGGATGTTGAAGAGAGTTGATGTGGATGACGTAATAAAAGGAATTATGAGAATGAAACGGTAGACAGGCTTCTAAATTAAACTTGGTACGGTGGGAATGACTATAAACACTTCGAATTAATTTGCAAATTTCTAGACTAAAATACTTAAAAGAGACTTTAATTTGTGTTACTTACCTGGGCTGGCATCGTTGACATGCGCTCTTGGACCACATTAGGATTAGGTCGTGGTTTAGAATGGTGGGGAAATTTTTTTTTTTTTTTTAAGAAAAAAATGCCAACAAATGAGATTCACAAAATAAAATACGCGAAATTCGGATTAGCTTCCTAAAGACCTATTAGTGATTAATCATACTAACTATTAACAAAAGATGTGTAAAAACATTCAACACTAACAAGGCCTAGAACAAGAAGACCTATCAATCTAGGGCGAGAAAACTAAAAGACCAAAGACCACCGAGGCTAACTCTATACGTGTTAAAAATGGGAAAAGCAAAAAGACACCTAATCTACTAGTCAACGTCACCCCGCTCGTCACGAACACATTTCTGCTTTTTCAATTTTACTTGCAACTACAGAAAGCTACAGTGATTACTTGCAATAACAGCAAGCTACAGTGATTACTTGCAAACACAACAAAGCTACAGTGAATACTTGCAGCTACAGTGAAGACCATGAAACCGGCGACAACCTAACGCCGAAACAGAAAAGTACCATTAATGAACTAAAGATCAAACGATCAATTCCAGCTAGAAGAAAATGGAATTTCATCATAAAACTGTCGTGAAAGAGACGACAACAAAACAAAAACTGAAAAAAATCAACTGTGAAAAAGAAATCACAGTACCAAAACTCAAAATTAAGATACAAAGCAATATCCAGAGACAAGCCAGGCTAAGGAACGTTTATCAGACTAAAAATATCAAATTAATAAGGTCTAAAATCAAAGGAAGTGAACCCAAAACGAAGAGAATGAAAAGGATAAAAGGAACTGTAAACTCAAGGACAAAAGGCCTAGGAAGAAAAACCGAAAGACTAAGAAAGTTGAACTGAGAAACCCATCGACCTTTACCTGAAAATGAACACTAAATAGCCTGCTCACGTGTAGCCTCACGTGTAGCCTCGGCGGGTCTTACAAACACGTGGACAATTAAACCGGGTGACGCGAGTAAAGGTGCGGTCAACTGACTCGACACAAATAAGCTTTCGCTCGATACCATATTAGAATACGGGCATCCAACTCAAAACCAATTGGCAAGAGAGAGGAGAGCATAAACGCGGAAGCGTAAAAGACTACATTGATAATAATCTTGGTATCTTTCTCATTCATTCTTCAAGCTATTTATACAATCACAAGACTTGGTTCTTACGACACAAGACTTGATTCTCAAGATATTCAATTCCTAATATAACTAACAACTTAAAGTGCATATCTCCTAAATATAAACTCTCATATATTATTTCCTATTACCTCCCTCAAGATGGAGCATGTAAGAACACGAATGCCCATCTTGGACAAAGAAAATTTAAACTAAGCTTTCCCTAAAACTTTTCGGTTCCTCCGTAGGTTTGTGACATTTATGGTCCCATCTTCGTAGTTTAGGGACGTTACGGCCTCTTCATAGTTTAAGGACGTTATGGTCCCCTTCATAGTTTTTGGACATTACGGTCCCAATGGAAGTTTAAGGACATTACTGGTCCCAATCATAGTTTTTGGACATTCATGGCCCCAATGGAAGTTTAAGGACATTCCGCCCCAATCGTAGTTTTGGACATTTCGGTCCCTTCGGAAGTTTAAGGACATTACGGTCCCAATGGAAGTTTAGGGACATTACGGTCCTCTTCGTAGTTTTAGGACATCTCGGTCCCATCTTCGTAGTTTTAGGACATCTTGGTCCTCTTCGTAGTTTAAGGACATTAGGTCCCAATGGAAGTTTAAGGACATTAGGTCCCAATCGTAGTTTTGGACATTTCGGCCCTCTTCTAAGTTTAAGGACATTACGGTCCCAATGGAAGTTTAGGGACATTACGGTCCTCTTCGTAGTTTTAGGACATCTCGGTCCCATCTTCGTAGTTTTAGGACATCTTGGTCCTCTTCGTAGTTTAGGGACATTTCGGTCCCAATGGTAGTTTAAGGACATTCCGGTCCCATTAATCACCCATCTGTTCGTGATCATCATCCTCACGCCTCAAATGTCTAAAAGCAAACAAGCTCTGCAAGTCTTCCCTACGTACCACCACAGATTAACTCTATTACCGTCAATGGCATCTCGATAATCGGCATTGCTTCTCAAAACTTGTCCGATCCCCTTCTTATAATTGCCTGACAAACCCAAAACCCTTGTTTTATCTCGAACTTCTAAAAACAAGCCATATCAATCCTTCACAAACAATCGCACAAACTACGGATAGCTACGAACTACACCATCATCTCACTCAAGCTTCACGCAATTCTTTTTCTTTTAAACAACGACTTTGCTTCAAGTCCTCCGTTTTCCTTCAAGACCCACATGAAGAAACAAAGATGATCACTGCTTCACGTCCAACAAATCACGTAGCAGTAAGATAAGCAATAAACCTTACGCCTTCACCAGCTAACAATTATTTTTAAACCCTTTTTTTTTTTTTTAAAAAAAAAAAAAAAAAAAAAAAAACTCTCCGCCTACGGGAACAAGGTTTTGTTCCCCTAATTTGGTGAACAACACGATTTTAAACAAGGTTTGACAGGAAACGTTCTCTTCAGCAGCACCATAAGACCAAGAGTTACGCCTTCTTCTTATCATCAAACTTAACACGATTCTCTTCCTCTTTTGATGTCACTCTTATTCAATTTTTTTTTTTTTTTCAACTCATTACCTAAACCCTAAGCCGAAAACTCTCTAACTTTCTCTTCCTCTCCTCTCTCCCTCTCACCTTGCTCTGATACCATGTTAGAATACGGGCATCCAACTCAAAACCAATTGGCAATGAGTGGAGAGGCCCTAATAGATTATAAACCGCAGGATCTTAAATAACCCAACCATGTGGGACTAATAATCTCAACACGCCCCCTCACGTGTAGCCTCGGCGGGTCTTATAAACACGTGGACAATTAAATCGGGTGACGCGAGTAAAGGTGCGGTCAATCGACTCGACATTGCACAAATAGCCTCGCTCCGATACCATGTTAAGGATCGAGCAAGAGAGAGGAGAGCATAAACGCGGAAGCGTAAAAGACTACATTGATAATAATCTTGGTATCTTTCTCATTCATTCTTCAAGCTATTTATACAATCACAAGACTTGGTTCTTACGACACAAGACTTGATTCTCAAGATATTCAATTCCTAATATAACTAACAACTTAAAGTGCATATCTCCTAAATATAAACTCTCATATATTATTTCCTATTACTAAATCAACCAAAATCGATTCCCCACCATCTTTATCACCGACCGAACGATTCCTTGTAGTTCCTATGAGCGTCGGGTTTTTATGCCAGCCCCGGCAAACAATGGACTACTCAGATCTCATTGAATTGATGTTGTCGTTCATTTATGAAGCAAGATGAAAATTTCTGTTGACCATCAGAGAGTAGATCTTTTACATGTTCTTGGTTGCTTCAGATTACTCAAGAACAAATTCGGCTTGTGTGATCACAGGCATGTTGAATGAAAGCAGTGATGTCTCCATTGTGATGGGGATGCGATGATGGCGATCGTACTTCTAATATGGCCAGACGTGTTCTATTTTTTTTTTTCCGCTAAGATAATAAATTTCATTTCAACGAAAACATAACATGTTTAGGAGAAAGTCAGGTTTATTGCCTAACCATTCACCCATTACATTGTGTCGCCTGTAATGCTTAGCTACTTTATCAGTTAAAGATATAAAATTTTTGTTGACATGATCTAATCTTTAAAAAGAGAAATTGTTCAAAAGAAATTGAAAATCATCTAAAATAATTGACTAAACCAACACAGTTGGTTGTTATTATTATTCAGATAAGTGATTGCACTCTTGCATCACTGCGAATGCAGAAACTGCTAATGACATTGTCTTCCATCTATTTGATTCCTTCTAGTATGCAATGCACTCTGCTTCTTCTGTTGTTCTTGCTACTCCTTTAATGAGTTTGCATCCCTCGAAGGTCCCTGCCATATCAGTTAAAACAAGCGCAAAAGCTGCTTCATTAGTATCTTTGTCATAGCTTGCATCACAGTAAAGTAAACGACAAGTATCAGGCAGACCATTGTTGTCCGGGGTCTGAATAGGTGCAGGATCTAACCGGTTGAGTATTTGTTGCAGGCATACAACGATCTATGTCTACTATCGTTTTCATCGCATAGTTGGCAGTATTTATCGGCATGAACAGTTTTATTTTGGAACATCCTAAAACAACTATCTCTTCATAAACTCCAAGTTATGACGAATAACTTCTGCTTTGTTGCCAGACTATTACTCTTCATCCAATTATCAAACCACCTTCTTATGTCTTAATGCCAGATTCTTCCTCAAAGAAACAAGGTGACTAAAGGGAGTGTTTTCCCACACAGATTTTGCATATGGGCAGAATAGAAACAGATGTTCAGCTGTTTCAGCTGAGTTGGTATCACACAAGCAATATGAATCAGCTTGGGTTCTATATTGCGAAAGCCTGGCACTGGTAGGAAGAATATTTTCTATACATTTCCATACAAAAAGTTGTATTTTGGGTAGGGTGGGGAATTTCCGGAGGGCTTTGTATGTAGGTTGACTAGGATGGGGTTTTTGCATGAAATGTAGCTCACCCACTAGAGCCTTATAGGTTGTCTTCACTGAGAATTCGCTATTTTTGGTATGCAACCATACCAATCTGTCGTCCCCACTAAGAGGGATTTTGATCTTGAATAACTTTTGAGCATTTTCTATAGTGAATAAACTATTGATAAGTTTCACATTCCATGTCCTGGTATTAACTACAATGAAATCAGAAACTAGTGTATCAGGGTTAGGATAAGTGTGACAAAGTGGAAAAGATACTTCTGGTATCCAATTGCTAGTGAATGCATGAATGCTTAAGCCATTCTTAATTTCCCAAATAGAGTTTTCTCTAATGATTTCTAGACAAACTTCTATTCCTTTCCATAATCAAGATGAATCCAATGGTTTCCAATGCAATGGATGACAATTGTTGAAATATTTACATTTTAAGATTTTGACTCACAACTCATTCGGTGAGTGAATAAGTGCCCAGGCTAGTTTGGCAAGCATAGATCTATTAAAGATTCTTAAATCTTTAAAACTCAAATCACTTTGCAGTTTATGAGAACAAACATTCCTCCATTTTTCATGTAAATACCTCCCGAATTATTCTCCCCCCGCCAGAAATCCCTTTGGGATTGTTCCATTTTTTGAGTAATGGTGTCTGGTATGAGAAAAGTACTCATGTGGTATATTGGAAAGGATTTCAAGAAATGTTGCACCATTATGGATCTGCCAGCTCGTGAGTACTGCTTTCCTTTCCATTTCACAACTCTTTTATCAAAATAATCAAATAGATGACTAAACGACTCAGTTTTATTTCTATCAATGAACAATGGAATGCCTAGATATTTTTCTTTAAGGTTAATTTTCTTAACTGCCAATGTATTGATATGCAAGACAGCATGTTCAGGATGAACATTTCTGCTAAAAAAACAACCCGATTTGTAAAAATTAATGACTTGACCAGAGATATGCTAAAAAAACAACCCGATTTCTGCTAAAGCCATTAAGTTATTGACTTGCACACATGAAGCTTTGACAAATATGAGGCAGTCATCAACAAAGACCAAGTGCGAAACACTTGGGATCTCTTTGTTGATACTGTATATACCCCTTAAATTAGTTGGTTTTTTTCAGCATGTACAAGATATATAATTAACGACTCCATGCATAAAATAAAGACGTAAGGGGATAACAGATTCCCTTTTCTTAAACCTCTAGTTGGTTTGAAAGTGGGACAAGGAGATCCATTAAGCATGATAGAAATATTGGTGATACTAATACATTGATAGATAAGAAAACACCAATCATGTGAAAAGCCAAAACATTTGAGAATATCAATCAAGAATGACCATTCGACCCAGTGAAAGGCCTTATACATGTCTAGTTTAAGACCCATGACACCGTTTCTATATTTTTTTTTCCTTTTTCTTTTCATGGTATGAACTATGTCTTGTGTTATGAAATCATTGTCAGAAATGTATCTCTTAAGCACGTACGTAGCTTGGTAAGGAGAGATTAGTTTACTAAGTAAATGATTCATCCTACTTACATGAAGTTTACAAAATATCTTTAAAAAAGCGGGGGTCTAACAACCACACCCAATATTTCATTTAGGCAATATGTATGGACAAACTCCAATATAATTCCAAGAGAATCAACTAGACAGTCAGACTCAATCAATGGAAATATATCCAAGAGTTATATCTCTGTTTCTCAATGTAATCATCAAATCAAACAGATGGAATCTGCGAGCCTGATTATTATGAGAAACAACTTGAACGGTACCAAAGACCAATGTTCAAGTGTCAATCAATTTATATCAGCAACCAAAGGTTGGATTATCTAATTGATTAAACTACGCATACCCTTTGATATTTCAATTATATGGAAAATATAATACGGAAAATAAATAACACAGACACCAGAAATTTTGTTAACGACGAAACCACAAATGCAGAAAAACCCCGGGACCTAGTCCATATTTGAGCACCACACTGTATTAAGCCGCTACAGACATTAGCCTACTGCAAGTTAACTTCGGAATGGAATGTAGTGGAGCCCTAACCAATCTCACACTGATCAAGGTACATTCACGTTCATTACGCCTCTAGAACCACGACGGATTCTGCGCACTTTATTCCCTTAGCTGATCTCACCCACAACTAAGAGTTGCTACGACCCAAAGTCGAAGACTTGATAAACAAATTTGTCTCACACAGAAAAGTCTACTGAATAGATAAATCCGTCTCCCACAGAAATACCTACGAGTTTTGTTCCATCTTTTGATAAATCAAGGTGAACATGAACCAATTAATACACCGGACTTATATTCCCGAAAAACATCCTAATAATATCAATCACCTCACAATAATCTTAACTGGATGGTAGGGGAACAAGATATTGTGAAATCACAAACGATGAGACGAAGATGTTTGTGACTACTTTTTATCTTACCTATCGGAGATTAAATCTTAGAGAAGATAATACTCAATGCGATAGAACAAAGTAAGATCAGAACACGCAACTACAAAGAAAATAGTTGGGTCTGACTTCACAATCCCAATGAAGTCTTGAAGTCATTAACCTATAATGTTTTAGGAAAAACCTAGGTTAAAGGAGAATCGACTCTAGTCGCAACTAGTATCACACAGGAGGTGTGGGGATTAGGTTTCCCAGTTGCTAGAGTTTTCCCTTATGTAGTCTTCAAAACAGGGTTTTCAATCAATGTTACCTTGGTAACAAAGCATTCAATATTCACTGTTAGATGAAAACCTGATTAGACTCAAGCTAATATCTTTCAACCGTTAGATCGAACTTAGCTTGTTACACACAAATGAAATGTGACTTCATTTAGATATGGGTAACCGTACTTAAGCGTGTACACTCTATTGGCTCAACAATAGTTAACCAAAGTTAACCAGATGAACACTTCCATATCAACCTTGTTCATGTTAATACAACTAGTTCAAATGACTCAAATGAAACTAGTTATAGAGTTGTTCAATTGTTTACATTCTCATAGAAGTATACAAGACACAATTGAAGCAAAATAAGTTTTGATTCACTCGAATCAATTCATGAACATTATAGCCACGGTTTGCAAAAGATTGCATTCCTTATTATATAAATGTATTTGTTCACAAGTTAACCGATTTTAGAACTTAACCACTCAAGTATGCAAACGGGTACGCATACCTTGAGTTCTGAACCTGGCATGTGGTCGCCAGTATGCAAAAGGGTATGCATACTGTCGTACACAACCGAACTCAGTTGAAGTTAGTATGCAAACGGGTACACATACCTATAGTTCCTGGACTTCAAGCTGTTGAATCGATGCGCATACGGGTATGCACACTAGATTCCCGAACATGTTTTGAGTAAGCATTTTTGATGATATCTTTAGAAGTAGGATGACTACCCCAATATTTGAAATAACTATACGGTTTACGGCCTTGGTTATTATTCGTGTTTGTCACTAGCCCCAAATAAAAATTCGGACATGTTCAACGCCTAGTTAGCAATAAAATTTGGGCCTTCGAAAATACGCACACTAACCGGTTAAGTAAAATGCAAATTCGGTCAACCAGGACCGTCTCAGGCCGATGGTCGACCCACCCTAGGCCCAAATTTTGTAAGGGCCAAAAAAAATGATGTCCTTATTAAAAAAATTCATGAATCTTATTTTGAAGAATTTTTTTCCTAGATATAAATTAAAATATGGCGAACAATCAAAACTTTGAAAATGTGAGACTTCATTCAATTGTAATGTTAACTTTTACAAATATTTAGTTATACCTATTGAAAGTACTTTCTTTTATTTTATTAACCATCACAAGTTTTCCCCCATTATTCATAATATTTGCTAAATTAGGAAGTTATTATAAGTATTTTGGTGACATTTTTTTTAACAAAAAGCAACATAAAAAATATTAAAAAATCTGGGTGGGCTTTGTCGTAACTTTAAAAAAGAAATCGTGATGGTGTTAGCATGCATAAATAGATTGCTCAATATATTTGGTTGTTGATTCTTCATTTATCATTTATGCCCATGTACTTTAGAAGAAGAAAAAAGGCCCATTTTTGAAAGTTCGCCCCGAACCTTCAAAATGGTAAAGACGGCCCAACGGTCAACTATGTGGTCAAACACGCGTAATGCGGAAAAAATACGCAAATTCGCTAATTCTCGTTTAATATGTTTCACCTATCTTAATGCCAGCAAAAGAAAAATCAAAATATATTAAATGATAAGAATATATTTTTAGATAACCAAATAGTGTTATTTGTGGTTTAAATGAAATACAAGTAAAAATAAAAAGCATTCTTGTCATCAAAAACAGAAGTGGTAGAGCGTGAACTGTAGGTCATGGTATCAATCCTACTTATCATGAATTTTGTTGGGGGTGAAATTTTTCGCTGTTTAATTCAGGAAGAATTCCCGAATTATTCGGTAATAATTCGTCGCATATCTAACTATGGTTCAACGACAAGCAATAATTCGTCGAATTACTAATTAGGGTTCAACGACAAATAAAAATGATAGCTGCGTAAATGGTGTCTTGTTGGAAAATTATGGTTAGATTTATGTGACTACTAATTTTCATATAGTCTACATAAATATGAACATCTCAGAGAATCGAATACTAAGTAGTAATGATACCTCAGTTGAACTGATAGTGCTAAGAATATAAAGGTGTTCAAGTCAAAGATAACAATAACAATAATACGATAGTATGTAAATACAATTAAGTTATCAAATGACACGAGAGATTACGTGGTTCGACTTTCGTCTATGTCCACGGGGTAAAGATTGATGATTTTGTATTAGATTGTGGTGGTTACAAGATCTTAAATGCTTCCCAAAGTAATAAAGATAATTCAAGTTGAAGTAAATGCTTAAGTTCTATACATTAAATAGGTATAAGCTTAAAACTATATCTTACTTCCTAATTGCATGTCCCTTCTTTGGTGGTGAGGCTCTGTATTTATAACACCTTCCTCCTCAGGAACATCTTCGCTGTCGTTTGGTTCATTCGAGATCTGATGTACCTTCCATACAGATTGTACCTTCGTTGTCGCATGTCTTCTCCAGTTGGATTGTGCCACCTCAGCTCACCCATGCGCCTTCGAGAACTACCTAACCTTAGTACAGATTGTACCTTCGTTGGTCGCGCACCTTCTCCAGTCAGACAGTGCCACCTCATCTTCTTCCATGTGCTTTGACCACGCGTTTGGGGAGAGACTCGTTGCATTAAATGCTAATTACATATGTCAGTTGTCATTTTCCCCTCGACATCTGCCACCTCCCTATGCTAGGGTCTAATCCTTCATCTCCACGGTCGAGGTATGCTTCCTCGAGATAAGATAAAGCAGATTGATGATAGATCTATTGATTCTTGAACTTTCATGTATCACCAGGGCTACTTTATTATCTTACAGCCGGCCACCAATATCATGACACGTGTAGAGAGAATCATTAGTATTCACAGTTTGCCCATTTTATTTCATATTATACCAAAGGTAGGTTGGGAAGGAAAATCTTCCATAACGCCGCCACTTTTTACACCCACGATGTGGGCGGGATCCATGTGTACTCCCATGCAATAACTGCTCCTTGGATTTCGGGACAACTACATTTTTTTATTCACCAGCCGCCCATAAGAAGAAGTTTCTGAGGAAGAATAAACATTAACTTCCTTTTTTCTTCTCCCATTGTCGCTCACCATCCCTTTCAGCAGAGTTTCTTTCGTCTGTTCCAACTTTTGATCTTCTCCATCTACTTTTTGAATTTTCAGTCTTACTGCAACTCGATCTCCACCATCTTGTGAGTGATCTTCATCGCCTTTTGATTTTTCATCGTGTTGCTTTGTGTGTTTCTCTTCGGTTTTGCGTCTCTTTCTCTTTGGTTCCTGCTGATAGTGCTTGCATATCTTTATTTTGACTTTGCTTATTTTTCTGATCAATCTTGCTTGTGATTTTGACCGTGATGATCAAATTAATGCTCAATTGTTTTGTTAGAATTGATTAATCAACTCCATTCCATCTTTTGCAGCATACTAGCCAATGTCCCGAGTTTGTTGGTGTTGTTTCGAGAAAGTTTTGAACTTGTTGTTGGTTTCATCTCTGTTTTTGATGAACGTTTTTTCTTCTGGTGGTAGTAGCCATGAGACTTAGAAGAAACTGCTTGCAATGAGGACCGAGATCAAGATCTGTTGCTCAGCTACCTGCGCGCGTAGCTCATCCTGATGCTACACCTTCTCCGCCTCCTGAGGTAGAAGAGGATACTGAGATACCTGAGATTGCCGAGGAAGCCGAGGTTGCTGCTGAGAATCTTCCTCATGCTCCTCCTCATTATGATTTACGAAGGCTGTAGTTGAATGATAAGGACAGCTACCGAAGCTGGTCACTTAATGAAATCTCCAGGTTCTTTTGTCCGGATAGGTTCGAGATATCATTTATTTGCAAAACAATATAGGATGGATGACCAAAAATTCTGGCATGGATGGACGACCAAAAATTACGCCGGCACAGTTTGCCGGTTTGCTCGAAAAAAATAATATCAATGCCGAAATTGTTGGTGGAAGAACTCGTTTTCTGTATACCTTAAAACAAATGCCGGCATGGATGGACGACCAACAACAACGCCGTCACACTATGTTGGTCGAATATTCCCTGGTATGTGAAATTATGGTGCGCTGGCATTGATATAACTATGAATACCATGCCGGTTTAGGCAGTTCCGGCATGGTATTCATAGTTATATCAATGCCGACAGGCTGTTTTGCAGGTGTGACCATGGTGAATCCAAAGTTACATCGGGAGAAGATTCATCATAAAAGACATATTTCTTGCTAACGTGAAGACTCAGAGACATCTCTTTGGTCACTCATCTCGACCAAAAATTTTGAACCCAACATTCATACTTCTAATCTCTCCAAAATGATAAAGATTTCTATAAATCATCTTCAAATTAATCAATTAGCATAACTAATTATTATTAACCACTAAATCTAATTAATGAGGGGTAAATTAGGAATTAGTTAAAATAAATATATCATGGGTGACCCTGATTTGATATTTAAATCCCGTTTTTGTCCTTTTCCTCTATTCCCCAAGTAATATAAGTATCCCCAATTGCGTGTTCTTTATAAAATGCCTAGAATTAAACAATTTTCAGTCTGCACAGTTCTTTAAGGTGGTGAAAACGCAAGAGAGTAATTTCTAAAACAGAAAGATCAATTTTCGTGGGACAAAGAGATAACTTGCACGCGGCGCTAACTGTGGAACCTATCATAAGGGGAGAACTTTTGAGAATAGAAGTGATAGATGCACCGAGGGATTTATTCCGCAACCTCGGTGCTCTCTCACAAATTTGTGGGCCTCACCACCAAAGGAGCTTAACAGGGGGCCACATATTTGTTACGGGTCCCAAAAAATTGAGAGAGCGCACCGAGTTTGCGGGGTAAATTCCTCGGTGCATTTATCATTTCTTCTTTGAGAATCCACCAATAAAAAGAGAGTACGGATGAGTAATCAACATCATTTGCACAAGGCAATGAGTTCAGTCAAGGGCGGAGCTACATGATGACTAGGGCTATTTTGACTTGGATCATATTATGTGTGTCAGTTTTACGCTTAAGCTAGCCCATAAAAAGATCAAGCCCTCCCATACCTAATGTCGATTCCGCCACCGAGTTCAATGTTTGTTTGATAATCATGTTCGACATAAAAGTTCCTGGCTAAATTGGGGCCTATGGATTTCTTCATCCACCCAATAAAGAATGATAAGGGGTGTCTAAAGTGTATCAAAATACTAGATTACCCTTATACATTCTTAATAATTCCTAAAACAAATCTAAAATCTTAATCATTTATATTAACAATCCTCAATCAAAAATTAAAACCCAATTCATCAAAAAAAAAACTAAAACCTAATTACAAACAACAATTCAATTCTCTATTTTTTGGTTTTTGAAAAAAAATTCGGCGACAAACAAATTCGAGTGATTGAGTTAACTCCCTTTAATCCGTCCCTTTAGAGAAACTCAACAATGATTTAACCATGAATCTCTTAAATTTCTTCATCTAACTTTCTGAAAAATCAACCCAGAATCGGTTTATGTGTGCCCTAGAATAAACCGATTGTAGTTGATGTTACCAGGAATCGGTTTTTGGTGTACACATACATAAACCGATTCTGGGTTGATGTGATGAACATCAACCACAATCGGTTTATGCTAATGCACACATAAACCGATTCTGAGTCCAAGTTTGGATTTGTAAAGAAATCAAGAATCGGTCTTTATGTGCCTCACATATAAACCAATTATGTGAAATATCAAGTTTTTTGTATGTTTTTTTTTTTTTGCTAGAATCGGATTATGTGAATGTTCACATAAACCGATTGTATAACATTTGATTTCTTAACTGCAAGAATCGGTCCATGTGGTTATATAACATCCTCTGATTGTTAACAATCTTATGACTTACTCGATTATAGAATGAGTATTATCTCATATTCATTCTGAAATCCAAATGATGTACTCGAACTCGAAATGAGTATAAATTTATAAAAAAAAATTTAATTCAAGTGATGTACTCGAACTGAAAATGAGTATAAATTTATTAAAAAAATTTACCCGACCTGAAAATGAGTATAGCTTATACTTGTTATGAGAATGAATATACTGGTTTATACTCGTTCTGAGAATGAGTATGATTCTCAAATAGTGTATGACTCATGCTCGATCTGAAAATGATTTTGTTTGATGTTTTTCAACATATAATCGGTTGATGTTCATGTCCATATGCACTGATTAAAGCGAAAGCATTTATTTTTTTTTTAATTGTAAGCCTAATCAAAAACCGATTGTAATAATCGGATTTTATATATACGTATGTTAACCGATTCTTGGTGCGCTTCGTGAATACCAACCCAGAATCGGTTCATGAGGGCATGAACGTATACCGATTATGGGTTGAAATTTTTCAAAAAAAAAAAAAAAATCAATTTTTTTACATATTTTGATGATGATGAAAGATTAGTTGATTTCTAGGTTAACATGATTAAACACCAATTAATTATCCGATTAACACTAATTAATCAGGAGTAAATTAGCCATTATGTAAAATAGTTGGATAAGGGGTTTTTCATTTTTACTTCATGGTGACCATTTTTTGTCCTGTAGCCATAGGCCTAATTAAATGGGGTAAGCCCCAATTTAGCAGGTAAAAGTCTGTTACTAAGTTTTTTTTTTTTCACGAGAGTTTGCGGTGATATTACGTAAAACCGGTGGAAAAAAGATAACGTAGCCGTCCGAAATGAATTTGTGGGTCCAACCACCAACACTGTAAGGAGAAATGAAAAATCTTTCCAAGAGCGTAACACGTTGTACATTTCTTCCAACTCGTACGTTATCATGACAGTCACGTAAATATCGGTACAGCACATGTCTTAAATGGTGGTATTCTTTGTAATAATGTAACTCAAATAATGGCATTTATTAACAAAAACTGTCCTTTTAAGTGGTAATTTCGTCATTTTCGTACTTAATTACGGCCATTTTTTTTCTTTTTTATATTAGTACGCTCAAAATTCCAGACCATTTTCAATAATCCAGATATTCATCCTCCTTCTTTGACGACAAAAATGCTTTGCTTAAAACGGAAATTCCAGGTTTAGGAAAAAAATCTGATTCAAGCTCCTCTAATGGCGATGGCGATGGTACTCTTTCTTTCTTCTCTTTTGTTTTTTCTCGCTAGCTGTAGGCTTTTACTGCAGTGATTTTGAAGTAATCTGTACTCATTTTGGTCAAGGAATTCTTCAATTTGCTACTCTGAAGTACATTTAGAATGATTTTATGATCAGATAGATTGCATGTACTGATTGAGTTATGATTTGATTAATAAGGAGGAAATTCAAGCTCATTTTGATTTTGTGTTTGTTTTTTTGGCTTTAATTTTCTTATAGAATGAATTTGAGATTCATTGTTTGTGTTTTTCTTGTTTAATCTGTTCTTCAAGTACTAGATCATCGATCTCTATTTCGATTTTTTTTCTTCATTTTTTTCTTTCGAATTTTGGTTCTGTAGCGGATAGAGTTGTTGTTTTTGTTTTGGTTGATTCCTTGTTTAATTGACAGCGTAATACCTAGATCGGTTTCTTTTTTCCAGCGTTTGAGGTTTTTATTAGTTGGATTGGTTGATTTTCTTCTTAGGTTGAGTTCATTAAAGTCTAATTCCAAGTGTATTTAGAAGGCTCTATTGTAGATAAAATCACACAGTTACTTCATCTGGAAATTAGAGTTTAATAAGTTCCGAGTTAGTATCAAAGTTGTTCTGGAAATGCTTCATTACAAGTTTATTGTTGTTAATTTGGTACTGAGTTGTTTGTTTGTGACTCAAATTTGTATGCAGTTTATGTGCTTGTTGGGCTAGGCGCTATTGTTAGTAAAATTTGGATGTAGTGAAAGTGATTATAATGAAATAAATCTGAAATTTAGAGGCCTCTTGTGTTATCACTGAGTGTTTTTGTTATATTTTACAGGGGTGAAGAGATTGGTAAGTACCTATGGGCTTGTAACCGACTCATACCTTCTAAGCTGCATTAGGTTACAGCTTCTCATTTCCTGGAGTAATGGATTATGCAGTTAAGTTTCAGAAGCTATTCCATGTTGAAGCCATGAAGTTGTTGCTGGTGATGGGAATAATTACATCTATCTTAGTGATTCAGTCATCATTGACGCATCCGTATGGAAATTTCTTGTCGTCCCTATATACTTCTGGTAATGTTATTATACCAGGAATCACCAGCCTCTCAGTTGAGAATGTTTCTCGTCGATCAGATTTGGTTGGTATCTATCCCAGTGGTAATAATCCTGTCTTGCCTGATTCATCTGTAGTTCCTGAAGTTGTAACAAATACAGATGCTTCATCTGTGCAAAAAGAAATTACTCATGGAGATGAAGAACTCAAGAATGTGTTGTCAAATGAGAAAGGTGGGGACCAAGATCATGATTTTGATTTTGATGCAGAAAGAGATCCAGAGAGAAGGTTTTCACCTTCGCCTTCGCCTTCACCTTCCCCATCAGAAGGTACAGAGCCTGATGAGAATTCCACTTCAGAGACTAATAAAGAACAAGTTGAATCTGGAGAATTATCTAAGAGAGACAATGATTTGCATTTAAAGGAAGTATCAAGCAAATACGCAGGTCCTGTTATCCCTCCAGTTATGTTACCACCACAACTTTCTCGAACTACGATAAGTCCAGAGATATCGGGTTCAGACTCGGGCACTTCCGTCCTATCTCCAGTGGGTATTCACGCAACTGAACCGTCTTTGAAGGATGGAGAATCCGAGTTTTCGTTGCAAGATGGTCCTACTACTCAGACCAATAATGTAACCATGGATAAGAATACTGGAACTCAAGCTAAAAGCAAAATCATCTCTGCAAGTTCAGTAACCTCAGTATATGAAATGAACAATTTACTAGTACAAAGTCATTCTGCCTCTCGGTCGATGGTATTTATTATAACCTTCTGCCTTTTAATTTGACAATGTGGACTGATTTGTGTTTATCATATATTCTAAGTTTTTTTCTTGTTTACTGAATTGAAGAAGCCACGAAGGTCTTCTCCTCGCGACAAAGAACTATTATCTGCAAGGACACAGATTGAGAATGCTCCCTTTATAAAGAGTGACAGAGAACTTCATGCTCCTCTTTTTCGAAATATTTCCACGTTTAAAAGGTAATTGATCTGCATTCTGCTGTATTACTGTTAGTTTTTTTAAATTAACTTTTCGCTTTCACACCATTGACAAGTCACAGTATCTTTTAACTTGATTAGAATGTTCTGCAACATTTCCATGTGAATTTCATTCTCGTGATTTGCGTAATTTAGGGTGGAAGAGATATCAGTACTTCTTCATTCTTCTGCTATACATTGTAAATCTACTTACTACACGCGAATCGGACTCTACTCTTTTCTGCTGAATCTTCGTATCTTTGTTTCTCTTAGTTTTCTGCTAATAGCCTGTCGCATATTTTCCTTTTGTGTTTATACATGGGCTATTTTTTACATTAAAACTTACATATGTTAATTACGCAGTAGCTGTTGGTTGTTTAAAAGTGGGGCCAGTGTGAAGCATTTACATGTGAAACACCCTTCAATGTATTTGTTTTCCATAAAGATGTTTATCTGAAGGGAAGAAATGTGTGTCAAAACTTGCCATGTTTTATGGATGCAAAAGAATTCAGGAACCGTTTTAGTGTTGTAGCTTAGCTTTCTCATTATGACGTTCCAGTATGGTACATGTGGCAATTTCAACTTTCAGCTCTTTCGTAGTTCACATAGCGGCCTTGTAATAAAAATGATGATGTTCACATGAAATTTTGAGTTCTTAGTAGGAATAATCCACAAATTAGTGCATCCAACTTTCAACTGTTCCCATTCGCAGAAGTTATGAACTAATGGAACGGATGCTCAAAGTTTACGTCTACAAGGAAGGGACTAAACCTATCTTCCATACCCCACCCCTCAAGGGAATTTATGCTTCTGAAGGGTGGTTCATGAAACAGCTGGAGAGAAACAGAAGATTTGTTGTCAAGGACCCTAGAAAAGCTCACTTGTTCTACTTACCATTTAGTACAAGAGCTCTACAGCAGACACTGTATGTGCCTAACTCACACAGCCATAAGAACCTGATCGAATATTTGAAGAACTATTTGGATACAATAGTAGCAAGACATCCTTTCTGGAACAGAACTGGTGGAGCAGATCATTTTCTTGCTGCTTGCCATGATTGGGTATGCTTCTTCTCTTCTTCAATTTTTAATCTCTCAGTTTTGATAACCGAAGGTTGGCCCCATTTCGTTGTCTTTGTTTGTGGTTGGATGGCACTTTTCACAAATGAGAATCCATCGGAGAAATTTGAGCTGTCTTTTCTCTGTTTGTTGCCTAAAACATTTTGGTATTGAATCCAGCATTTTTTTTTTTCCGCAATACTTATTCTTTGAAAACCTGGAATAGCTATTTTTCATTTTCAGAATTCATATCATTTAAAAATGAAATCCATATTGAAACTCTGAGAATGAGGTATCTAATTTAGTATTAACTGTGGCTTTCTGTATGCCTTGTTTCCTAAACATTGATCACCTGGATTGATAACCAGACACCACCGTTTCCGTTTATGTTATAATAATGTATAATTTTCAAGTAAAATTTTTGTTTACAAATTTACAATAGTTGCACTTTTCTTGCGCAGGCCCCAGCAGAAACAAATGAGTATATGGGCACTTGTATTAGAGCTCTCTGCAATGCTGATGTCAGCGTAGGCTTCAAGATAGGGAAAGATGCTTCTCTTCCAGAGACATACGTTCATAGCGCGAGTAATCCTCTAAGATATTTAGGAGGTGAGCCTCCATCAAAGAGAAAAATTCTTGCTTTCTTCGCTGGTGGTATGCATGGATACCTCCGCCCAATACTACTAAAGCACTGGGAAAACAAAGACCCAGATATGCAAATTTATGGTCCCATGGGTGGTGGAAAGAAGAAAAAGATGAACTACATTCAATCTATGAAGAGCAGTAAATACTGTATTTGTGCCAGGGGTTATGAAGTCAACAGTCCAAGGGTTGTCGAATCGATCTTCTTCGAATGCGTTCCGGTGATTATTTCCGACAATTTTGTCCCTCCATTTTTCGAGGTATTAAATTGGGAAGCTTTTGCTGTGTTTGTACCAGAGAAAGATATACCAAATTTGAAGAACATTCTTCTTTCAATACCTGAAGAGAAGTATTTAGCCATGCAGACGAACGTGAAGAAGGTACAACAACATTTTCTTTGGCATACAAGTCCTTTGAAGTATGATGTTTTTCATATGATTCTTCACTCTATTTGGTATAACCGAGTTTTCCAGATAACAGACAGATAGAAATAGGAAAGTATTAGGTAGGTGTTTTTGACTGGAAAGTACTTGAAAGGTTCACTTGAGTTGTGAACCCTATAAGAGTTGGACATAGTTCAAATTAGGCCATACAGAAGTGGTGGGTACTAGATGCTAAGCCACTATAGTCTGTCAGAATATGTAGGGCAGATGTTTTAGAAATGCAGAGAGTTGGTGAGTGTACAGGGTAATAATTTAATTTTGCCTGTAAATGTTTCTTGTGGACAGTTGCATAAATGCAGAGTTAGCAAGTAGCAACTCTTATCCCATCTTGTTTTTTCCTTTTGGTAGAAGATTAATTTATTCGTACTAGTAAAAAACTTTAACTGTTCTTCTGTCCAGCCAAATCGATAACTTATATTACTGCTAAAATTGTACGATCCTTCCCCAATCGAAGTGGTCACGGATGAGCGAAGCTGGAAGCCTTAGGGATAGGGAAGCTTTTGTCTTTCTATTATAGTAGAAAATAAGACGACGTGAGTGTATGAAGATGAAATTTGTCTCTGCAAGAGCTTCAATAGAAGAAGCTGAACATACATGAGCGTAAGGTATCGAGACCTTCTCTTCTGTCCATTTGATCTTGTTACCTTTAGATAGACGATGACATATGTGTAAAGAAGAAGTTTCCTCATCTGATATACTCTTCAGTATAGCTATTTTCCCATCGACTTCCATAAGCATTGACTGAACATGTTGTAAAGAATCCACAAACTCTTGAACTGGAAACGAAGGAATTAGAATATATTCGAAGGTTTCGCTCTCAACATGAAACACGAGTATACAGGGACATCGCCTGTTATACTGCATATGCCAATGTATCTGAGCATCCAAATAAATTGGACCAGCCACAATGGTAAACTTCTCTCCCAACTGGAATGCGGATGGGAGTTCATCACCCTCCAACCTTCTCCAGTTATGCTCACCACCAGCTACCCATGCACTATCCCGAACAGTCAAGACCTCCACAACCAGAACGCCATGAGTTTCGACTTCGGTTTCAGGAGCAAACCTTTCCTTCACATCACTTGATATGCAAACGACTTTATGTGTCGAGCTTTTTGGTGCATATCCTAAAGCGATGGACTCAACTTGGCGTCTAGGTTTTCCTCTACATAAATCCCCGGTGATGGTAGTTTCTACTAGATTCATAAAAATCTACATTGCAGACGGTTTTGATAATCAATTGATTAATATAAGAAGATAAGATTGGTTTACACGACAGACTCAGTTTATATACTTCTCTCGACCCAGTTCACCTCACACGTGCGACTCTCACATAACTCGCATACTCACATTTCATAAAACACAATTCTCACACTACATAGTCCTCTTATGTTATTACCCTCCCTCAATGTCAAGTTGGCTGTAAAAGACAACTTGAGATTGGAAACACAATTCTCACACTACATAGTCCTCTTATGCTGACAATTATGACGAGGAATTGAACGTTGTTGAGGTAGTGAATCATAAACCGAACACATAAAATCAGATCTAAAGTAATCAAAAGATCAAATTCGAGATTACCAGCTTTGACCTAGTTTTCCGACGAAGAAGAAAAACCAAATTCTATAACTGAGAAGTATGCTTGATTCAATTTGAAGACGTAGCAGTGAAGCACCAGGATCAAATCTCACTCCACACCAATAACCACCAGTAACAAATCTTCATCCAAACTCCTTTAACAACCAAGACGTAGTCAATTGTTGCTTGAGATGAAAATCAACATCAAAACCGAGCAAATTTGTCTTTTAAGAGGTAAACTCGGATCAAATTTCATCACAGAGATCAATTTCGATGACAACTACCAAAGCGAGAGAAGAGGAAGAAAGCAGCGAGGGAAGATGAGTTAAAGAATTTAGGGTTGAATCGGAGGAAGATTGGATCGATACCCTCGAGAAATTCATGATTTCGAGTCCGATATACCATACTAGATTCATAAAAATCTACATTATGAGACAGCTTTTGATAATCAATTGATTAATATAAGAAGATAAGATTGGTTTACACGACAGACTCGGTTTATATACTTCTCTCGACCCAGTTCACCTCACACGTGCGACTCTCACATAACTCGCATACTCACATTTCATAAAACACAATTCTCACACTATAGTCCTCTTATGTTATTAGTTTCAATCCAGCGTGATGTTACACACCAGTAGTAGGTTTATACAACAGAAATGCATTCTCGGTGGTGATACATACCATTCCCCGCACTGCCTGTCTTGGTAATTTATATGGACCAGGACGCTCTAATGGTAATCTCTGAAGTTTAGTTAACCCTGTTGCAGGCAAAGCAGTTGCGAATTCAATAATTCCTTCTACTGGCTTGATAAAATCAGTTTGATGAGGTTCTATTTGCTTGATAGACAATAATAATCTCTGGTGACAATTTTCCAACCCTTCACCACGCAGGATATCTCTTAAGCATGTCCATCCCTGTTGTAGAAGTATGCGCTGCTCCTCTTCAATCTTTTTCATCCACAACTGATATATGGTTTTGAGAGAATCGATCAACAGATCATTAGAGTCACTCATCTTCTCCTCTTCTACACCTTCCATTTGAACATTTTGCAGCAGTTTCAAACCAGTTTGCACAACCTGTTCAATTTTGCATCTTCCACTCTTTTATTGTTTTGGTTATATGTGAACACCGATTGTTGGTTCCACAACCAATTGATTGAAACAATAAAACAGTAAACAGATTGAATGAAAACCAGAATCATACGCTGATAATGTAAAGTGCAATCAGAGTAAGAAGGCATCGACACAAGTGATTAACGTGGTTCGGCCTTGCCTACATCCACGGGGTAATAGAGAGTTAGCTTTCATTAATGGTTGTTCGGTTCCAATGGAACTTCATTACAAGAGAATGAAATGCAGAGAGTCTGCGTGCGGTAAGAAGAGTAAAGGGGAAAGGAAGGAGAAGAGTGTCGGTGGCCAAGAAAACCCTCCCCTGACCGAACCCAATTGCTCCCTATTTATGGGCAAAATATCTTCTGGCAGATTACGCATTTGCCCTTAGCTTCATATTGAAGCAGCCTTGGACAAGATGCGGTGCATTGCGCTGCTCCATATTATCCTACTTCAGCTCTCGATAGTCACCATGTGTGTGATGCAGATTATGGTATCTACAATTTGCCCCTTTTCTTGAGGGTTGATGATGATCGGTCCTTAAGAAAAATCACTCTTGCCATAATCTCTCATGCTTCGGTTGTTTCTTCCTTCAGCTGCTCCTTGTCATGAGGCTTTTGCATTCAGTTTGGTAGCTGCGCAGGTTGAGAAATTTGTACGCAGGTAGGCAGCTACGCAGGTTGAGCACTCCCTGTAATCTCAATTGTCATAGAAGCATCGGTGCATCATATTCTTAGATAGATAATATGCATTCATGGTATATGTGATAACATCGAAAAAACATAAAATGTTTTGAGTAATAAGTATGCGCCAAATTGTCGTAATGTAATGGGTAAAGGTAAGTGCAAACTCTTCGGTTGGGTGTTGTATGCATAAGATGTATGTTCCTTCTTGAACGACTTTGATGAGTGTTTGAGATGCGAACCCGAAGATGTATGTACCTTCGTGAACGTCTTGAGACCTGTCACCCCGTTGGCTAATCCCGGGCCAGAGGATTCCCTAACGGTGGGGGTCTAGGCAACGTGGTTGGTCATGAGATGCTTTTGGTCAGCACGCTCGTTCCGTGAACCCGCCGTCATAAATTGCTTGGGCATCTCTCTGTCGGATGCCATCCCCATGGTCCTACACTCATAGACCTTTACGGGGGTAGTCGGAGAGATTGCGTGTGTACGCTTTACCCAATATGAAGATCCGAGACCGGTGGTGCTTGCCCCAGGTTCTCCATTGTATACTTTGTGAACGACTTTAATGAGCGTTTGAGATGCGAACCCGAAGATGTATGTACCTTCGTGAACGTCTTTGCTGAGTGTTTGAGATGCGAACCCGAAGATGTATGTACCTTCGTGAACGTCTTGAGACCTGTCACCCCGTTGGCTAATCCGGGCCGCAGGATTCCCTAACGGTGGGGGTCCAGGCAACGTGGTTGGACATGAGATGCTTTTGGTCAGCACGCTCGTTCCGTGAACCCGCCGTCATAAATTGCTTGGGCATCTCTCTGTCGGATGCCATCCCCATGGTCCTACACTCATAGACCTTTACAGGGGAGTCCGGAGAGATTGCGTGTGTACGCTTTACCCAATATGAAGATAAGAGACCGGTGGTGCTTGCCCCGGCTTATCCGTTTTATGAAAATATATGTAGTTTGCAAGACATGCATCGAGTTTTGCAAAATGTGTGATGCGTGCGTAAAGATGTCTACTAGTAAAAACAAAATGCAAGGGGTAAAAGTGATTGCAAACTCTTTGGTTCCGTGTGACGTATGTATGTATGCCCCCTTTTGGTTTCGGAAGCTGGTGGCATAAGCTTATGAAAGCAAAAGTTACTGCCCCTTTGAGCTTTTCTACTACGCTGATTTTTGTCTGCGGATGGAGCTGAATCCCCTTCATATTTTTGAAGCTCCGCTATCAGCTGCGTGATCCGTAGCTTGAACTGCGTAATTGAATCTACTGAATTGAGGTTCGGAGCAGGAGTTGATCGTTGGGCTTTGTTGTTGAGTCTTCGTATTGAGGCTACGTTGTTGAGTCTTCAGTGTTGACTCTTCGGTGTTGTAGTTGTGCTGGGGAATCGAAACATGTGGTCATCAGACCTTGGATCTTCAGGGAGAAACTTGAGCAGCGGACTTAGTTGGGGAGAGGCGTTAATAGAGCTTGCATATGCGTGTCGCATGTGAAACATGCCATTGTCGACGTCACTCTTTAGTTGTACCAATTTGAGCCGGGGCTGCATCTTCGGACATGAGCTGGGCATCGGCTTTGGTGTCGAGGCTTCGGTGTTGAGGCTTCGGATTATTCTTCGGAGTTATATGGGGTCATGCTACATCTTCTTTATATGACTTTCCCATCATGTATCAGCAACGCCGGGGTTGCCCATCTTTAGCTCAAAGCATCAAATAGCCAACAATTTGATGTCGTCCTGTAGTATCGTTGTGGGCTTGGGATCGTAAAGATGGGGGAGATCGTCATAGAACTGTGTCATCCATGTCGTCCCTGTTTCTAGCGCCATCCCCCTTCGGTTCAGCTGCGTATAAACTTGTATTCTCGCCTGACTTTGCTTTGCTTTGCCTGGCAACTTGAGGTGGTCGTGTCCTTCAGCTTTGGCACATCGTCTTGAGCTTTAAATCTTTATCTTCTTTGCATCTTTTCCGCTGGGCTTTACACCATCGTGTTATACTTCCGAGACAGCAGAATCAAACTTTGGGTACTTTGATCATTGGTATGTGAATTTGTACGTTGGGTCTCCATGTCAGTGGGCTCCGTCTTAATCCTCTGTTATGGTTATGGTTTAGCCGTATTTCTACAGAAACAAAAACAAGGAGGTTTTGAACTGCACTGTCCTCTGGAAGGTATCATCGTCGGGCCTATGGTCATCGGCATGAGGGGCTGTGGAATATGGGTTTACTAGGAGCGTCGGTGTTGCTTTGTACCACCATCATCGTGATACTTGTTCATTGTGTAGAATGTGGGTTAAATCATTGGTGTCAACATCAGGCTTGTCATTTTCATGTCACCGTCGACATCAGACTTGGGTTGAACCGTGGCTTGTAGTTGTATTCGATAATAGATGTTAAGCGAGCTTTAGCTACACTCTTTTAGTTGCCTCAACCGGGTATATCGGCTTTGTAGTCCATCCCGAGGTTTGGGCTGGAATTGAGCTGCGGTGTTGAGCCTTCGACCCTAATTTCTTCGGTGCTTTGTTTGTGCATCGGACTTGAGGCTTCGGAATTGATGCTTCAGATTGATGCTTCGTGACTGAGTTGTTATAATGCGTTGCCCACTGAACAAGGTCATGCCACATCTTCGTCATCCGGGTATATAGCAGTAACCTTCGGTAAATAGCATAGCCTTCGTTGTTGGACCCGAAAAGTGGAAGCTTACACCATCACCGTATTGGCACGTTGTACCACCGTCATTGTTCTTGGAGGTCACTTTCGTGGATTTTGGATCCTCTTCACAAAGCTAGGTAAGATCGTCACCGGACCGTGGTTCGTCGTTGCAAGGCTGTACCTCTTCGTTATCATTGACCCTTGGTTTAGCTTGCGTTGTTTTTACTTGGGTTGAACATCGGATTTAGCATCCAGTGGATGAATGGGACTGCATCTTGGTCCATCGTTACAAGGCTTATCCTCTTAAGCGCGCGGACTATCTTCTTGGGGTCAGGCGTTGCACTATCGTTACCACTGCCTCTATACAGCATCACCTCTTTTATCTTTAGTAGACAGGAGGGATTGAGACGGTCCGCGCCCTGCGTCAGCGTACCTCATGAACAAGCGTTGGGTGTCTTCGGTCTTTGGTTGAATTCTAGACAGTGTACCTGCGAAGACAAAGGCATTGGTTGCACCCTGCATCGGTGATAATACTTCTGGTCTAGCGGCAACTTCATCGAAATGTGCTTCATGTTTCCTCTATAGCGCGGGGTCTTTGCATCTTCGTTATTGGAGTGTTTCTTGGAGTACTTGGTCAGCTGGATCATAAGCATTAAGCTCCGTATCGTCGTCACCAGAATTTGAACCACCGGACTTTGGATCGTCTTCGACCTTGGATCATCGTAGCAAGACTTTGGCTCTGCGTCTTCGGAATTGGGTCATCTCAGCAAGACTCGGTCTCATCATCGACGCACTTTGGATTGTTTTCATCAAAGATCAGCGTTGTGGAATTTGGATCGTCCTTTGGCTCGTCATGGGAAGACTGTGTCGTTACTAAGCAGCTGGCTCTACAGCAACCTTTCATCATCGAAGTGAAGATTGGAGCTGCATCGTCGATCGGAAGCTTTACATGTGTGTGGCTTGACTATCCTCTCCACTGATCATCGGCGTCGGAATCGAATTTTGAACCATCGTCCTCGTACTTTGCACCACCATCGCTGGAGCTGCATCATCGGAATGGAGGCTCGGGATTGTCATCGGCTGGGAGGATTAGAGCTATCATCGCTCTTGGACTTGAGCTATGGATGAACCGTAATCACTTTCGTCATTGTCTTTGGACTCTGGTTCATTGTCTGGTGTTGCGTTAGCTTTGCACTATTGTCTGACTCCTCATCGTCGGCGTTAGGCTTTGGTTCATCTTCAAGTAACCTTGCATAATCGGCTGACTTTTCTTTGTCTGCATCAGGGTTTAGATCATCGGGTTCCTTGTATCTTCGTCATTCATGTCGGACTTGGCTTCGTCATCTAGCTTTGGTTCATCGTCATCAGACTTTGCATCGTTGGAGTTTGTAAATTATCTCAGCTTTTCTTAACGAAATGAACGTAGGCGATGAACTGTTCGTGCTTTATCCGTTGTTGATCGCATTGATCTCGGCTATGATCGATTAGTTTGCTCGCGAAGCTTTTCTAGTGAGGGATCGTGTATCATTTGCCTAAGCTCACTTTTTGCCCCCATGTGGCATTAAGAACAAAAATGTTCTTTGCTCCTTCCTTAGTATGATGCTCCGTCACTTTTGGATGAAATCTTTTATAATCCTAATGTCGTTGGTAGCACTGCTGAGCTGTGGAATTGAGCTTCGGAATTGAGTCTTCGGATTGAGGCTTCGGTGTAGGAGTTGAGCAGCGGAACTGAAGCTTCGAGATTGAGTCTTCGGATTGAGGCTTTGGAGATTTAGCTGCGGGAATGAAGTTTGCATCTGCGTATCTGTGCGTGGCATCGTGACTCTCTGTATGTTGGTTTCCAACTGCGTACACTTCTACTTTTGGAATAAACTTGATTTGAATAGGATATAGGAGAAATAAATTCTTTGATAATTGGATATCATCTTCGGTGTGTAGTCCCTGCACATCAAAATATGCTTGGGAAACATACTGGTTGTAAAGTAGAGGACTAGAACATGGATTACAATTCAAAAATCAAAGAGAAATGTTGGTCGTCCAAATATGAAAGCCATATCAAATGAAACGAAAAAGAAACGAAGCTTATCTGTTCCCAAAAGAGCTATCCAATCAGTATATGGATCTCAGGAAAAGAGCTATCTAATTCAAGCATATGGATCTCAGGAAAACAAATGACATTGGTTTGTAACTCAAAAGAGCTAGCTGAGACAAATCTCAGAATCAGTAGAAAACAAGTATAAGAAAAGGGATTCACTTGGACATTTTTAAACAAGATCGAGCTATAAGTGCTTGCGAAGTCTATGTAAGACTAAAATTAGTTAAAAAGTGAAAGCTTGTCTCTACATAGCAATTTTAATTCACTGAATCGTTTTAGCAAACAGTTGACCAGCATTACCAGATCTTGCTTTTCACATGGTATTCGTTAGATTTTGGGTGGTACCCAAACAAATACTCTGTGTAAAAGCACCAAATCGACAGAAATATGAGATGAAAGAGATAAAGAAAACTGAAAACAAATTTCAGAAATTAGTAGTATAACATTTCAAAGAAAATAAATCTTGAGTGGGTAGAATAAATTCTTTACTCTGCCCCACGGTGGGCGCCAAATTGTGAACACCGATTGTTGGTTCCACAACCAATTGATTGAAACAATAAAACAGTAAACAGATTGAATGAAAACCAGAATCATACGCTGATAATGTAAAGTGCAATCAGAGTAAGAAGGCATCGACACAAGTGATTAACGTGGTTCGGCCTTGCCTACATCCACGGGGTAATAGAGAGTTAGCTTTCATTAATGGTTGTTCGGTTCCAATGGAACTTCATTACAAGAGAATGAAATGCAGAGAGTCTGCGTGCGGTAAGAAGAGTAAAGGGGAAAGGAAGGAGAAGAGTGTCGGTGGCCAAGAAAACCCTCCCCTGACCGAACCCAATTGCTCCCTATTTATGGGCAAAATATCTTACGGCAGATTACGCATTTGCCCTTAGCTTCATATTGAAGCGACCTTGGACAAGATGCGGTGCATTGCTGCTGCTCCATATTATCCTACTTGACTCTCGATAGTCGCCATGTGTGTGATGCAGATTATGGTATCTACATTATATTTGTTGCAACCAAAGTTTTTACAGTTGTTTTATCTTTTCCATTGGATACAAAAGCACGAATCGTCGGGGATGCTTGAGGTTTCAGATTTAGCTTTCTAATGATTGCTCTTGCCGCCATCTCTTTCTCACTCACTCTGCTGCTAACACAAGAACCCCAACCTCCAAATCTCTCTCTCAATCGCTAACAACAAAAAAAGAAAAACCCTAAGTCCTAACCCCATGTTTCTCAATCGCTTCCTTTATCCTTTGCCAGACCAACACTTTGTTTGTTTTTCATGATTCATCTGTGTCTGAATCTGACTCGTCTGGATCTGACTGATATCATCCGAATCATCTAGATTTTTGTTTTGTGAGTCACTCATCCAATTCAAAAATATATAAAGTAGAAATTAACGTTTAATCCCAAATATGTTGGGCTTTAGACACTCTAGTCCTCCTCTCTCTCAAGCCTAGTACTGAGAGATCCAAATTTACCTTATCTGGGACGAGTTAGTCCTTTTTTTAACGATTTAATCCAAACTGATATTTTTCACTGTCCAAAATACCCATCACGATATCACTTCTTCTTAATTCAGTTCCACTTTTTCATTTCCATATCTGAAACAAGAACAGATCCTAAACCTAATCCCTTCTCGATGAATCCAAACGTAAATCTGAGAATCAAGCAAACAATCGATTCAATTTGATGAAACTTGAAAACCTAAATCGTTATCATCAGTAACTTTTTGTTTGAAAATTAATCCAGGGAGAAAATTGATGAGATTCAAGTTCAGAAGAGTTTATCGTTGAAAGCGAAGAACGTAAAACTAGAAAAGAAACTAGGGCTTACGAACTTCCTTATGATTTATTTGCCTTTACTAGGATCTGGGATTTCTAGTGAGGTAATGAAATATGATTTTTCATTTTAATCTAATTTCTGAATTTCAATTCCTTGTATTTTTTGTTGCTAATCATGAATATCTGATCATAGTTAAATTTATTTGAATTTCATCTTACTTTCGATTTTGTAAGTAATCAGTTTGAGAATTGAATCTTAGGTTTCTTAATTAATAATTGAATATTTATGTTTGTCCTAGTCGTAATACAAGAGGACTCAATTTTTGTGTGCGTATTAATTAGTTTTTGTTCCTTTATTGTTTATTGATGACCTAGTTATGTTGATGCAGGTTGGCTTGAGATCACTTCTATCTCCACTTAATAAGAACAACTTGGTGTCTCTATTATTTTATCTAATTTGCTTAGTTCGTGTTTGCATTGTGAATGATATCTCTTTTGTAAGAATAAGAAATGAAAAGTTTTTTTTGTTAATTTCTTTGCAGGTAAATTTATTAATTTGCATTGTGAATTTTTGATGTATTGGTCTCAAATTATTAATCTCGTTCGATTATTGATCAGTCATGCCTTACTTAGCTAAACATGAGTCTTTTGCAGTTGCGCCGTTGGGATTGCATTGTCTCAGATATAATATATTCAAGGCTAGTATGCTACCGAGAAGAAGGATTCGCTCAACAAAGAAAGAGGCTTGTATCTTGGGCAGGTTTGTGCTTTGTTATCTTTACTCATCGAACATTGTCTCCGCATTAGTTGTTAGCCGATAGCAAAAACTCGATAAACCAAACACTTTGATTTGTCGATTGCTATGGTAAAGGCCATTCGAGGCCCTTGCATAACTTCAAGAAGCTCTTAGGTCGATAAATAGAAATTGCTAGTAATACTTAAATGAAGAGCGGTAAGATCTTCATGAAATAATTATGCCAATTTCGGCTTCTCATACTTCTTTGTTTTTCACCGACTAAGTATATGTTTGTGAAACATTTGGTACTTTTAGCCTTGTGGAGATTCTCTATGCATTCCGCCTGGTAAATGGTTCTTAGGCTTTTTTTCTTTCCCAATATATACTATGATCAGCTAAACTACTAGCTTTCCTCCACTTATATAATGATTTGGAGGCATGAAACTCGGCTTATGTAATTTGCTCTCTGTTTGCGGGTGTCCCATGTACTACCACATTAAGTGTGTATTTCTCGTGTGGCTCCAACCTCCTTCTACTGACGTGAGTAAAACATGATTTCTTTTAGATTTAATATTGAAGCATCCCACAATTCTCAGAATTTTGACCGTATTGCTCCTTCCACTTGTGTTTATGGTTAGCTATTTACCTTTTTTAATTTTAGATTTGTGTTAACTTATCTATGTATTTTGATTAAACTTTAATGACATTTATAAATTAATAAGTATTGAAACTCTTTGTAACTCATAAGAATTAAATATACTTTGGAATTTTAAATGCTCTGAGTTAGGATATTTTGACTATGCAGCGACATTATTTATGTACATTGATGCATGCCATCGATGCATCTTCCTTCCTTCTCTGTAGCAATGTCAAGCATGAAATTATGTCAGTAAAGAACTCACTTGGACTTGGTAGGGACCAGTTTTTTGTGTGTTTATACTTTTTTTCTTGCGACATAGAGTAGCATAGCCATCCCCGAATTCGTAGAGGCCTAAAGAGAAGTATCCACTAGGCAACTCGATAATGATCCGAACATCATTTGACTATTTGGGAAAAACCTATGTAGATCTAAAAGAATTTAATTTCTGTTCTTTTAGCTCCTGAACTGGGCTAGGTTCTTGGTAGCATACAAGGGAGGTTGTTGATTAGCTCATTATAAGAATCACAGCATACTAGCTCTTGCTTGTCGCCGTTTCTTGATTGCTTATTAATATTTTTTTGTGGTGTACTACAGATGCTTAGAATAGTTCATTTTGATTTTACTAAGTTATGTAATTTACGTATAAATTTTTTTATAGTTAGGCAACTTCTTTTTGATGCAAGATAAAATTTATTAGATAGGACTTTTTGTCGTCAAATTCTATGATAATTTTTTTGATTTTCTTGCTTCTTTTTTAGATTAATAATTTTCGGTATGGATATTGGGCTTTTTAGATTTTTTATTGAAGTTGTCTGCAATTTCTTAGTTATTTGAGTAGTTGATCACGATATTTCAAAGTTCAAATAATATAGCAAGCGGAACGACAGTAATTCAAATGTGTACCTAATTGTACACATGTTGATTTTAAATGTGTACATAATTGTACACATGCATGTTGATTATTAATGTGCAAATAGTTTAATGTGTACATAGTTATACACTTGTTTATTATGAATGTGTACATAGTAACATTTTTGATTTTTTTGTTTCTTTTTTAGATTAACATTTTTGGGTATGAATGGATTTTTTAGATTTTTTATAGGTGTGTACATAGTTGTACCCCACTATGTTATCTCAATAATATATGCATGTTTTGTGGGTGTAGATGATTGATTTATGTGGGATACATGTTCACTTATATTGTCGTACATCAAAATTTGCTTTGAATCCTTTAATTAGACAGTCACGATTAAAATTTGTGGTTAGTAAGTTGTTTAAGAATCATTTGTTTAGTGTACATATGATGGAGCTTAAGTGGTATTTTTGTTAATTTTATCTCATCCAAGAGGTGGCCAATTGGTCAAATTTTTTGAATTTCATTTACTTTATTAAATATGTCAATAATTTTTTTTTATCATGTAGCTTGGCCATAAAGCTATCTTTATTTTGTTATGTGACTTAAAAATGTCGCTGAAATTTCCAGGATTTGAACATCAGGGTTGTTGAGTTGGCACTGTTGATACCTTTCTTATGGTTCCAGATAAATGATTATTCTTGCATATATATTATAGAGGATGCTCATTTTCCCAGTTGTGTATCTAAGGGTGTTAGGAGTGCATAATTTTATGAAAAAAGAATGTTTTGCGTAGTGCTAGCTTCCTGTTATCTCCAAATAGTTTGTCATATTGTGCTTTATTATTGACATGGACTTTCTTCTTCCTTTTCATTGTAGTCTGCGTTATCATCATCATAAAATTGATTTATAAAACAGGAAGATGTTGGACTTGTGTACAAGTTGGGATTTGAACATCAGGGTTGTTGAGTTGGCACTGTTGATACCTTTCTTATGGTTCCAGATAAATGATTATTCTTGCATATATATTATAGAGGATGCTCATTTTCCCAGTTGTGTATCTAAGGGTGTTAGGAGTGCATAATTTTATGAAAAAAGAATGTTTTGCGTAGTGCTAGATTCCTGTTATATCCAAATAGTTTGTCATATTGTGCTTTATTATTGACATGGACTTTCTTCTTCCTTTTCATTGAGTCTGCGTTATCATTATTATAGGACAATATTAATCGCGGTGCTCGTGGTACTTGTTTTAGTTACCTTTGTCTTTAGCAAGATTTTTTAGCCCATGGGGAGACTATGTAAACCAACATATAATAATTTCACAAGTTTAAGTATAGCATAAGGGTTCAACATAACTTTCATGCCCTTTTAGTTAATGTGTACATAGTTGTATACATGTTGATTACTAATGTGTACATAAATGTACACATGTTGATCGTTAATGTGTACATAGTTGTACACATGTTGATTATTAATATGATTCTAATTTTATTTAGCTTCTTTAGGGTAGTATTAATTAAAACAACCTCTATTAAATATCTTTGCTTCTACTTTGTTTCAATTATATTGATGATAGTATCGGTTGCTTTCAGATGACGGGGAAAATTGGATCACGGCTACCATTTCGCTAATCATGTACCTAAGCTTTTGTATGTGTTAACAAAAAATAAATGGACACTTGAATTGGTTTAGCAAATCATGTGTACCTGAATTAGTGCTCAACTGCTATTGAAAGTCGCCGACGATTGTTGTCACTTAAATTACATGTGTACATATTGGTACACCTGTAATATAAGTGTATATTGTTGTACACATGTGACAAAAATTACATGTGTAGATAATAGCCCACTCTAGGACTCTTAATCAAATTTTAGTGAACAATCTTCTTTCATTTCTTGGATGTCGAATCAATGATGTGCTATGAGTCACTGATCGTTGGTTATGACAGAAATTACATGTGTACGTATTAGTACACCTATAATATAAGTGTACATTGTTGTACTGTAAATGTGTACATAATAGTGCACCTTAATGAACAAAATGTTACTCATCATTTCTTGTACTGTAAATCTAAGAACATAATGTGTTTGTTAAAAAATTTGAGGGCTGTAAATTTGAGGGTTGTAATTTAGATGTGGCACATGTGTTTGTTATGTCCTCATCTAAATGGGTTCCCACCAGCAATTCATATATTAGTAACTAAGGTGTACATAATTGTACACATGTTGATTTTTAATGTGTACATAATTGTACACCTATTGTATGTGTTTCTCTCTGTTTATATGTGCTTGTTCTGTTTTACATGTACTTAGTTTTTGTTCGATTGTAGTTGTATTGTTGATAACTTGTGATTGTATTCTTTTTGTTTCAGGATCTTTTTGTCAATGGAGAGAAAGTCCCAGCCGTTAATTTGAATTTGGCGCCAAAGTTTTACCACCTCGAGCTAGAGTTCCAGAGATCTTGGCTCATGTCAGAAACTATATGAAGGTTTGCAAAAAGCTTGTTACACATACTTAATGCCCATTATTAGTTTTGTTTGCATAAAACTACTTGAAGAATTGCTAAAAGCTTGTTGTTCTTAAATACACATACCATATGCCCATCATCCGTTTTGTTTGTATATCGAAGAATTGTCTTTTATCACTTAGCAGTCTAGCTGTTCCGATTCAACCAATTAAATTCTCCCTGTTTGGTGGTTTCATTTTCATTTTCATTTACACGTGTTAATTATTAAAGTGTACATAGTAGTACACATGTTATTCATTTTGAAGTCTAAGAAATTAGGGAAAGCACTAATGTGTACATAGTTGTACACACATATTATGTTGTTTAGGTGTGCATAGTAGTCCAAACGTTGATTATTTAGGTGTAAATAGTTGTACACTTGTAGGACTATATTTATGTATACAAACCAAAAATTAGGGAAAGCACTAATTGTACAGGTGTTGGATTTTCTATAGATGTGTACAAAGTTGTACACTATTGTGTTATCTCGTAATATGTGCATTTTTGTGGTATAAATGTTGGATTTTTATACCACAAAACATCAAAAGTTACTTGCATCTCTTTCTTATACCATCAAAAGTTGTCCTCTCATTAGAAATTTAGATCCTTGTAACATCTATTAGGCAAAGATAATGTACATTCTAGGATATTTGTTGCGGCTTCAGTGCCATTTTCGAGCAGTTTTATTAAAACAATCTCTCAGACAGAGATGAATAGATTTAAGCTCATACTTGTAAGTTAGTATAATCATTTTTTCGAGCTGTAGCCTTTGTAAGAACTGGATGGTTTATCAATGTGTTACCCAAAGTATTCATGCTATCGGTGATTACTCAATTATATAGGCCTAGGTGAAAAGAAGTTAGAAACCGGGTGCTACAGCCGGTATTTTTAGCTTACGAGTCACCAATGTATAGCTCCCATTGTATAATTATTTTGTTGTTTTATTAGATTCCTTGTCAGTTAAAAACTTCATGAAACAATAGTTTGATCTCTGTGCTGACCACTTTGTCCTTTTCATCATTGTATGTATAGATGAACAGTATAAATACATCATTTCCATGTCTTGCGTATCAACAAGATGCTTTCATGTGACGGAGTGACAAAGCTTCAAACTGGTTTGAGAGGAGCGTTCGGTAAACCCTTGGGCATGGATCACCTAGATAACTTGTTTTCGTATGAGATTCAATTGCATGATCTACTTTTGCTATATTGGTGTACAAACCGGTGCACCTTGTTTTGTCTTTTGATTTTATGGATTTTTGTAGACATGTACATCTTTGTACGCCAATGTAAACTAAGATTTTTTAAAAATGAGAATTATATAGTCATATGGGTACTCTTTTTGTAGCTCTCGGAAAGAGCTTTCCGAATATATAAAGTTTTTGAATTTTGAACAAGCGGTTCGAAAGATAAATTATTTTTAATTGTTTTTTATATTATTTAAAATAGTTGACATCATTGTGAGTCACGTTGGACTAAACTGTAAATATTTGGACTAAATTGTAAATCAGGAAGGTTATTTTTGTACTTTCAATGAAAAATGACTAATTTGTACCTAGTTGAATGGGTCAGGACTAACTAGTATATTTGGATGGGGTTTTGGATTAAACCGTATTTTTCCCATATATAAATCTGTTGGGATTTTAGTCCCACATTGGTTAGATGGGGCTTAATTGGTAGTTTATAAGTCAATGGTTCCCTCATCTAGTCAACCGGTTTTCGAGTTGAGTTCTACCCATGGGCTTATGACGAGTTTAGGGCACGTACCCTAACATTTGGTATCAGAGCCAACCACCACGACCCATGCCCCCTCCACGGAAGGAGTGACCTATAGGCTAGATTAAAGTGTTGGGGCACCTATGTATGGGCGTAGTTGTCACCGCATTGAATACGATAGGGGAGTGAAGCGCCATAAGAGAAAGGGCTACCTTCGGGTCGGTGTCGATAGAGTGGGCCAACGAGGACGTTGGGTGCAGGCGTGGTGGGATGTTGGGATCTTAGTCCCACATTGGTTAAATGGGGCTTAATTGGTAGTTTATAAGTCAATGGGTTCCCTCATCTAGTCAACCGGTTTTCGAGTTGAGTTCTACCTATGGGCTTATGACGAGTTTAGGGTCGGTAGTTGTCACCCGCATTGAATGCGATAGGGGAGTGAAGCGCCATAAGAGAAAGGGCTACCTTCGGGTCGGTGTCGATAGAGTGGGCCAACGAGGACGTTGAGTGCAAGCGTGGTGGGATGTTGGGATCTTAGTCCCACATTGGTTAGATGGGGCTTAATTGGTAGTTTATAAGTCAAAGGGTTCCCTCATCTAGTCAACCGGTTTTCGAGTTGAGTTCTACCTATGGGCTTATGACGAGTTTAGGGTCGGTAGTTGTCACCCGCATTGAATACTGATAGGGGAGTGAAGCCGCCATAAGAGAAAGGGCTACCTTCGGGTCAGTGTCGATAGAGTGGGCCAACGAGGACGTTGGGTCTGGAAGCGTGGTGGGATGTTGGGATCTTAGTCCCACATTGGTTAGATGGGGCTTAATTGGTAGTTTATAAGTCAATGGGTTCCCTCGTCTAGTCAACCGGTTTTCGAGTTGAGTTCTACCTATGGGCTTATGACGAGTTTAGGGTCGGTACCCTAACAAAATCAATATCTTGGTTCCATGAATGTCCCCAACTCTAATGGGTCTGAATTAGAATTTAGGCCTGAGCCAAATCGCAAGTAAAATCTGACTCCAGATAAAAACAAGCAAACGGTAACTCGAATCAAATCAGATTATCCAGAGATCCCATCTTTTGACTTTTAGGCAATTGTAATCAACTCGAATAGACCGGCAACATAATGTGCGAGTGCGATTTAGTGCGCACAAAAATCATGTCCCCAACTCTAATGGGTCTGAATTAGAATTTAGGCCTGAGCCAAATCGCAAGTAAAATCTGACTCCAGATAAAAACAAGCAAACGGTAACTCGAATCAAATCAGATTATCCAGAGATCCCATCTTTTGACTTTTAGGCAATTGTAATCGACTCGAATAGACCGGCAACATAATGTGCGAGTGCGATTTAGTGCGCACAAAAATCTAGAGAACCGACAAAACTACTACCGCTGTCGTATATGGATATTAGCAAAAGCAATTAAGGAAAAGCTAAGTTAAGCTTAACTAATCAATAAAAAAATACAAAGAAAATCTCACTTAAAGACTAGAAAAAGAGTGAAAACATTCCCGAGTCTGGTCGCTGTTAATAAACAGTAAGGTAAGCCAACTTGATATAATGACGGAGAGTAATTAATAGATAGGTAGATAGATACTGTACTCATCACTTCTGGAAGAAAAAAAA
This sequence comes from Papaver armeniacum, assembly GCA_023531295.1. NCBI lineage: Eukaryota > Viridiplantae > Streptophyta > Magnoliopsida > Ranunculales > Papaveraceae > Papaver > Papaver armeniacum. The sequence goes on from JAJJWW010014401.1 coordinate 168,574, forward strand.
ATCCAAAATCATTTCATCATCTCTAAAATTAGTAGAAGAAAAAGAAGAAAGAAGAAAGAAGAAAATGAGATCCCAGTTAGTACTTCATTTACAGGTACTCCCCTTTCCTCTTTCTCTGTGAAAAGACATTACTAAAGAGAGTCACTGATGATCATCAAAACCAGAAGAATTGTCTATTTTTATTTTCTCACTTGGAATCTTGAATATTTTGTATTGTTAGCTTAAAAGAATTCTAGGGTGTTTTTTAGTTTATGAATTCTATTGAAAATCTAAGAATTTGAAACTATGAATGTTCCTAAAAAATGATGAATTACTTAAATTCCTGATACAGGGCCATAGTACATAGATATTATGTTGGTAGATTCAGGTTAACAAGCCTAATAATTCAAAACCTTAACAACATAGAATTTTGCATGACCCATTGCTTGAAATCATTATTGATTTTGTGGGTTTGTTGTAATTTTCAGGTTGAGTGAGAGATATACTCTGATTGAATATAATTTGCTGGGTATAGACATTATATTTGTTTACCATGAAGGTTGCTACTGCACACCACTATCAAAAGCCATGTCTGGGAACAAACAAATTTAGGATTTTGGTCTTGGGAATGGTAGCAATAGTCTTTTTTTTTCTTCAGACTTTGATCATTCCGTCCGAAAATATACCGGGCACTACAATGTCATTGCATGAAAGAACTAGCATTTTGGTTGGGGATGATTTCTCCTCTATGAATGATTCAGATTTGGAGTATTCGCCTAAGCTTCAAATCGAGGATTTTGATGTTAACTTGGCGGAATTTGAGCTCGGAGGAGAAGAAACATTAGAGGGCAAGGATGTGACAAATGTGTTTATGAAGGAGAAGGATGGAAGCAATGGTGTTAATGATTTGTCGTTCAAGGAAGTTTTAGTAGGGGATAAGGAGTCTGTTATGGTTCAAGATGTGGTTAGACGAGCTGAGGATGAAAAGTTGGAAGATGATTTTTTGAAAGTGAACAAGCAAGCGAGAGAAATGCTTGTTGACATTGAGCATAATGTGACACTGCAAAGAGGTTCTGTTGCTTCTACAAAAAGTTCTTTAATACTAAATACACCTATAGTTAAGAAGATGAGATGTGATATGCCACCGAAGACGGTAATGACAATGGCGGAAATGAACCGTTTATTGCTCAGGAAACGGGCTTCTCAACCTAAAATGGTATGGATCTCCTGAAACATGAATTTGTTTAGTACAGAATTTAGTTTCATTTTTCTCACTCAAATTCCTTACCTTTTGCTGTGGGTGTATAGAAACCAGAGTGGTCATCAAGACGCGACCATGAACTTGTATCTGCAAGGTCACAAATAAAAAATGCTCCTATAATTGGGAATGATCGAGAACTTTATGCTCCTCTATTTCGGAATGTTTCCATGTTTAAAAGGTAATCCAACCGAAATGATTTGGGAGTCTAAATAAATTTATCTTGATATGCATGTTCAAATAAATCTCGCAATACCATACTTAAAATTAGTTGGATAATGAATTATAAGGCGTGACTGCCTTCATTATTTTTTGATTTCCTTTATATATCTTGGTAAAAGCTCAATATTTCACCTTTTAATCAGATACCGTAGGTCCTATTTAACTTCTTAATATATGAGGTCGGAGTTTTGGATTCCTAGGTCCTGTACTTGGTTTGGATTCCAGAGGCTTTCATTATGAGTATTTAAGCTTGTTGGTGTTGTGCTTGTCTGGTGATTCTTAAACTTCTCAGTGATAATGGTTGCAGGAGCTATGAGCTAATGCAACAGATACTCAAAGTCTACATTTACAAAGAAGGAAAACCACCCATTTTCCATGTTCCAATTTTAAAAGGGCTTTATGCCTCTGAAGGATGGTTCATGAAACTAATGGAGAGTAACAAAAAGTTTGTCGTGAAGGATCCGAAACAAGCTCACTTGTTTTACATGCCTTTTAGTACTCGAATGCTGGAACACGCAATGTATGTACGTAATTCACATAACCGGACAAACTTAGCTTTGTATTTGAAGGACTACACAAACATGATCGCCTCCAAATATTCTTCCTGGAATAGAACCAATGGAGCAGATCATTTTTTCGTCGCTTGTCATGACTGGGTATTCCCTTATTTGTCTCCAATTTCGAACCCTATCTATCGTAGTCTGTAATTTGATTTCAGTACGTTTATTTGTTTATTGGTTTTTTCAGGCTCCATATGAAACAAGGCACCACATGGAGCGTTGTGTCAAAGCGATGTGCAATTCTGATGTTACTCAAGGTTTCAAGATTGGCAAAGATGTATCCCTTCCAGAAACATACGTGAGATCTGAAAGGAACCCCCAAAGAGATATTGGAGGGAAAGCTCCATCCAAAAGATCAATTCTTGCTTTCTTTGCTGGAAGCATGCACGGCTATCTTCGCCGCATCCTGCTAGAGCATTGGAAGGACAAAGACCCAGACATGAAGATCTTTGGTCCAATGCCTCCGGGTGTAGCTAGCAAAATGAATTACATTCAACACATGAAAAGCAGCAAATATTGTATTTGTGCAAAAGGTTATGAGGTTAACAGTCCCAGGGTGGTTGAAGCAATCTTCTACGAATGCGTTCCCGTGATTATATCAGACAATTTTGTCCCTCCATTTTTCGAGGTTCTAAACTGGGAGGCATTCTCAGTTATTGTTGCAGAGAAAGATATTCCAAAGTTAAAAGACATACTTGTATCGATCCCCGAGGAGAGATACTTAGAATTGCAACTTGGAGTGAGAAAGGTTCAACAACACTTTCTTTGGCATCGGAATCCGGTGAAGTATGATCTTTTCCACATGACCCTTCATTCAATTTGGTATAACAGACTATTTCAGATAAGACATGGAAGCAGGAATCAAAGCCCAGGAGGGCTAAAACATTAAAAATCTCTTGTATTAATAGAGGAAAACTCACCATGACTGAGTTCTTAATGGTGAGTGCTTCTAGTGTACACTGAATCAATATAATCCTAAAATTTGAATCTTTGATGCATTATTCAGTCAATGCAGCAGGCACAATTTTATACTTGCTCTACATCAAAACGATCTGGCATCTCACTTAGACCGAGTCAGACACCAAGTTAGATTCAAAATCTGAGTTAGATCCAGGCCAATTCAGTCAATGCAGCAGGCACAATTTTATACTTGCTCTACACAAAAACGATTTGGCATCTGACTCAGACCGAGTCAGACACCAAGTCAGATTCAAATCCTGAGTTATACCATGTTTGTTAACTCCTGACTTATCTGAGTCCTCTGGATCTGACTGAAATCACATGACTTGAGTCAGATCTGATTCAATATGTTTATTTTGAGTCTACTCAAAAATAGAAAACAAACTGTCTAACTGTTGACTCGGCACAAGTCAGGGGTTGACTCAGACCCAGACGCCGAGTCAGGTGCAAACAAACAAGGTCTTAGATCCAGGCAAATTCAGTCAATGCAGCAAGCACAATTTTATACTTGCTCTACATAAAAACGATTTGGCTTCAGACCGAGTCAGACATATTCAAATCCCAAGTTAGATCCAAGCAAATATGCTGAAAAGAGACGCGTTTGCTTTCAGGTGGGTTTTACTGCTGGCTGGTTTGACAATTTAACTAGCAGTCAAGAAATTTTCACACTAGATCTTGTCCGAAAAGAATATAATAATTGACCATTTTACCCCTCATTCTTTACTCTGCAATCTAAAAAACTTGCAGCAAAAAGAGATCATGAAGAAACAGAACAGATAATTTCTCCAGTGAAGTGAAGAAGAAGAAGATAATATGGCTACTGAAAACAAATCTAGTAATTCACTCAAGTTGAAATCTAGCAACAACCAAGTTATATCACCAAAAGGCAAATCTGTTTTGCCTCTGAAAAACCCCACCAAGAAAATTGAGATTCCATCACCAAATAACAGTAAAAAGATTGCTGATTTGAAACAAAAATCTGCTCTTGCTCTTTATAAATTAGCTGAGGTAACTTCACTAATCTTGATCTCTCTGTATTTCTTTATTAATTTTGTATAATTGGGCATCTGGGTTTCTCTGTTCGCTCAGCAAAAATGATGAATTCAGCTCAAATTCTCTGTTTTTTCTAATTGATTTTGATGAAGGAGTAGTTTTTATGTTCTAAGAATTTGTGTTGATATGAAATTCAGTTGAAAGGAAAACAAATTACCACAACTACTACTACAAAAATAAAAACAACAACATCATCAAAATCTATAGTCAAAAGCAGTGGTGTAAGAAAAAGATCAGCAAAGAAAGTTTTCACATTAGCTGGACAGAAATATGATCCCCCTGAAGAGGTATTTAGATCCATCTTAGACTTCTTTTAAACAATTGTACATTTCAGTCATTTGGTGTGATTTGAAGGATGAGAAAGTCCACATTAAGGCATAGAATTTCTGAGATTTGTGGTGTTTATAATGGCAGAGAGAACCTCTAAGGATCTTCTACGAATCGCTATCGAAACAGATACCGTCAAGTGAAATGGCAGAATTTTGGTGAGTTGAAATTATCAATGTCTAAGCAATTGTACTTCTTAAACATGCCATTGATGTTAGAATTCTGAATCTTGTTTCAGTTTGTTGAGTAATTTGTGTTGCTAGTCTGTTCTGAATTGTTCTAATTATTGACGTTTGATATAATTGCTGTTAAATTTGGTGTTACTTTCAATAAGATCTGAGATCTGAGAGAGTTTTTGATTACCCGAATGAATGATTTATCTTTTATGGCTGAGTTCATGGAGTGGTAAATGAATGTGTAGTTCATCTCCATAGAGCGGCATAACTGCGTAGTTACATGTCTCTATAGTTATTACGTTTTCATAAGTTCAATTAAAATTCACTCCGAGGGTGTCATATCTTGCCATATTTGGATACCGTTCAGTAAATTTTGTTGTTCTAACATTTGGAATGCAATTGTTCCTTGGTCCTCCTTGCATAGACAGCCTTGTTCTTAACAATCACAAGTTCATATGTTCAATTTGTATCAGTATTAAGGCTTATAAATTACATTTGTGACTTTTGATCACTTCGAACTGTTTCAGTATGGCTATCGGTTTAATATCACTCTCTCATTTGGGTCATTAGACATGCTTGAAACTTTCTATTGTTTTTAAATTGGCATGTCCTGTTGAAGTTGGTAGAAATTAATGAGAATCCTCCAATTTTCTTAGATGCAGTCTTGATTCCTAGCTTAAGAGATTTTGATTCTGCGCAAATTTGATATAAGCTCAAGTTCAGTTGTAAGTGTTTAGTACATTGTTGTGTGAAGTAACTCGGAGTCGTTTAATCTTTTAATTGCAGGATGATGGAACACGGATTGTTATCTCCTGAAAGATCAAAGAAAGCATATGCCAGGAAGCAAAAGAGGCAGCAGCAAATCAGGAATGGAACTCCAATAAAGCCTCAAAAGCCTGGTCTAATAAAGGCTCAAAAACCAGCTGATAGACCAGAGAGTTCAAATAAGCAACAAATACAACCATCAAAAAATGGTGATGTGAAAATGAAGAAAAGGACGGCGGATGATGATGACGATTTCCTTTTTAAGCTCAAGAAATCAAAAGGGTAAATATTGAATTTATAACCCTTTTGTTTGTAACACGATCATACGATTACCTTACACAAGTCCTGGAGTTGATTGCCAGTGATAGAAAGTTTATTTGATTCTGTATTTTTCAACATGAATTCTGAATGGAAGAAAATTCCATTGACTGAACACATTCAGTTGTAGATCACTTACTTGGATATTCTTTGTAATGTATAAGGCAATTACACATTATGAGAAATAAGCAAAACAGCTTTCTGAGTTCTTGTCTAACTTTTCAATTGATAAGAAAGTTCCATATTTCGCTTTGTAATGTAGCTTTGGAGCAGGCTTGCTTGTACCTGATTACATCTTATATTATCATTACTATCTGACCTCCCTGCCTCCCTCCCTTGGCGGAGACAGAGATGGCGCCAAGGATACACAAACAAAAAAACAAGGAGATGCAGAAAGTAAAGGAACAATATTCCATTTATGCTGATGGATGGGTAATATTCACAGTTTGACAAAAGATGGGTTACATTATAAAACTAAAACTCTATTGTGCAAGGTAAACATTTTTATACCTTGCAGCTTTTACATTTCAGTATACAAGTAAGAGATGTAGTGACGGATGAATTAAGAATCATCGCTTTCAAAAGGGGGAATTTTCTGCAGCAACATTCGGTTATGAAGTGATGAAGGATCACTGCTCAGAATTTACTACCACAAAATCTCTGCAGAATTCACTAATAAGTTGGGTCCTCCTCCATGACACTGGTCCCTACCCACGAGGGTGCTGAACTATGACCAAGATCGAATCCGAGAAGTTTTTTCCATCAGCAGGAGATGTTGGCTGCATAGTCACATAAGAAATTTTAGTATCCGTAGTCCATCTAAACAATTTTAAGTTAATCACAAACACAGTACTAGGGAATGAGAGGATATGGAGATTCAGCTACTTACCAGCGCAATATGCCAATTATGAGAACTCAAATCCTTGAACTCTTTAGCATTCATTTCCTGAAATAAAATGAATTTGCATTAATAAATTAAACTTAATAATGAAGTATTCCCCAACGGCGACATTTTAACTTTCAAATCTTGCTGTGTGTAATGATGCTATCTTTCTACCTCTAATTGTTATTGTTGATAATATGAACTAGAAATATCAAATGTATAAACTTCACCGAAACGAGGTAATATGAAAGAAAGAAGTCATACAATGCTATATATTGGAGGCACTATATTCGCTACTTCAGTCCTCACAGCTGGCATCACAGAGAAACGCGACGACAACTCCTGTGACCTGAAAGTCCATCTGGAGAAGAGAAAAGGCACACATTGAGATTGCTAGCTTTATAAAATCATGCAGCAAGAAGTAGTTAAGCACCAAAAGGACCTGATAACAATTTCCCTAGGATATCATGTTACAGAACATACCCAATGTACAAATAGATGCAGAACTGTGCCCATTCGCGAACTAACAATCTGAGCCAATAATTATCCGATGCATTATCCATAGTGATGTAAATCTGCAGATCAAAATATACAAGTGTTCAATTTTTCATGGAGATTTACACAAATCATTAACCCATTGATTATAGTAAGTATCATTGATGAACTAAAGTAGGAGGTCTATACCAAAGTTTCTGCCACTGCTACTATTTGCATTGCACCTTGGAACTTCCTAAAAAAGAAAGAAAACCAAGATTTAAACACACAAGGATGAGTATGGTCTCTATCGTTCTTTGCTATAGAAAATTGGAACTTGATATCAAAATAGAAACTCAAATGAATAAGCATACTTTAGCATAGTATATTTTGTGTATATTGCATCATGCATGGCTTGAATATCCTCATCTTCTATGTATGTCAGTTGTTCCCGCAATTTTAAAAGATTTAGAGATATGTGATGGAAGATCATATAGAATGACACGAAGTAGTTAAGCACCAAAAGGACCTGAAGACAAGAAAAAACACAAACGGGTTAGGGCTATCTTTCACTAGCAGAGATGTTCATTGCCGTAGTAGAAATTGATTTAGACACATCTCAACAATTTCTGATTGCAACTCAAAATTGAAATTCCGCCACCATCCAATCCAGCTACACAACAACCAGAAATTCTATAAGCATCAATATGTGAGTAAGTAAACAAAGAAGTCCCAATAAAACTCACCGTGAAGTAAGGTACCGAAGCTCTGTACCCAACAAGGGTCAAATAGAAAGCACACCCAAGCAAAGCTGTAGTACGCCGTTCAGGTAGTGAGAGACGCTCACACATGATACAGTAACCATGCGCAATGAGTAAAAATGACACAAAGGAAGCAGTCTGAAAGAGCACTCCAGTAATGTACATCCCAAATGACATCCACAGAGAACATATCTGAAGATTAAAACAAGAGTACCTACAATAATATATTTTACAAAATCATCAAAAATTAAGCAAATTTCACTCATAACCTTGAAAATCAGCAACACAAAATTGGACAGTTTTTTCAAAAGGGGCATGTACCAGAAAAGAAAAGATAAGCCAAGTTGCAAAGCTTTGATTACTGGAATTGAAGCAAGTGTCCACTGTAGATTGTTGGTCTGTACAAATCCAAAAAAAAAATTAGACAAATTTGGGTTTTTTTCCCACCAAATCAAGAAAATGAAGTTAATTTAACAAAACCCAAACAGCAAAAATAAGGAAAAAAAAGAAAACCCTAACTTTGAAATGAAAAATTAGAACTAAATAGTAACCTGAAAGTGACGATTTTTCCAAGTATTAATAGTCCATGAAAGAGCTGAAACAAACCAAATTGATAAGAACCCTAAGTAGAGTGAAGGAAGTGGTCGATAAGCTTCATTGATATTCACACCATATCCTCCAAAATTCACTGTTAAGTCCATTTTTCTCTGTCGAGGTTCTGACTGAATGTGTTGTTGTTTATTGATGATGATGATGAATGAAACTCCTGCTGGTGGCATATAATAATAAATAGACCCCAGGCGACATTTTAGAGCGGAACGGTTTGTTATTTTGGCAAATTTGGTGAAGAGACAACGTCACAGACTTCTAGTGCTTTTGGTGGTGTTGGAGCAGGCAGAGCAAAGGAACCATAGCACTATAGCAGGTACCATTCCATACACATGAAATTGGTCCCATATTGACCAGAATACCCTTGCCAATTTGGTCCATCATTGACCAAAATACCCTTCTTCATAAGCAAGTCCGGAAGCATTTTTTTTTATTTATTATTTAGACTAAAAGATCATGGAAGAGCATATCCTCCAAAATTGACTTCTGAACGATAATCAGATAGAGGATTGTGTGATGGTTTGTCAGATTGAACATCAAATGGTTCATTTCATTTTAGACGATTCATTTTGTTATACGGAGATTTTTATCATCCAGAGTGCTTAATGATTTTATCTACCGCGCGGAGACTTGTCAGTTGTATTTTTGACCTAGGACATCGTATCCAGGGACAGATCTGGAGCGGCTTAAGTTAAACTAAATTCTTGCCTCGGCGAAATTTCAAGCATTCATCTTCAAGTCATGAAGTCTGTCAGTGACGATATCCATTAGCTTGCAAATTGACGAAAGAGTTTACATCAGATACCAGTCATGCTTGTACTAAACTAAAGAAGTTGCAAAAGTGAATTCAGTATCGTGCATAAGGTCATATAGAAGGCGTGCAATTCTATTCGAGCTTTTTGTCTGTTGTTGGCAAGAAAAGTTTATAGCGCGTTTGGATACCAGAAGTGGAAGTTAAAAACATAGATATTTTGCTTCACAAAAAAACGATTTTTTGTTTTGTTTTTAGAAGTCGTTCTGAAATTTTACACCCATACTAACTTTTTACTTTTTGACTGCTAAAAGTCAAAAAGTTACTTCTAAAAATGTATCCAAACAAACTATTAATACTTTCTCTCAGGTAAATAGTTCAGAATATCCGGACAAATGGGTATCCTTAAAGCATATATATATATATAGGGGAAGGATCGGCTAATAGAATTAAATTGACAGAGTCTTCACAAACTCGTGCAGCCATTGGATCTTGCTACTATGGATGGCCGAGATTCAAATAAAAAACACGCGGATTTTCAGATTTTATCCATGACCCGTTTTATTAGTTAGAAGAAAGATGTTCGAGTCTGTGTTATTTTGTCTCTTCTAGTTTGCCGGAGCTTTCTTCTTTCCCGTGGTTCTTCTTCCACTACTAGAAAATAATCTCCATTAACTGTTCTGCATATCAAATCCTTGGTGTCTTTTACTTGCTAAACAACTTAGAAATATCGAAAGGGATCCTCAATTTTTTTTAGGGTTTATGTTGATTTTTTAAAACAATTCATTCTTGCCCAAGTTCAACCATGTCAATCTCTGGAACTTTCTCAAATGTCGGTTCTATTTTTCATCCGCATTAGTCATCCGGCAAATGCAGACTTAATAAGTCAGTACACATAGTAACCCAGAATCACCCAAATTTCACCAATTCATGAAAACTAACCTAAATTAAATTCAAAATCAGAGTAACACAAAGATGGGTAAATTAAATAAATGTAAGTTGTAATAAACTACTTGATTGAAAATTAAGAGTACTTAGATGAATCAGATTGTTTCTAAGCCAATGTTACTCTCAACATAATAAATCCCCTGATCCCAATTCCATATCAAAACCCCAGAGATCCCTAAAAATGAATTGGTAAAAAAATTGGTATAAAACAAAAATATCTGGCTTGCCTATGAAAGACGAGGATCACTAAAAAGTTTTAAAGATCCAATTGATCGATGGTAACTAAGTTTAAAGTTTCTTTTGCTGTAGAAAAGGGGAAGAAGATGATAGAGGAGGTCGAGTAAATACTAATGGGTAGAAGAGAGAGAAACTAAATACCAAAAGTGAAATAAAAAGTAACCCGCAACTTTTATTTTCAAATCTCAGCCGTTTGTAATTATAAAATCCGTTGGCTATAAGAGTTTGTGGGGGACTCTGTGATTTTAAGTCTGTCACCAAATCCTCCCCCATATATATATGAATTCTTTATTTTATCATTTCATGTCTCATGAGAAGTGAGAAGTTAAGGATAAAGATGATGCGTGAGGGATTTGGCCCGTTTGGGGGAAATGAATTCAGTGATGCACAACTATCATGCAAGTCAAGGCTTTCAAAATTTATGCTGATATGTTGGGTATAAACGTGCTTTCATCGAAAGATCGTTAGATCAATTCTATGAGTGCTGTACCAAGTCTAAATATCAAGTGCTGTATGGGTGTAAAATTGTTAAATTAAGTTATAAAACCACCAAACTAGTTATGTTTGAGCTGAAATGTTTACAATATTGGTGCATAGTTCAACTAATATACTAGTTTAATGTGACATGATCATTAAATAAGTAGCTCTCAAGTAGTGTAATAAAATATAAAACCTAATCTTTGTTGAATGAGATTTAGGTAGGGGAATGCATATGGAGTCACTAAGAAGACATTTTTTCCTTTCTGAACTTGATAAATTAGCCGAACAAATCAATAATTATATGCGATGATCATATAGAATTAGAATGCAAAGTCAATCTTTTATGATCTATCTATTATGTAGTTGTTTCTTTTGTGCTAGCCTGCTAGGTCCAATTTTTTTAATTAATACCGGTTTATAAGCGAGAGTTAATAATTTCAAGGAAAGATGTCAATGCAACGTAAACAAGCTTCATAATTATTATAGTGGAGATGGACTTCTAATTTATTTTCTCATTTTAATACCCGCGTGGAGATGGACACTGCTTTTTGCTTTATTTTCTCATTTTAATACTCGCTTCGTTTTACAGAGATCGAGTCTTTTGGTATTTGCACAGTTTTTAAGGAAAGCACGACAATATTTTACATTTTTGGCATATTTATCTTTACGTGGTAAAATTAAAAGGAAGAGAAAGAGAAAGAATGGGTTGGGACCTTGACTTCGGCCAAGGGATTTTTACCAAAAATCATGATTGAGATTTCGAGATTTTCTTAATTCTTTCAGATTTTGCTCTCAGCATTAAGGTTTTCTGCTTTCAATCATGGTTTTCTTCTTTTACCTTTTCTATTTCTCGATTAATTTTCATAGGTTTCTTTAGCCATGATGCAAGATCTTGTTGTTCAAATCCATCTTCTTCTGTTGGTTTTGACTATAGAAGATGAACTTCAAGGATTTTTTTTTCTCCAAATTGGGTTCTGGTGGTGATTGATATGTTTCGTCTGAGCAAGATATATACCCGTTGGTTTTGAAAAACTTCCTTTATCCCGTCCCGGATCTCATCCTATGAATTTGTCTTCTATGTTTGTTAAGGAGGAGAATCTGGTTCCCGAAGCTACTATGGAGTATTTCCCACATGTGTTTGTTGAAGGTGGGAGGATTAACCCAGTTTTCTCTCTTAGGTTTAAAGAAGGAGATTCGCCGATGTGAGAATTTGGTAGTGAGTGTTTTTGTGGATAAGAAATTACCATTCTATATGGTACATAGTATTGTTTATTAATTTCGGAGACCTGAAAATAACTATAATATTTTTGATTAATGATGATAACTTGTTGCTTTTTGAATTTGATCTTGAGGAAGTCATATTAATGCTCTAGAGCATGATCTTATTCTCATTTCGACCAAACTTTTCTTTATAAAACCATGGTCCAAAAATATTGGACAAGAGATAGCTGAGTTGCGAACTCTACATGTTTGGATTAATTTAGGAAGATACCTCTATTTTTGTGAATCCTACTGGTTTGAGTATGACATCTATTAATTTTGGTAAGCCTGTCACGATGGGATAAACACACTCTAAAAGGTTTAGAATGAGTTATGCGAGAGTGTGTGTTGATATAGATGTTGATTGTATTTTTCTTGCTATATCGTTCCTTTTTTAGTGGATGGAAAGGACATAATTGAAGTGAAAGTTGAGTATACTTGGAAATCTCCCAAGTTTGATGATTTTAAAATTTTTGGACATACATTATCTCAATGTCCTATGAAAGTTCATGTTCAATCTAAGGTGGTGGAGATATACACAACAAAGAAACCAAGTTTGGTAGTGGATATTGATGGTTGGGTGTCAAAAAAAATCTCAAAAGGGGAAGGGATCCTAAGGAAACAGGTTCCGTTATTTATGAAGAGGATGTTATTGTTAAAGATCTCCTTACTAGCTCTGACAGGAAGAACGTTGAGGGAATTGGGATGAAGGAGGTTCCTGGCAGTCTTATTCTTACTGAAGTTCCTATAACTCAAGTCAGAGATAAGAATGTAATATTCTCGAATAGTAAGTTTATAATTCTGGACGAATTACAACTTTTCTCACCGGGTAGGTGGAGTTTATGTTTATTGTTCAAAGGGATTGGGCTTATAAAGTAAGAGGAAATCCTATGTATACGTTGGTTTCCAAACTCATGAGGGTTAAGTAGGAAATAATTCTTTGAAATAAGGAAATGTTCAAAAGTATTTCTTCTTTTGTTCTAAAAGTTAATGAGGATATGGATAATGTTCAACTTCTTTTTCAATTTGATCCCCTTAATCAAAAATCTTTCCAGCTGAGAAAGAGCTTATATTCAAGAGTATGCTAAGCTTATTAAGTATGAGGCATCTGAGGCAAAACAAAAATCTAAAATCAAAAGGATGGACTATGGAGACTCCAACAGTTCCTTTTATCATAATTCTTTGAAGGAAAGGTGATCTAGGAATATTATTTTGTCTCTTACAAATGGTGATAATATTAAATTTGAAGAGGATATGGAGATTGCTTTGGAGTGTTTTAATTACTTTCTGAGCTGTTTGACAATCTTGGTTTATTCAAGAGGATTTTTTTAGGGGGGTGGGGGGATTTTGTTAGTTGCATTTAGCAATGTGATGTGCTTGACTTGATAAAGATTGTGTCCAGGGAAGAAATTTGTATAGCTCTTGCTTCCATTAGAACCAACGAAGCTCCTTGTCTAGATGATTTTTCAAGCCATTTATTCAAAGCTACCTGGTTTATCGTAGGCGATGAATTTGTAGTTGTTGTTCAATAAAATTTCAACAAATTCAAGCTTTTAAAAGAGGTAACTAGTACTTTTATTAAATAACACTTTATTTTGCAAAGAAGGATAATCCATATGTGGTAGCTGACTTCAGGCCTATATCTTGTTGCAATGTTATTTACAAACACATTACCAATATAATTGCTTTTAGATTGAGAAGGGTCTTAGATGGTTTGATTAGTTCTAATCAATCAACCTCTATTTTTGGGAAAGTCATTGAGGATAATATTCTTTTGGCCCATGAAATTGATCGGAACTATCACAAATCTTAGGGTTTTCCTAGGTTTGCCCTTAAAATTGACTTCACAAAAGCATACGATACTGTTAGTTGGGGTTCCATTTTATTTGTTTTGAAAATAATGGGTTTAATTCTGTGCTCAGTTTATTGAATGGATTTGTTTGCATTTCTACTTATAAGTTCTTATCAATGGGTCTGTATGGTTTTGAGCTAAGAGTACTTAGACAAGGTTGTCCTCCGTCATCTTATTTGTTTGATCCGGTTAGGAAATTTTCACCTCTAGTATTCTTCAACAAGACCATCTTATAAAGTATGGGTTTCATCTTAGATGTAAGTCGATCAAGTTTAATCATTTATGTTTTGCGGATTATCTTTTTGCCTTCTTTAAGGGTACTAGGGATGCAACTTCTCGTCTTAAATATGCTCTTGATTCTTTTAGTTTGTGTTCTGGTCTTCAAAGGAATAGGAAGAAAACGACTTTGTTTCATTCTGCTTTTGATGGGGATAGTCTCGATAGTATTCTTCAGATTATGGATATTGCACTATTGGGGAGCCTCATGTTAGATATGTAAGAGTTCCCCACCTCTCAACTAAGTTATGTTATAAGGATTTTATCCCTCTAATTCACAACATAAATGCAAGAATACATTCTTGGAAATCCAAATTTCTTCAGTATGCTGAAGAATCCTTCTTATTAAATCATCTCTTATTGGTGCGGTTTTATACATGCTCTCTTATTTTATTCTTCCAAAAAAAGCTTCAAAGAGATTAATTTGATGTTTAAGAGATTCTTGTGGAATAGAAATGAGTCAGGAAAGAAGTACATTTCTGTGAGTTGGACTAAAATTTGTTATTCTTATGATGACGGTGGTCTTAGTGTTAAAGTTTTGGTGCAAACTAATATGGCAGCCAACTTGAGGCATATATGGGATATTGTGTCTCAGAAAAGATGATATGATAAGTTGTATATATTTTACAATAATAACTAAAGTACTTCCATAGATTTATAACAAAAAGTTTTGTATAACCTCTATAATGAACCGAAAAATATGATTTGTAATTACAACACAAGTTCTATATTTTTTTTTTTCAACATCGAATCATCAACTTACCATAGAAAAAACTCTATTTTTTCTTCTTTTTATGTTTTAGTTAGAATTTGTACGGAATCAAACAAAATATCATTATAGAATAAAAGTTGCAAAGGAACTAATAGACTGAGTAATTAGATATAATTAATGGAATACTAGGTCATGCATTATTAACTGGAAAACAAGCAAGATATTTAACGCCTCGATTTATTATCTTAACAGCCTATGGTGGACCATATGGTATAATAAAACAAGCAAGATATTATTAATGCACTCGATTTATTATCTTAATAGCCTATGGTGAACCATATGGTATAATAAAATAATATATGGATCAAACCAATACTATGGTTTTATACCGGATAACTCTCGAAAAAATATGTAATATTGTCATCTAACACTTGTCGGCCGAGAAATAAAAGGTTTTACAGGTTCAATATTAATGACTTAGGGTTGGACCTTTGTATTGAGTTTTTGGGTAGACGAACCTTTGTCCTGATCTTAGTTATGGATGTAAACTAGTGAATTTTTCC
Organism: Papaver armeniacum; assembly: GCA_023531295.1. Taxonomy (NCBI): domain Eukaryota; kingdom Viridiplantae; phylum Streptophyta; class Magnoliopsida; order Ranunculales; family Papaveraceae; genus Papaver; species Papaver armeniacum. The sequence continues at coordinate 183,998 of JAJJWW010014401.1, forward strand.
ATTGTATAAAACATAAAAGCGTTCTTTTTGATCTGCATTTCGAATCCGTATTGAAAATTAGTAGAGAGAGAAGGAGGGACAAAATGGACGAGAGAATAACTAGAGAGGAATGGAGAGAATATTCACAATAAATCCCGATCAGAATGCTGATACCTTTCAAGAAAATTTTGTATATGATAATGAGTTAGCTGAGGTGAGTTCTAATGTTGAAACAACTAATGATGTTCTAATTCACCGACTGACATAGAAATTTGATGATAATATTAAAAAAACTAAAGAGGATTCAGGAAAACTTTCAGATTCTAGTACTCATGTAGAAAGAGAACTTAAGGGAAAGAAGAAAAAAGATCATGGACGGAGCAGACCTTGAGCCAAAATACCCAAAGGTGGACTTTGGGGATCAAGCGTAGAAGGGAATCAAATCCATTATTTATAGTGGGGACTTTAAGTATACTAAGTATAGCTTTTATTATTTAATTTTGAGGAAGGATCCATGGACACTCTTAGATGGACACTATCATACATGTTTGCGTCATTTTCTCCGCGAAACCCAAATGAAAATGAATTTAAATCTAATATTTTTATGATGCGTTCCTTTTCTAAGACTCTACATTCCTACCAAAAATGAGCACAGTTCGAGACGTACAACACTACCATCTACCATTTAAATATCAGCCGTTAAAAGTTAACGGTTGAAATTAAGATCATTATATGGTGAGGTTTGGTATCTCGAATTGTGCTCATTTTTGGTAGAAATATAAAGCCTAATAAGAGGAACGTATCATCAAAATATTAGGTTTAATTTTATTGTTGCTTTGATTTTACGGAGAAAATAGCGCAAATCATGTATGATAGTGTCCATCTAAGAGTGTCCATGGATCCTCCCTCTTTAATTATAGCAAAGAAAGGGGAAACATATTTGTTAGAGTACTGCTCGGTCGAACTCGCAAGCGTTGCTATCTCAAGCTTGTTTGTCGAGTTTAGTTGCCAAAACTATAAGTCTTGATTTCTAGTCTACTTATAGCTAAGTCTCGGACTAGGATATTAAGTGTAGTTGAGCTCTAGACTCCACGACGTTCATCATGCAAAGACGAAGAACTACTCAAGGAACTGGTGGAACTTCATCGACAAAAAGGTATGTGGAGACTTGAACTTATCTATCACTCAAAAGTCTATCTATTCTATCTCCTATCTTGAGACAAAACTCGTATTGCTATATAGACTTCGATTATACACATTTGCTATTTCGAGCCGAGTTTATCTCGCTTATCTATTTCTCGAAATATGTGTTGGTAAGCTTTCGCTTTGGACAAGTTCATCTTTACTCGTGACGAAAGTCATGTTGATAATTTCAATAGCTTGAAAATCGCTTTGATGAAAAATAGTTTGTGAATAACAACTATATAATATCCTCTAAGAAAGTTTCAATGATTGAAATGAGAGTTTAGAACATGTAGCCATCTTTGGATATAAACATAGTGTGTTCTCACATTTGTGTAAAAGTCCAAAACCGGGAACCCAAAGTATGCGTTGTTGGAAATCCGGGAGAGTATGCGTACCCGTACGCGTACTGTCGGAAGTTCACATCCCGTGAATTTCTGCTGGAGTTTGTGAACTGAAAACAAGCTCAGTCAGGGTACTTAAGTATGCGTACAGGTATGCATACTTAAGTGGGTTATTTTCTAAAACCAGTTTATTCGTGAACTAAGACATTTATAAATTAAGGAATGCAATCTTTGCAAACCGTGGCTATAATGTTCATGAATCGATTCAAGTGAATCAAAACTATTTTTACTTCGATTGTGTCGTGTATACTTCTATGAGATCTAAGCAATTGAACAACTCTCTAACTAGTTCATTTGAGTCATTCGAACGAATTATGGTGAAGATGAATAAGGTTGATATGAAAGTGCTCATATGGCTAATCATTGGTTAACTACTATTGAACCAACTAAGTGTACATGTTTAGGTACGGTTACTCAAACCTAAATGAAGTTACATTTCATGTGTGTATAACAAGCTAAGTTCGATATAATGGTTGAAAGATATTAGCTTGAATCTAATCAGGTTTTCATATAACGGTGAATATTGAATGCTTTGTTACCAAGGTAACTTAGATTGCAACCCTGATTTGGAGACTATATAAGGGAGAACTCTAGCAACTGGGAAACCTAATCCCCACACCTCCTGTGTGATAATAGTTGTATAAGCTAGAGTCGATTCTCCTTTAACCTTAGGTTTTTCATGAAACCCTGTAGGTTAACGACTTGAAGACTTCATAGGGATTGTGAAGCCAGACCCAACTATTTTCTCTGTAGTTGCGTGATCTGATCTTGCATCTTCTATCGTGTTTGGGTACGATCTTCTTTAAGATTGGCTTGAGATTTATTCTCCGATAGGCAAGATAAAAAGTAGTCACAAACACATTGTGATTCCACAATATTTTTTTTTGCTACCATACGATTAAGATTATTGTGAGGTGATTGATATTTCTAGGATGTTCTTCGGGAATATAAGTCCGGTATATCAATTGGTTCATGTTCACCTTGATTTATCAAAAGATGGAACAAAACTTGTAGGTATTTCTGTGGGAGACAAATTTATCTATTCCTATAGACTTTTTCTGTGTGAGACAGATTTGTTTATTAAAGTCTTCGACTTTGGGTCGTAGCAACTCTTAGTTGTGGGTGAGATCAGCTAAGGGAATCAAGTGCGTAGTATCCTGCTGGGATCAGAGACGTAAGGAGCGCAATTGTACCTTGAACCACTGTGAGATTGATTTGGGTTCAACTACAGTCCAGACCGAAGTTAGTTTGTAGTAGGCTAGTGTCTGTAGCGGCTTAATATAGTGTGGTGTTCAATCTGGACTAGGTCCCTGGGTTTTTCTGCATTTACGGGTTCCTCGTTAACAAAATTTCTAGTGTATGTGTTATTTCTTTTCCGCATTATATTTTGTTATATAATTGAAACATCACAGGTTGTGTGTTGAATCGATCAATTGGTAAATCTAACCTTTGGTTGTTGATTGAAATTGATTGATCCTTGAACATTGGTCTTTGGTACCGTTCAAGTTATATCTCTTATATTCAATCGGGCTCGCAAATTATTATTTGTTTGATTGCGGATTGAATTGAGAGATTGAGATATAAACTCTTTGATATACTTTTCTTAAGATTGAGTCTGACTGGCTAGTTGATTCTCTTAAAAGTATATTGGAGTAAGTCCATACAGATTGCCAAGCGAAATATTGGGTGTGGTTGTTAGACCCCCTCTTTTTCAATATTGAAAATTAAAAGTATAAGATTCAAACTAAGGTTAATGGTCCCAGAAAGGCTGATTCCACTAAGTACCCCTATCTTTGTTGATTATTACATTTATTTTAGACTGAAAGTCTACTTAGAAGATATGATTATAATGGTAAAATGGCTACACATAAATAATAATAAAATAAACAACCACAATTTTTTCTGTTCAATTATTTTTTTCGTTTTTTATTTTTAATTTTTTTTTAATCAAGCGGAACAATGTTTACTTAATAAATTTTCCATTATGATTCTCCATCAATTGTGAACGTACATTGACTTGGTCAAATGGCTAGAAATCAATGTTAGATGGGGCAATAATATTTTCAAATCCTGCTACGGGCATCATCAACTTCAGGCAGATAATAAGCTTTCAAATGAAATCAACGAGTGAATTATGTATGATGAATTTGGGAAAAAGGTAAGAGAAGTGGATTCGAAGGTAAAGATCAGTAGCTGAGGTTTCTGAATGATGAATGAATAGTTACAAGAAGTAACAAAAAAAATTTCAACAAGTTGTGAAGTTTTTTTTTCCTTTCTCTCTTAGATTTCAAATAAAATATTTATAAAGATTTAAAGTTTCTATGAAGATAATTTGATTTCAAATACTACATTTATAGAGATCTAAAGTTTCTATGAAGAATAAAGATTCTGATCACTTCTGGTGAAGATGAAAAAATTATTGTGGATACATGGCCGATTCAGTAATTCTTATCTCTTATGTACGGTTTATACTGTGATGAATATTGAATTTCTCGAAGATTTTTCTGTTGTACTGAATAGTAATTTATATTCAAATTACTGGTGCCAGAATTTTGAATACTAATCAGATTCAAACACAATTTGATTTGAATATTAAAGTGTAGTAAAATAAAAATCCTGATGAAGATTTAAAATTTGAATTGCTTATTTTCTTATTCGAATTTTTAATTTTGTAATTCAAGTGTTACTTGTCAGAAGAACATAAAAAGAGTCATATCTCTCTTGAGCTTATGTTTGCGTTAATGGGGGACTTTGAAGTTACTCGTGAACTTTTGGAAGCTGCAGTAGCGAATGAAAATCTTCTTGAATCGAACCTCTTAAAGTCGATTGTGGAATTGAATCTCCTGAAGCAAAGACTCAATCATCTGAAAGAGAAGAGAAGATCTAAGAATCAAAGCACCGAAGAATCTTCGGTAAGCAATTAGAAGTCTTCTAAGAGATTAAGTTATTTGCTGTAATACTTAATCTAGTTTAATAGACATCAATTTTTGATTTCTTTCATTGATTGTATTGGTCCATTATGAATAAAATTATTTGATTGGTAATTTTTCTTGTGATAGTTTTTGGTTTACATAGCCCGTGCTTAATTGCTTTTACCTTATTGTTATGTATGTTTATGGGATGTTTGATTTCGGTTTTACTACCTTAATATTCGATCTCATATATTGTGAACCCTCATGGTTTGGGTGACTTTTTGACTAGAGGCGAGAAAGAACACACTCATTACTGAAAAGGATCAGGCGGTTCGTAAGGGTGCTAAGGCTTTGAAGGAATTTCATGAGGTTCAACTCCAAGTTAAGATGGAAAGAGATCAGGCTATAAGTGAAAAGAACGCCTTGCTTTCCCGTGAGAATGTGATTCGCTCTCGTCTACTCATAGAGAATGATGATGAGTTTGAATGGGCTGCCAGGGTTATTGATAGAGCTAGTGCGGGTTTGGCTACGAATGTTTGTAAGGAATTGCCTTACAAATTATCTCCAAGACTAGAGAATAAGGGTTTGAGAGGAAGAAGAGAACTCAGAGAAGAGTTTTTTAGATTTACTTTTTCTGTATCCAGCTCAACAACAAGATCAGGATAAGAAGACACTCACTCACCCCACTCGTGTGAGTAGCATGAGACCACAACGTTCCGTACAATTCAAAAGACTACTGGGCGCCTTTAACCGCCGGACACCCCATGACAAGGGGCAGCCCAAACAAGTGGTTAGCCCTTAACCTCTCTTCCAAACAAACAAAAGCAAACTAGACAAAATAAACACAATTAAACCAGGGTCCTGACAATACCCTCTACTCTTACAAATCCTTGAGGTCAAGGATTAGCTTTGGAAATTGGTTTGCCATGAATTCTTTGTCCTCCCATGTAGCATCCCGAATGGCTAAGTTCTCCCACTTTGTCTGGCACTTGACGGATATTGTGTTTGCCCTTCTTCACCTGCCTACTGTCCAAAATTTGCAGAGGAGTTACCTTCATTTCATGGTTCTTATTTAACCTGGGAAGAGTAGTTTGAGGAAGTTTCCCTGCTCCTAGCTTGGCCTTCAACTGAGAGACATGGAATGTTGGGTGAATTTTGGACTCAGGTGGAAGTTTCAGCTTGTAGGCCACCTTCCCAATCCTTTCCAGTATCTTGTAAGTCCCAAAGAACTTAGCAGCCAACTTCAAATTCTTCCTTAGCTGCACTGAGGTCTGCCTATAAGGTTGTAGCCTCAAATACACCCAGTCTCCTTCCTTGAACTCTCTCTCAATTCTCTTCTTTCTGCCTGTTGTTTGATTCTGTGCTGGGCCTCCTCAAGCACTCCTTTTAACATATGTCCCACTACTTGCCTCTGTTGTACATAATCATCTGCATTCAAGCTGATTCCAGCACAGGTTGAACTAACACCAAACTGTGGAGGGGCATATCCATACAAGGCTTCAAATGGTGTGAGTTTCAGGCTGGTATGATAACTGGTGTTATACCACCACTCTGTCAATGATAACCATGACACCCATTTGCTAGGTTTATAACTTGTCATACACCTTATGTAAGATTCGAGGCAGGCATTTACCCTCTCAGTCTGCCCATATGTTTGGGGGTGATAAGAAGTGCTCAAGTGTAGAGAGGTGCCCATTCTTGTCAGTAGACACTACCAAAAATTGCTCAGAAAAATACTGTCTCCATCTGATACTATTGTTTTTGGAAGCCCATGAAGTTTAATGACTGAGTCAAGCATTACCTTTGCCACTGTTGCTGCTGTGTAAGGATGACTGAGTGCCAAGAAGTGGTTGTATTTGGTATATCTGTCCACCACCACTAGGATGACCTCCCTTCCTTCATATTTTGGTAGGACAGAAATAAAATCCATGCCGATATCTGTCCATGCTTGCTCAGGAATTGGCAGTGGCTGTAAGAGTCCTGCTGGAAGGGTAGTGAACCCTTTGTGTTGTTGGCAGATGTCACACTCCTTCACCAATTTGATTATGTTGTTCTTCATTCCCTTCCAGTGAAAGTAAGACTTAGCCTTCTGATAACTTGCCCTTGCACCTGAATGTCCCCCCTATGGAAGAAGAATGTATTGCTGCCATAATTTTGTTCCTCAGTTCTACTGAGTTGCCAATGTAAATCCTCCCCTTATATCTAATGACTCCTTGCTCTAGAGAGTACCCCCCAGATTTGTGGCCTTCAACTATTAGTATTGGCAGCAATTCATTAGCTATAGAGTCTTCAAGGTAACTCTCTTGCACTTCCTTCATCCAAGCTGGTTGCAATTGAGAGATAAAATTGCAAGCTGCATCTTCTGGGAGCTGTACCCTTGACAATGCATCAACTACTTTGTTATCACAGCCTTTCTTATACTTCAACTCATAGTTTTATCCCAATAATTTATCTAGCCACTTTTATTGTAGAAGTGAGTTTACCCTTTGCTCAAGGAAGTACTTGATGCTTTGATGGTCAGTGTAGATGGTGAATTTGTTACCCATCAAATAGTGCTTCCATTTTCCAACTGCCATGACTATGTCCATCACCTCTTTCTCATAAGTAGACATGGCTAAGAACCTAGCACCCATTCCCTTGCTGTAGAAGGCAATTGGTCTTTTCTCTTGCATCAAAGACAGCCTCCTACTCCCAAATCACTAGCATCAGTGTCTATGTCAAATGACTTGTTGAAGTCAGGAAGGATAAGCACTGGAGTGGTTGTCATAGCTTCCTTGAGTAGTTCAAATGCACTGGTGGCTTCTGAGCTCCATTGGAACTTGTTCTTCTTCAACAACTCTGTCAATGGTCTGGCAATTAATCCATAATTTTTCACAAATTTTATGTAGTACCCAGTTAATCCCAAGAATCCCCTTAGCTCCTTAAGGGTCTTTGGAATGGGCCACTTACTCATACAATCCACCTTACTAGGGTCAGCAGCTACTCCTTTGTAGTTGCAGGAAATCCCACACTACACCCCTCACAAGATTCCACACAATTAAATCATTTTTAAGATGAACAATTATAAGTTTTATTGATCAAACTCTAGAAATGTTACAAGGTGTAAGAGGAATAAACCAAAGAATTACAATCACTCTAAACTTTCTCTCTCTTAATGACTTGCCCAACACTCGAAAAAGATCTCTCCTTCCTTAAGCCTATTCGGCTCTTTATATAGGACACTACATAGTGGATGACAGCTAAGCTGTCCTTTATTTTCGGGTATGCTTTGCGAAGTATCGCAAATGTTCAAATGTCAAATCTCGTGACACTCCTCAATCTCGTTACATCTTCACATCTTTCTCGTGTTTTGGATGTCGTCATCCGTTACGTCGTTTTTACTTCCAGCCCGCGATATCTTCGCAGCGTGTCGTTTATGGATTCCGCGAGAATCTTGGTGTTGCGATATTCTGATCCTACATCTTGCCTCTTCTCATGTCTTCTCGGCGAAGAAGGGAATGTCATGAGAATTAGTATTTTCAAAATGCCGCTGCCGTTCATTTCTTCATATTTTTCTGTATTTTCATGCTTCCGTACTATTACGCAGAATTTATTACACGTATCTCTTCTTCCACCCATTTCTTGACACGTCTCTTTCAACCGTCATTTCTCAACCGTTCACGTCCCTTCTCGCATTAAATGCGTTTATCTTCTCAAGAATTTTTCTCTATATATAGTTTTCTCATCCTCCTCTTCTCCTTTTTTACTTTCTCTCTGCAATTTTCATTCAATTCTCCTTCAATTCTCCTCCGTAATTTCCGCTTCTGCTACTGTAAATCTTCTTCTTCTTCTTTCTTTTGATCTTCAGTTCTTCAATCATTCCCATACTGAAAATGGCTCCAACTAGTCGCAAATACGAAGCTTCCCTTGAAGAAGTTCAAAAAGATCTTCAAGGAAAAGGTTTTACTTTAACCACTATTCCTGGTCAGGAATCTAAATCCATTCTTTCTGTCAAGTTGTTCACTGATCATCATTGTGATGATCATGAAATCATAATTTCGCTTGGTCAGATTCTCGCCGGACTTCCCATTCCTCTTTATAAACCTAACCTTCCGTTATTCTATGGAATTCTTGCTCATGCGAACTTCTCGCGAGCCGTCTATCAACTAAGTGGGGATTGCATTCGCTTAATACTTGAATTCGCCAATCGTGGTGCTGGTAATGGGTCTCTTTATCCACCAGAAGTTAGGGATCCAAAATTTAAGGAATTGGCGATACTCGCTGAAAGTTATACAGTCGAGAGTCTCTATGAAAACTATGAATTTATTCCTATGAGGAGGGATAATACTCGCTGGGGTGTTCGTCTGAAAAGAAAGGATGATGTTGCTGATGATAAACTCCTTATGCAAGACATCGACTAGAATTCTGGTAAAAACAACATCCCGCGTCATTCTAAAGACGATAGATGGTGTATTTTTTCATTGGTGTTAAAGGGGCCTTATATCGCAGGCTCGAATATACTTCCTGCGAACTTCGCTACTTATCGACCTTGGGTATTCAATTGGCCCGAGAAGAATAAGGAGGTATGTTTTCTAACTTCGCGTACTTTTTAATCTTTCATTGATTGCTTACTCCCTTATCTTTTGATTCTCGTGAAAATTTTTAGGTTGAAAAGTTAAGATTGAGCTATAATCGGACCGGGAAGGTTAGCACTTTAGCTGCCCTTCGCTCCGTCATGGATGAAGTAAGAAACACTTTATATATATATTTTTTATTTAACAATATTGTTGCCTCTGTTTCTTATCTTCATTTGTGTGCGAAGGTTGGTGTTGAAGTTGTTGGAGAAGAAGAAAACCCTAAGGCTGCGAAAGCCAAAAGTAAAAATCCTCTTCTCAAGGAGAAATCTGTTGCTCCGCCTCTGAAGAAGCGAAAACTTCACCTCCTCTTTCCCTCAAATTCTCAATCAGGTCAAAATTCTGGTGATGAAGAATATGATGATGTGTATATCCCTTCTTCAAATTCTCCAACTGGATCTTCTATGGCACAACTGTCCAGTATTTTTTCTGATTCTATGCAAGGGATGGGTGAAGATCATCTTTCTAGTATATGCAAGGCTCTCGCGAGCATTTGCGATTCACCTTTACTTGAAAATGATAGCTCTCTCCATGGAGTCTACAGATCAGTGGCTCCAAGCTTTTTAAATTCCCTTAGTGTCTTGGTATGTTTTCATTCTCTCTCTTTTTTTATTTTATTTTTTTTTATAGTTTTGATTTTAAATCATATCTTTTTAATTTATTTGTTTTCTTTTGCAGTCCGGGAGAGCTTCCTTTGCTGTTGCCTCAGATCTTGAGAAGAGGCGTTGTATTCTCGAAAAGAAGAATATTCAGTTTCGCAAGAAAAATGAGGAATTGGGAGTTGAAGCTACTGCTCTTCGCAAGAGAAATGAAGAATTGGAAATTGAAGCTGCTACTCTTCGCGAGAAGAACAAGCAATTAGAAGATGATTCTGCCACTCAGAGGAATAAGATTTCTAGCCTTCAGAGCTCCAATCAGCAGCTTTATGGTATGAAACTTTTTCCTTTTCCTTTCTCTTTTGTTTTGTTCTCTTGTTATCTTCTCTCATCTGACTTATCATTTTCGCAGACGTTTATAATCTTTCTGAGGAAGCCATTCTTCTTCATTCATTCCCTGAACCTATGGATGATGATGCTCTTCTTGCTCATCTCAACAATTCTTTGGATAGTTTTTCAAATAATAAGATTAAATCTCTTTCTCTAAATGAAATTCAATCCAGATTTCGTCTCTTAGAACTTGATCATAGGTCTAGCTTAAGTTTAGCCAACCAACTGAAACGTCTGTATCTTAGTTCTAAGGAGAAAATTAGTACTTTAAGGAAGAAAATTAGTGATCTCATAGATGATAAAGATCGCATTGCTAGTCAAGGTGCTCAAGCATTAGCGAAATTCCAAAAGACTCTCCTTGAAGTTCAAATTGAACGGGATGAATCCATCCGTCAAAATACTATTCTTAGCGAAAGAGAGAATCAAATCCGTTCCCTTCTTCTTATAAACAATGCTGATGAATTTGCTTGGGCTGCGAAGGTTCTAGATGATGCTAGAAATAACTTAGGTGTTAACATTAGTCTTCAAGCTGAGCATACGGCCTTGGTTAAAGATATGATTTCTGACAGAGAAGGTTATTTATTATTCTTCTTTATTCAATTGTCTGCATAAATTTGTCATCCAGTTGCTGATCCCATGTTATATATTCGCAGAAGCTGAAGCAAGGTTTCGAAAGAGAATTGAAGAACTTGAATCTGAGAAAGAGCAGCTTGCCAAAAATCTTTCTTCTCGGGATGATAAATATTCTAAGTCAAGAACCAATCAAGATCACTGTCGCGAATTTTAAGAATGATGCTATTCTTTTTCGCAATCAGACTATTGAGATGGTCTGCGAGGACAATAACATCCCTCAGTCTAAGTACCCTTGCCTTCTTGATGAAGTTCCCCAAAATATGCCTTCTCTGAATATTTCTGACAGCGATGCTAGTGAAGAAGAAGAGGACTCTAATGAAGAAGTTGAAGGATCTGATGAAGATAATGAAGAAGAAGGATCAAACGAGAAATAATTTTATTTTCCTTTTTCTTTCTTTGTAATATTTGTACAATCATTTTTTCAAACTCCCTTCTTTGGGTTTATTCTTTTGTTGCGAATTTCTTGAATCTTTGAATGCAATTTCTTTCTTTCTTGTTTCTTCCTGCACATAAAAAGCAATTCTTTTTTGCAATATGGTTAATCAATATATGCGTAAATCTGTCATATGAAGACAAATAACATGCGAATTTCTTGTTCATTCCCATACTTGCCTCTGTTATTTGTATTCGAATGGGAGATTAAGCATAATCTCGCAGATGTTTTCCGCTGAATTTTTGTCATTGCGACAAGATCGCAGGACGTTCTTACATTTTCATGTAATAACCCATTGATCTTGCCTTATCATTTCTCTTGTGTGGTCTTATTTTGCCTTCCTAGTTAAAGGTCTTATTTTGCCACCTCTCATTTTTGCGACAAAATCGCAGGACGTCTTTATATTTTCATGTAATGACCCATTGATCCTGTCTTATCATTTATTTAGTATTATTGCCTCTGCAGGATATTTTTCTTGCGACAATATGACATGCCTAAATATTCTTGCGAACGTAAAGCCCCATGACATTGCTGTCTTTGCGACGAAATCGCAGGACGTCCTTACATTCTCATGTAAGGACCCATTGATCTTATCTACTTTTTTTTGTATTTTTTGCCTCTTCAGGATTGTTGCACAAATATGACAAGCCTAAATATTCTTGCGAACATAAAGTCTCATGACATTTGCCTCTTTTTTGACACTATCAGCTCCCTAATGGAGGGTGCTGCCCTTATCATCCCCCTGGTTGCCCCTTCAAGGAGGCGTACTTCTGCCATACAAGGCTAGCTCCTCCCATCCGGTCTTAACAACAACCAGTTGTTTTCGAATCCTCTTATCCCTTTTGCCTATAGGGCTTATGGTTACGAGACTACACCCTAAGTGGAGTTTTCTTCGGGCCAAGTGCAGCATTAGCCGAGACTTTCCAAGAATGGCCGAGACACTTCAAATGCCCCAGGCACCCTTGGCTCAACCGTGTACCTCGGCACCTTGGTTAAATGCTGACTCCTTAGAAGAGACCCCCAGTCGTCCAATCCAAGTCACTAGCTTAGATTGAAAATCCAGGGTATCTCTCCTGGATGGGTGATATTACCCCCAATCTCCATGACTCAGGTACCAGGGGCGGTGTAAACTTTTCCCTGAGCCACGTTTACAGATACCCCCTTGCATGACGCACTTTAGGTACATTGCCTCTTACGAAATTTTATTCGCGAACTAGGGTGTACGCCACGAAGGTTCGTCCCATTCTGATTATTTTGTTAATTCCTTGTTATATGTAATAGGTACCCCTTACTATGACGTACTTTAGGTACATTTCCTCTTGCGAAATTGCGTTCGCGAACTAGAGTGTATGCCATAGTAAGTTCGCCACTTTCTGATCATTTAATGATTCTTCTGCATATATAAACTCTTTTGTACTTTCGTAATATATTTGCCATTTGTAAAATATATTTTCTTCTTCTTCTTCATATCAACTCCTACACAACTCCATTTTCACCAACTCCATTTTTTTTTTATATATCAACTTACATTTGTAATCTTCCTCCCCATTTTTTGTCTGACAATCAACCATTACAGTTATTCTTTAGGTCTCTTACTTATGCTACTTTCTGCCTCTGTATCTTTGAATTTTCCTGTCATTTTCTTGTCCATTGCGTGATCTTCGCCACTTCCTATCTTCATCATTTTTTGATTGTGCAATATTTGTTCCTCTCTTTGCTCTATCACATCTACCATTAATTTTCAGCTCTTTGTTTTTCTTTGATGTTGTTTTTCCAACTCTTCTGCTTCGAAGCTCTTTCTTCGCAGGATTCGATATCAACCTCATAACACTTCTTTCCTTCAACCCAATCTCCCTTTATAATGCCAACACTAGTGGGATGAGGAAACTTGATACATTGATGGAAAGTTGATGCGACACCTAAGATCTCATGTAACCATGGTCGTCCGATTAGGGCGTTGTATGGTGATTCCATATCAACTACGCAGAATAAAATTCCAGAAGATAATCCTTTCAGTGGAATTCGCATATGAACTTCTCCCTTTGGCTTATTTGCGGTACCATTAAAACCATAAATCTTATAGGTTGAAGGTATCAAATCTGCATCTTTTCCTCCCATAGTTTTGTAGGTATGATAAAAAAGGATATTCACAGAACTCCCGGTATCAATTAAAATTCTATTAATTGCCCATGAATTTTCCGCTTCATCATCTTCATCATCATTAGGTTTTGGATTAATCTCCAATCTCACCACCAATGGGTTATCATGCATTCCTCCCCCTTCAGGTACTTCTTCCGCAGTAAAAGAAATGATCTGCTTCTGCCATTCTTCCAGTTGCGACATCTTCGCGGTGTTCATTATTTCTTTATCATTGACATCCCTTGTGAAAACTCTGCTGAGAGTAATATCGTGGAAATCTTCAATTGTCTTGTACGAATGTACAATAGAGTTACAAAACAGATTTTTTGCTTTTGCCCCAACTTCTATCACAAATGTTTCACGTTCTTTTGTTGTATTCTCCTTGGGAATTTCTGGAGGAGGTGGTAATGCTTGAGGTTGAGCTTTCCTTACTAGAAAATGATTTAGCTTTCCCTGATCTATCATCCTGAGAATGATTCTCTTTATATTTTGCAGTCATTTGTTGTATGTCCATGGAAATGGTGATAAGAACAAAATTCATGGCTTCTCTCGCTTGGAGGTGGCTCCTTTCCCATGTTCCATGGTGTTGGTATATTTTCCATCAAGATTATAGCTTCCCATATTTTCTCCACGCTAGCATTCAGAGGTGGCATCTCAATTTCTTCCCATACTATCCTGCGGCTTCCTTGTCCCCTATGGTAATTTTGCCTTTGGCCTCCATAATTTTCCTGCGGCTGATCAAGTCTTTGAATTTTGTTATTTCTACCGCGGTTATAGAAATTTCTTTCTCTCTCGTATTCTTCTTGGTCACGACTCCCCATAGCTACTAGTTTTTACTGATTATCACCCATTATCAACTCTGGTTGTCCTTGCGAAGTGCTCGCCACTGTATTTATCAACTTAGGTAACAAGCTTGCATTTGCTGCATTTGCACTCGTGTTCGCAACTGGGTATGATTCCATCTCATTTTGTTTTTCCTCGAGAGCAATATATTCCTCCTGTAATTCTCGCAGCTCAGTCATTGTGATTATGTTCTTAACTCTGAAGATTTGAATGTATAACAGTTGGTTGCGAACATAGCATTAATGAATGATAAAATGAGATATCTCTCATCGACACGACCCGTCATGTCGCTACACATCGTCTTCCACCTCACGGTCAAATGTTTCATACTTTCACCAACCCTTTGCTTTAATCCAAATACATCTTCAATGCCAGGTCGCGAGAAATTGTTATGTACGCCCCTAAAAATATAGCCTGTAAATGATTGAAGGATGCTATAGTATTTTTTTGGCAGGCCTTCAAACCATTTCAAAGCTTCTCCTGTTAAACTTGATGCAAAATATTTGCACAATATAACGTCATGATTTTCTCACTGTAACATACATCTCAAATAAGCTTTGATGTGTTGTATTGCACAAGTTGATCCATCAAAAATGCTGGTTAATGTAGGCAAATTGCACTTTGGGGGTATTCCTTCTAATTGTATTTCTCGTGTGAATGGGGTTTTCGCAGCTTCTTTTATAGCTTCATCTAATTGTCTCCTATCTCTTTCTTTCTTATTATTTAACATTCCTCTCATTTCCGCTAGCTCTTGCAAAATTTGTTCGTTTATACCAAAACTATCTTCCATTGGTCTTTTTAATTCCGCCTCTCTTCTTCTGCGTTCATATCCGTTTTGATTCTCTTGATCATCATTCTCTTCTCGTCTTTCTCTGCGATTTTCTCTTCCCTTTCATGGATTCGCACACCATTATATCTCTCATTTTCTCCTCTTTGCCGCCTTTCAGCTCTTCTTAGTACTCTATCGTATTCTTCATTGATATTAACATTATTGCGATTATGCTCACGCCTCCTTTCTCGATTATCATGATTGTTTTGGCGAATTTCCTCTTGTAATTCCTGTTCTTCCATTTCTGCTCTTAATCTTTCCCTCTCGCGAGCTAAATGTGCTTGTTCAGTATAGTGCCTTTCAATTTCATCCTGAATTGCTTGGTGATTTCTTTGTACTTCTCTCCCATGTAATATTCTCCTTCCTTCTTCTTGATTTCCACCATCCTCTTGATTATTTCGCCTCTGTCGGTGTCTATCTCTTTGATTTCCATCGTTTTGGCCATCTTGGAGAGTTTCACCATGTTGGATATAATGATCTCCCCTTATTTCTCTTCTTTCGCGGCGTTCCTCATCTAAATTTTGTATCTCTTCTTGAATTTCTTCATTAGTATTTTCTACAGGCATATCTCGTCTTACTTCTTCCCTTACTGATTTTGATCTTGTAGTGCTTATTGACCTTCTGTTCTGTAACCTTATGTTTTCCATCCTTAGCTCATGGTTTTGCCTTGTCAAATTTGCACGTTCTTCCGTTTCTAATCGCATTTCTTCGCGTATTGTTTGTCTCAATGCCTCTAACGCTGTAATCTCTTCATTTCCATGAATTATTCCTCCAACCATTTCTTGATCTCCCTCTTCTTGTCCATTACCTCCTAATTGCTGGTCTTCCCCTATTTCATCTTCAGAATCCGATCGCCAAGTGTGTACGCTCACTCTGTCATAATCCTCAGTTCTATTTTGTATTGGTGCATGCTGAATTGGCGATTGAACCCGATTTTCTCCATTATTTCTTGTGTTTGATCTTGAAGATTCTACCATTTCATTTCTTTCTTCTCCAGCAAGTCTCATACTCCTTCTAACAGTCGTTGGTTGTTCTGATGTATGTCTTCTTCTTGCCATTCTTTAACCTTAACAAATTGTTGAAAATTATATGAAGCTCTTTATCTACTACTTCAAATCCTTCCAAATCACAATATCAATCTTCACTCCTCCTTGTTTCTAGCGCCATTATTAACTATTTGCAGGAAATCCCACACTACACCCCTCACAAGATTCCACACAATTAAATCATTTTTAAGATGAACAATTATAAGTTTTATTGATCAAACTCTAGAAATGTTACAAGGTGTAAGAGGAATAAACCAAAGAATTACAATCACTCTAAACTTTCTCTCTCTTAATGACTTGCCCAACACTCGAAAAAGATCTCTCCTTCCTTAAGCCTATTCGGCTCTTTATATAGGACACTACATAGTGGATGACAACTAAGCTGTCCTTTATTTTCGGGTATGCTTTGAGAAGTATCGCAAATGTTCAAATATCAAATCTCGCGACACTCCTCAATCTCGCTACATCTTCACATCTTTCTCGTGTTTTGGATGTCGTCATCCGTTACGTCGTTTTTACTTCCAGCCCGCGATATCTTCGCAGCGTGTCGTTTATGGATTCCGCGAGAGTCTTGGTGTTGCGATATTCTGATCCTACATCCTTCTCCACTGATGATGTGCCCCAGGTATTCTAAGTAATCTTGCCCAAAAGAGCATTTGCTCATTTTAGCAAATAAGTTGTGCTTCTTAAGTAATTGCAGAGTGAGTTCCAAGTGATTGGCATGAACCTCCATGTTAGGGATATATACTAATATATCATCAAAGAAAACCAAGATGAACTTCCTCAAATAGGGTTTAAAGACATCATTCATTAATGCTTGGAAGCTTGTTGGTGAATTGGTTAATCCAAAGGGCATGACTAAGAATTCATAATGTCCTTGATGAGTCTTAAATGCTGTTTTGTGAGTGTCTTGAGGGGAAACTCTGATCTGGTGATACCCATCCCTCAGATCAATCTTGGAGAAGAGATGAAACCCATGTAACTCATATAGAAACTCATCTATCACTGGAATTGGATACTTATTCTTGATAGTGAGCTCATTCAGTTTTCTGTAATCAACACAGAACCTCCAACTTCCATCTTTCTTTTTAACTAACAATATTGGGGATGAAAAAGGGCTGTGGCTAGGTATGATAACTCCTGACTTGAGCATTTCTTGGACCAGCTGCTCCACCACCTCTTTTTGCACATATGGAATCCTATAAGGTCTCTGATTGGGAGGGGTTGAGAGTGGTTTTAAGGGTATGTGATGATCCTGAAATCTTTTAGGAGGGAGACTATTGGTTTCATGGAAAACTGAATTGTAAGTATTTAAAATGGGTTGTAATGGCTCTGGGATATTAGTAGGTACCTTTATGGCTGTGATGGAAAATAGGTGCCCCATTACTCCATTCTTACTCTTCTTGAGGTACTTTTGGCATGCCTTTGCTGTCATCATTGTCACCTTTGGGGCTTCAGAACTTCCCTTAAGGACAATCTCCTTATTTCCTCTATTGAAAGTTACAGTTAGCTTCTTGAAATCAAACTTGACAGGACTAATACCCTTCATCCAATCCACTCCTAACACCATGTCACATCCCTCTAGAGCTAATACTCTGGCTTCATATTCAAACTTGTGCCCTTGCATGCTCCATGAAAACTTAGGGAATTTGGCTTCACTAATAAGTTTGTTTCCATCTGCTACAGCTACATGGAAGGTTGCTGTGGATTCTATGAGGGCACCACTGTACTTAGCAATCTAAGGGTCCACAAAGGTGTGTACTACCACTATCCACCAGTATGGTCATGGGTTTGTTATTTCTAGCCAAACCCTGAATTCTAATAGTGTTTTGAGGTTTAATACCTGACAGGGCATGTAGAGATATCTCCACTTCTTCCTCAATTTCTTGTATGACTGGAGAGCTGACTGAAGAAGCTTCTTCAGAAGTACCTTGATCCTCATCTTCCCCCACTAGCATATACAGTTGTTGTCTGACACATTTGTGTCCTGTAGTATAAACTTCGTCACAATTATAACAAAGTCCCTTGTCACGCCTGGACTTCATTTCAGCATAAGTAAGCTTCCTAATGGGTGGTAAACTTGAGCTAGCCATACTCCTTGGAGAGGGAGAATTTGTTTTTGGAGATGTCATAAAGCTCTTGCTGCTACTTCTACTTGGAATGGAGATATGAGGTAGTCTATAAGCTGCCTTTGCCTTTTTGATGGTCTTCTCAAGAATAGCCTCCTGCATTCTAGTTAGGTACATGGCTTGCTTAAGGCTGGTTGGATAAAACATTTGTACTGCAAGCCTCAACTCTTCTTTCAACCCACTCACATAACTGGAGGTGAAATAGTCTTCAGTCAGATGTTTGTTCTTGGCCAGCATAAGAGCTTTTTATTATTCAAACAACTCTTGATACTCTAACACAGTACCCTCCTGGCTTAACTTATTGAACTCTCCAACTATGTCATCATGACCTAACTCTTGAAATCGACAATTAATATCAGCAGCAAACTCTTCCCATAATATGATGTCTCTCCCTTCTTGATAGTCTTGGAACCATACATCAGCTCGTCCATCTAAATAGAGTGAAGCTAACATAGCTTTTTGCTCCTCATCCATAATATGCAGTTGGAATTTTTTTTTACACTTACGAATCCAAGATCTAGGATTATTGCCATCAAACCTAGGAAATTCAATTTTAGGCTTATGGTGATTAGTAAGCTGATTAAAAACTTGTCGATTACCTTGACTGTCGCTATTCTCTCCTTGCTTGTTTCGAGAGTGAGCATCTTTAGGCTTTTCCAGTACTCCATCACCTACTTTGAGCTTGTTAACGATTTTATCTTCCATAGATCTCATCTATGTTAACGAATTGGAAATACTTCCTTGGGTTTTATCAAATTTCTTAACAATTTATTTATGGCTCTTCATCAGAGCGTTGAATTTTTTATGAAGATCATCGAAGTCTTTCTGATTGAACATAGTTCACAGGCAAAGAAGATCGACTGCTCATGATACCAATTGTAAGGACTTGCCTTACAAATTAGCTCCAAGACTAGAGAATAAAGGTTTGAGAGGAAGAAGAGAACTCAGAGAAGAGTTTTTTAGATTTACTTTTTCTATATCCAGCTCAACAACAAGATCAGGATAAGAAGACACTCACTCACCCCACTCGTGTGAGTAGCACGAGACCACAACGGTCCGTTCAATTCAAAAGACTACTGGGCGCCTTTAACCGCCGGACAGCCCATGACAAGGGGCAGCCCAAACAAGTGGTTAGCCCTTAACCTCTCTTCCAAACAAACAAAAGCAAACTAGACAAAATAAACACAATTAAACCAGGGTCCTGACAATGTTAGCTTAGAGTCTGATCATGCTGAATTGGTTAAGTCCATAATTTCTGAAAAAGAAGGTTGCTTATGGTTTTTCTTTAATTATTTCTTCTTTATGCTATACTTTTAATTTTTATCTTGCGCGTCATTAATACTTCTCTTCTTCTTTATAGATACCGAAAAGAGTCATCTCAAGGAAATTGAGGATTTGAAGTCGAGGCTTTCTGCCAGGGATTCTAAGTACCGAAGACTGAAGAACCAGTTGATAGTCTCTGTCTCCAATCTGAATAAAGATGCCCTTCGCCTTCGTGACTCATGCAATAAGAAGAACAGAGAGGAGATCCGTACTACGTATCACATTCCTCTACCATATTTCACGCCTTCTGAAGTTTCTCCAAATGAGGAGGACATAGAGATATCTGATAGTGAAGCTGAATACAAGGAATATGAAGAGACCGATTTAGAGGACAGTGGCTCGGAGACTGAGGAAGAATCATGAGAGAACTCTTCTGAAGATGTTGAAGGTGATTTGGGTAGGAAATAGCCGCGCTTTCTGAAGATCCTTTTCTATTTTCTTTCTTTTTCCTGCTTGTAAAGTCCTCATCTGCTCTTACTATTATGTTCTCCTTCTTCACTTTTTGTACACTGGTCGTTCCCAAGCTTTTGGGATTTTTTCTTCAATGTATATTATTTTTCTACCTTTACTCTTGCGTGTTTAATCCTGCAATTTGACATTAGTCGAAAGCAAAACACCTTTCCAATGATAATAATGTATAACATATGCGTAATTCTGTCATCTCGTGGCGAGTAACATTCCTTTATATGTTTGTATTCCCATTCTTGCCTCTGTTAGCCGCCACGAGATGATTGGGTTTTGCATTTGTGCGCTTATGTTCGCAGATATCTATATGTTAATAATTTTATTTAGTATCATACCTGAATATCTTCTCCCTTACTTTACCTCGTGATTGTGTTTTTGTTTTCTTCCTCAGCAATTTCTTGCACTGTTATTTTTGAGTCTACGCATTTTTCTATTCTTTTTTTATTTTTATTTTATATATGTGCGTTAACTGTACTTTTTTGTTGTATTCACTTTTCTCTGATGTTACACACTCTATTCTTTGAACTTCTTTCCTGCAAAATAATGTTAGTTACATTGTTATAGTTATGTTTGTGTTCCTCATGAGGTCTTATTGAGCCTCCCTAAGTAGAGGTCTTATTATGCCTCCCCTTACTGATAGGTATTATGTTTGCCCCAAGGTATTATTTGTGGTTGGGCGGCGAAATCGCAGGCGGTCTTTACACTTTCATGCAATGACCCATTGATTTCGCCTTATCATCTTTCGTATTATTGCCTCTGCAGGATATATTGACGCGCCAGTACGACATGCCTATACTCTCATTTGAGTCATAGTCCCATGATATTGATGTCTTTTAACACAATTCATCTCCCTAATGGAGGGTGCCGCCCCTATATTCCCCCTGACTACCCCTTTAAGGAAGCTTACCCTTAAAGGGTTAGGTTGGCTCTTCCCATCCGGTTATTCCAACAATCGGTTGCGTTCGTTATCTCGTTCGAGATCACACCCTAGTGGGGTTTCTTGAGGGCCGAGTGTATCATAGTCAGGACTTGTCAAGAATGGCCAGGTACGCTCCAGACGCCCCAGGCACTCTTGACTCAACCGTGTACCGCGACGCCCTGATCGAGTTTCTACACTCCTTAAGAGAGAGCTTCGTACCTTAATCTTTCGACTAAGGAGTCTCTGCTAGATAGTCTTTCGTTTCGCCCCAAATCTCCATGACTCAGGTTCCAGTGTCGGTATAGATTTTACCTGAGCCCTATGCGAACTAGGGTGCACGCCACAATTGGATGCCTAGCCTCCCTAATTAGAGGTTTTGATTTTTATTGCCTCCTTTGGTCCATTTAATATTTCTTCGCCTTCGTATTTCCATTTTATTTCTTGTATTGATCTGTGCGTCATTATGTCTTTCATCTTCTTCTGCGCGGTTGCGTTGATTTCGCAACATTTCCCTACCTTGTAATATTATCCTTCTTCACTCTTCATCAGTTTCGTCTCCATGATCATAATGTATGTGGTTATGTTCGCCCTGTTGCTCGTGTCGATTGCCCATGTGATTTCCTTGTATGCGATAATATTCGCCTTGTTGTACGTATCGATCATCGATTGGTTGTTGTTCCACGCGATTATGACCGCGCTCCTCTTGTATATTATCGCCTACATGAAAATGCTCAACAATAGATCGGATACGCCTTGATGTGCTCCTGCTTGTCCTTGACCTTGATCTTGCACGTGTTGTCCTTGATGTGGTTCTTGACCTCTGCTCTTGTAACCTGTTATTCTCTTCTCTTAGCTCATCGTTCTGACGCGTTAAGTTCGCACGTGCTTCTTCTTCTCTCCTCCTTTCTTCGACTAATCTTTGTCGTAACTCCTCTATTGTCATGTTGTCTTCGTTTTCTCCTACTGGTCCTTCCTCCGCAGTTCTTTGCTCGTTTTCCTCCACCGTATCTGTATCTATAGTATGAACACTTACCTCGTCATAGTTGCGGGTTTTATTCTCCTCCTGGACTTGTTGGATATGAGATTGGACTTGCTTTCCTCGATTGTTCCTTTCTATCATTCTTGATGATTCATCAATTTCACCTCTTCTTCTTCCTGCAATTCTTCTACTCCTCCTAGTTGCTATCACGTGTTCTGCTGTAGATGCTTTCCTCACTATCTTGCGTTCCTGAAACAGTACCTTCTCTTGAAAAAGGAAAAAGTATTCTTCAAAGAACCGAAAATGTTATTAATGAAAATTATTTTTATGAGATGAAAACTTTGGGTTTCGTTTTACAGATCTGAATTTCTAAAAACTCTCAAAGATTAATGATAAGACTATGAAAAACGATGAATATTTTTTAAGCTTATTTTTGAAAGAACTTCACCAACAGGTATATCATTCAAGCTGTATTCTAGCGCCAAAATGTAGTTGCAGGAAATCCTACAACCACACCCAATAAAGTCTATAAATTCTATTCAAGATATTATGGGAAAAACTCTAAATCATTTTATTAAAAGATAGATCAAATACAAAATAGAAGAGTATAAACCATAACTTGGGAAGCAAATAACTTTCTCTCTCCTAAATATCTTATCTCAGCTCACCAAAATGATCTCTCCCTTCTACAAAGGCATTTGGCTCCTTTTATAGGAGTTTACATAGTAAAGGACAGCTAATAAAGCTTTATTTTCGGATCTGGAGCGCGCCAACATCGCTTGGACTTTAATATTGCCGCGCGGCTTCTTTACTGCCGCATTTATCTTCACACCCCAGACGTGACTTGGTGACGTCATCTAGTTCGTCATCTAGGATATCTTGTACGCGTTCGTGTTCGCTTGATACTAAAGGGATTATTTCGCATACCTAATGAATGTGAGGTATTTTGCACCCACAATCCCCTTAATCAAGGGATTAATACCAGATGAGAGCATCATGAAAAAACTAATCCACGATATTTTGATTTTTCATCCCCAGTTCCTACTACTCCGGGTCACCTCCAATTGTCATTGCCTTTGCTGCGTGAGAATCTGGAGTATTATTGACTAAAAAAATTTGTAGGTTTCCGTTTGAGCAATCGTCAAGGAAATCCTAAGATTTCTACTTTCCTTGACAGAAGGATAAGGTTTCAGTCAAGGTATGTTGATGGACTGAGTTAAATGGGTGGTAGAGAATCGGGTTGAAATCACGTTCTAGCCCCTTAAATGGTTAACCTAACCAAACCAAACCAGACAGAGAGTTAGGTAAATAAGCCATACCCGTTAATCTGTATCTGTTAGAGCATTGCTTGGTTGAACCCACTAGCATTGGAATGTCAAGCTAGTAGTCAAATTTAGTTCCCAAAATGCACTCTTGATTTAGTATACTAAAGATAGTTTCGGACTAGATTAGGTCTAAGAAGAACTACTCTTAAGGATGAAGACTGGAGATTACAAGAAGACATCGACAAGGACTTCATCAACAATGTTATGTGGTAATTGATTTCATTTGGATTCTTGTTCAATTATACCTTTCTAATCTATCAAAACAAATGCTCACTCTATGGAACAATTCCTATGATGGTTAATGTACATTTATGTATATATACTCGAGGTTATTTGAGCCACAACTTTTGTGACAATAACCTTTATCCCTGGAAAGGTTCTCATGATATAGTGAATGAGCTTACGAATTCAACGAGCAATTAATCACTCAATTCCGAGTTATAACGATGAAGTTATGAGTGATTTATTAAAGTAACAATTATAAGTGTTGCTGTAATTGTTACAGTTCGTTAGTAGGAAACAATCCATGGACTGCTTGTAACGGTTCACGGACTTGGGCCCAATTACGTGACTAAAAGGCATTTTTGGTGAAGTTGGTGATGTTTCCTTATCTAGGCAAGATGGCTATTAATCCAAACATATTTGATTACCATATTAAAGTGTTTGTGATAACTTTAAATTTCTGCCTAAGTTAAAATGTGATTTATTCACAAAAATACAATATTTGCTAATTAATTATTTATTTAATTATTTTGGCAAGAGTTGTAACTTAGGAAAGAATCCCAAAATTAGGAGAGTCTTGAAAAAGGAAAATAGCTTTGCTTAGTTTTCAAGCTATGTTTCACTATAAATAAGAGTTCGTGAATGCTACACGTTTTCATCCCCTTTGGAAAATTGGTGTAAGCTCATAAGGGTTGCTTTCCATGTCTTCTGTTCTTCGTGAACAAGAGTGAGATAAAAGTCTTTGTATTATTAATCTTCGTGATTGATTATACAACTTGTAATCTAGGTTTTTCACCTCTTGTCTATTCTAAGGCTTTCTCTTCTGATATAAAACCATTCAAGAGTTGTTGATCATAAACCCTAGGTTTTGATAGATTTCAGTTCCCGATCGTATACCAACTTTTGTTAGTCGAAATCGGAAGCTAGAAAGAAAACTTCGGTTAAGGCATCTCGTAAAAATCCTTAAGAAGTTTTAAACAAGATATCTTTAGATTTATTCTAGTTGTTCTTGTGGTAGAATAATTAGGTTTCTCTTCCTTTATTGAAGAGTATAATAATCCCTTATCTACAAGTTTGTTTTGATATTACTTTTACCTAGTAATTGTTTTTATCAAAATAAACACAAGATTTCCAAAACCTTGATTCACATCTAAAGGGAAATCAAACCGGTGTTTTGTGCAAACAAAATATCGAATCGTATCAATCGTGTTGTTGTATCTTCTAAAGAGAGCCTTGGGTTCTGCTAGAAGATTTACGAGAAGAATTCCTAAAGACAATCGGTTTTATGCTAAGAGTTCTATTTGTACTGAAGCAGTTATTACATCTAGTCCGAATAGGTAGTAGGAAATTGGTGTAACATCTTATAATAAGTGTGTGTTTATTCTGGACTAGGTACCGGGGTTTTTCTGCATTTGCGGTTTCCTCGTTAACAAAATTTCTGGTGTCTGTGTTATTTCTTTTCCGCATTATATATTATATAATTGAAATAATACACATTGTACGTAAATCAATCATAGTTGTTAAATCAGACCTTGTTTGTTGGATAAGACTTGATTGATCTTGAACACTTGATTTTGTTATTTTCACATTGTTAGACCAGTCCGGACTAACCCTGTTTCAAGTGGAAACCGCATTGAAATATTCCTTTAGTGATTGTTGCTTAAAGAGGTTTATACACGGTGGATATTGAATAGGTTGTGATTAACACAAAAGAATTTAGTTCAAGAACTTCACCCTAAAATCAGGTTTACGGACTTGCTTCTGTTTAACTCTGATTGTGTTGAAATAGAGATATAGCTCTTTGATATACTTTCCTATAGATTGAGTCTGGCTATCTAGTTGATTCTCTTGAAAGTATATTGGAGTAACTCCTCTCAGATTGTCAAACGAATTATTGGGTGTGGTTGTTAGACCCCCTCTTTTTCAGTATCCATACCCAACTTCACCGCATACATCTTGTACATTTTTCCTCTCCGTTTTCCCTCAATTTCTTCTTCTTTTTCGGTGAAAAACCTAGCAGAGACTATGAAGTTTGATGGATGGGTGAAGTAAATTTGGGGATGAAATAGATGTGTTGCTGTAGCTTATCTATTTCAACACCAACATCTATACGTGGTTTTTGTAGGATTCAATTTGATTCGCAACTTCTGTGGAGCAACAATCGATGAGAGTAATGAAGTTTAATTCAAAGATATCTACTTGTTTATAACCGTGGTATTATTGGAAATCTTTTGAATTAACTCTTTGTTGGATTCTAATGTTTCTGATATGGGAATTAATGGTAAGTTTGTTTTATCTTCTTTTACTTTTTCAAATTTTCCTTACAGATTTATGCTAAATTTGAAGAATTCTTGTTAAGTTTTTTATCTTTTAGAAAATTTGGTAGATAAAATTGTTCAAAAACTAGCTGAATTGAGGCACTAAACTGGAATTTATCCTGAATTAACGATTAACTAAAATGTGCACTGCTGTATTTAGTATGCTTTAGGCGTCTAGGATTGTCCAATAAGTTTATCATGTTTCATTGTTGTTGAAATTAGACATTATTAACAAAACATATGCAAAATTTTATTCAGTTGAGAAAACATATGGTTGTTGAAAAACAAGGTATAGAGAGAGAGCAGAGAGGAAGAAACGCGGAAATACTTGAGAGAGCTATATTGTTCCAACGTTTTTTAATATTTAAAATGATAATCATACACCATTATATAGGTGAAGATCAGAGTACATGACTTCTACCCACTAATCCCATGATGATCACAATTACACGTTTCATAAAAACTAACATACTGACTCATTACCTGATAGGGTGTAGAATACATCCTATTTACTATCTATTGTTTATGCTTTCTTTGTTATTTTTCTTGTAAATTATGTATTTTACGCTTGTTTTGAGTTTTATAGCTACTATGGAGTCGCACGGAGGAAAAGAAGGAGAAATCACCCAATTTAAGTAAAAGGGCAAAATAGTCATTTCATGGGCGAACACTATCTGGAGCCCATCCAAGGTTAAGGGGCAACTCTCTTTGGTGGAGTGCTAAAGCCAGGCCCATTCAAGGTTAAGGGGGGTTGCTATCAGGGTATCCCTTATCATCTACTAGTGGGTGTATTTATCGGGTCCTATCTGTGGGGTGTACCTATCTGTGGGGTGTACCTATCCATATCGTCCCAACCCTAGGTCGAGAGATTTTTCTCAATTCATATTTCGTACACAGTGAGGAAGAAAAGTCATGGCTGCTGTTACTACTTTTGAGATCGAGAAATTCAGATCGAGCGAGAAATGGAAGATAAAGAAGAACTGAGTTGCTGCCATGGTTTTCTGTGAGTCGATGAACATCCCATGAAAAAGATAAAGAAGAAGAAGAGGTTCAGATCGAGAATTGAAGATGGGTTTGAGTGTTGATGTTGATTTCAATAGATCGAGATAAATTGACAGAAGCAGATCGAAACCCAAATAAGAAATTAGACCGAGAAGAGGGTTTGATGTTGCATCCGATATGGATTGGAAGGAGGAATTGAGCTCGTTCTTGAGCTGTTATTCAACACAGAGAGGTGAATTGAAGAAGCAGAGAAGTTGATGGCGTTTTTGGGGTTTGATCTGGAGGCGATGTTGATGTCTCTTTCTTTGTGAGGTGATTGAGATTCAGAGATGTAAATCGATCTTCTTTGTTTGCAATCGATTCTGGGGAAAATGGAGATGAAGAAATAAAGAGAAGATTGATTTTGTGTTCTTCTTTGTCAAATTGAGACAAGAAGAAGCTCAAATGTATGAAATGGGCTATGTGTTGGAGGAAGAATTGTTGGGCCAGTTGCAGAAGAAATTATGAAGAATCGGTGATTGGAATGGTTTACAGGGTCGTGGTTGGATTCATTGAAGATGCAGCTGAACAAGGTATTGGAAGATGTCTGAAGCAGCAATTGTGAATGGATTGGTGGCAATTAGAAGGCAAGAGAATGAGGAAGAAAGCTTAGATGTATGTGTAGGATTCTTAACGGGAATTGAAGCAGAGAACGGCCCGAATTTGGCACGTGCAAGTCCAAAAACAAACGAAACTCTACTAGGTTTTACTGACCGCGAGTCAACTCGGCGATGACCGATCCGAGCCGATCCAACTCCTACTGAGTAAGACAATCCAGTTAGACTAATCGGTGACTCGGCGCTGACTCGGTAGCTAACTTATCATCCGCCTTGACCGTTGGTGACGGTTTGACCCTTTTGACCGTTAGTCCTAACGGTGGATGACGGAATATTCCGTCGAATATACCGTGACGGCGAAGAATTCGGGTGACCCGTGGTGACTATTCTTCCGGATTCCTGGGTCAACTTCCGGCCATAATACCCGACTTTCCGGCGACCAAAATTACAGAATTTTGTGTGGATTCTTCTCATGGGTGTGAAGACTTAAATTTGGAAATTAGATGAAAATTTGTGGAGAATTCTCTAGAATCATCTAAACTCATGGGTTTGTGGAATTGGGCTAAAATTTGGAAATGGAAGATGGAAGATTTGAGAAAGGCTTGGACTTGGAAATTGAATTGCTAAAGGAAAGGGGTTCTATTCCTTGGAAGATTTGGAGAATATTGAAGCCTATAAATAGAGAAGTTTTCTACATCTTTTAAACACACCTCTCTACACACACAACACTTGTGTTTTTGCTTTCAATTCTTCTTCTTAATTATTTGTGTGAACTTGAAAATTCTCCTTTTAATTATTTTGTGTGAATTTCAAAAACATGAGTAGCTAATTTTCTTATTGATTGAGGATGAATTCCTAGTTCTTAATATATGATTTGAGTTTTGTTTCAATTCTATCTTGAAGTTTTTCACATGATTATCGTTTGTTTTTACTAATAGGAATGTTTATTCATTCATTCATGATTGATAGATTGTTTAGAGTGCACGCTAAATTGATTTTTTAATTTGATCTAAAGCTAGTGAAAGTTAGGGGATAAGTAATCGTTTCTTGACTTTTTACATAAGTAGCAAACATGAGACCTTGCGGAGGGATTCCGTGGAGCAATTGTGTGTGAAAACAACGTTAGCAAGTAGACCTTGATCTAAGAGTCTAACTACTAATATCAACCTAATAAGTTCATAAATCTTAGTGCGTTTATTTAAATTACATTTAGAGTGATCTACTACTAGGTGGTTTGGTAAATAGAATCCGGTAGTCGAGAACTTCCGTATCCGGTGATACAAGGGATTTAGGGGTTTAGCATTGATCTGTTTGCTTTACCTACGGTTGGTGGTAATTTGTGACTAATAACAAGTAGAAAAGAACATAACTTGATTCATTGTTTTGCAACGAAGAAGGATTCCTTGGTCTTGTCTCTCTTATTGATTTCAACTTTATCTTTTAATTGCTTGTTTATTTTCTTTTGCTTTTTTACACCCCCCTTTTGTGACAATTTTTACAACTAGAATCTCTTGCTCCTCGTGGGAACGAACTTGACTTCCATTATATTATTTTTAATTGAGTGAAAATAAGATATTAATTTGATTGCACCTACGACACGCATCATTACCCCACTAACAGGTTTAGTGGTTGACTGTGGCTAACATACCACCTCTAACTAATTCAGAATTACAAGCAAATACGTGGGATGAATTCAAACATGAATTTCCTACTAACCAGGACAGTGTAGTTTGAGTTTAATGTAAACTCTAATAATGGTACTCTCGAAATTATCAATACTCATGCATGGATGTTATGCCGTTATACGTTCTTGGCCCTATTAGGCACAACTTGTACTTAAACCTACAAGGACAATACATGATAATATATTAAGGAGCATCATGATTTTATTCCTTCTATATGGGATCTCTGCCAAGCTCAAATGTTTCCAACTTTGCAATGATGTGATTAGGACACATATGGGTTGCATAAAGCGATGAAGGAAGCAATTGCTAGGAGCAAGGTGAATAGTTTGTTACTCTGTTTATACGAGCTTCATTGTTTCTTTATGCTCTGTTTGGTTGTTGTAACTGAACCCTTTATTTCAGGCCACAGTTACAAGGCAATATCAAGTGTAGTTGCAGGAAATCCTACACTACACCTCTCACAATAATCCACACAACTAAGACATTTTAAGATGAATAACAATGATTTTATTGATTATTTCCTTGTAATTTTACAAGATAAAATAGAAAAGAGCTAAAGAAATTACAATCACCACAAACTTTCTCTCTCCTAATGACTAACACTCTGAAAAAGAATCCCCCTCACAACAGACTTATTCGACTCTTTATATAGGGTAGTGTACAATGGATGATAGCTAAGCTGTCCTTTATTTTCGGGAATGACTTGCGAAATATCGCAAGTGTACAAGTATGCAATCTCTCAGCTCTTCTAAACTTCGCTAGGTCTTCACACCTTTCTCGTGTTTTGGCTGTCGTCATTCATTGCGTCATTTATATTACTCTTCTGCGACTCCCTCGCAATGCTGTTGTTTATTGATCCCGCGAAGTATTGATGTCGCGATATTCTGATCCTACATCTTGCCTCTTCTCATGTCTTCTCTGCGAAGAAGAGAATGTCATGAGAACCAATATTTTGAAATGCCACAACTGTTCATCTTTATATGTTACAATCCCGTACTTTTACACCGAATTTATTACACATGTTTCTTCTTCCACTCTTTTCTTGACACGTCTCTTTCAACCGTTTTTTCTTGACCATTCACGTCCCATATCGCATTAAATGCATTTGTTTTCTTGAGAATTCTTCTCTCTATATATAGTTTTCTCACCCTTCTCTTCTTCTCTTTTACCTTCCCTCTGCAACTTTTCTTCAACTCTCTTCCTCCGCAATTTGCATTTCCTCTCGTAAATCTTCCTTCTTCTTTTTTCTTGATCTTCAATTCTCTAATCATTCCCATATTCTAAGAATGGCTCCTTCTGGTCGTAAATATGAAACCCTTTTAGATGAAACTCAAAAGAAATTACAAGATAAGGGTTTCACCTTATCTACTATTCCCAATCAAGAATCTTCATCTATTCTTTCTGCAAGTTGTTTACTGATTATCAGTGTGATGATAAGAAAATCATAATCTCGCTAGGTCAAATCCTCGCAGGTCTTCCCATTCCTCTGTACGATCCCGAACTTCCCTTGTTCTATGAAATTCTTGCTCATGAGAAATTCTCGCGAGCTATTTATCAATTAAGTGGTGAATGCATCCGTCTAATGCTTGAATTCGCCAATCGCGGCGCTGGTAAGGGATCTCTATATCCTGATAGCGTTAAAGATCCTAACTTCGCAAGCTTAGAGATAGTCACTGAAAAGTACACTGTAGAAAACTTTTTTGAAAATTATCAAGTAATAAACATGAAGAATGATAAATCTCGCTGGGGTGCCCGATTGAAAAGAAAAGAGAACGTTTCCGACGATAAGATACTCATGCTAGATATTGACTGGCATTCTGGCAAGAACAATGTTCCTCGCTACTCTAAAGATGAGAGATGGTATGTCTTTCCACTATTTTTGAGTGGACCTTATATTTCAGGTTCCCATGTACTCCCTGCGAATCTCGCAAACTACCATCCTTGGGTATTTAATTGGCCCGAGAAAGCAAAAGAGGTATACTTCCTAACTTTTACCTATTTTACAATCTGTATTTCCTCTTATACCTATTCTTGCGAATTTTTCAGATTATTAAATTGAGAAGGAGCTACAAAAGAAATCCAAAGGCGAGTACTCTGGCGACACTTCGTTCAATCACGGATGAAGTAAGAAATATTTTTCCTTATTATTTTTTAACAATATTGTTGGCTCTGTTTCTTATCTTCATTCGTGTGCGAAGGTTGGCGTTGAAGAGAATGATATTTCTGAAGCTGCGAAGGTTAAAGGCAAGAATAAAATCAATCTTCGCAAGGATAAATCTTCTGCTCCATCTTCTAAAAAACGGAAAATCCACCCCACTTCTCATTCTAATTCCCAAACCAGCGAGAACTCTGATGAAGATAATAATGAGGTTGATACTTCTTTTGCGAAGGAGAATCATTTAGTAGAATCTGCTATGGCGCAATTGTCTAGTGTATTCTCTGATTCTATGCAAGGAATGGGAGATGATCATTTTTTCACATTTGCGAAGCTCTCGCAAATATTTGCGACGCCCCCCTGCTAGTGGATAATGATTCTTTTTGTGGAGTTTCCCGGACAATGACTCCCAATTTCTTAAATGCACTTAGTGCCTTGGTATGTTCATATTTCCTTATTTTTTGTGATTTCGATTATAAACCTTATCTTAACAATTCCTTTATTTTCCTTTATAGTCTGGGAGAGCTTCCTTTGTTGTTGCCTCAGATCTTGAGAAGAGGCGCAACAATCTTGAAAAGAAAAATCTTCAACTTAAGGAGAAGAACAAAGAACTAGAAGTTGAAGTTGCGACATCTCGCAAGAAGGATGAAAGTGAAACTGCCGCTCTTCGCGAAAAAATTCAACAGTTGGAAGTTGAGTCTTCTACCCAGAAGGATAAAATATCTACTCTTCAAAGTGCTAATCAGCAACTTTATGGTATAACACCCTTCTCTTTTCATCATTTCTACTTTGTCATTTATTTTTTTCTTTGCCTGACTTATCATTTTCGCAGACATTTATAATCTTTCTGACGAAGCCATCCTTCTCCATTCCTTCCCTGAACCTATGGATGATGATGCTCTTCTCGCTCATATCAATGAATCTTTAAGTAGTTCTTCAAACAAGATTAATTCTCTCTCATTAAATGAACTTCGATCCAAATTTCATCTCTTAGAAATTGAGCATAGATCTAGTTTAGGTTTAGCCAATCGATTTAAACGTTTACATCTTAGCTCCCACGAGAGTAATAATATTCTAAGGAAGAAAATTAGTAGCCTTATAGATGATAAGGATCGCATTGCTAATCAAGGTGCACAAGCATTAGCGAAATTCCAAAAAACTCTTCTTGAAGTCCAAATTGAACGAGATGAATCTCTTCGCCAAAATGCCATACTT
Organism: Papaver armeniacum; assembly: GCA_023531295.1. Taxonomy (NCBI): domain Eukaryota; kingdom Viridiplantae; phylum Streptophyta; class Magnoliopsida; order Ranunculales; family Papaveraceae; genus Papaver; species Papaver armeniacum. The sequence continues at coordinate 216,330 of JAJJWW010014401.1, forward strand.
AATGAGCGAGAAAATCAAATTCGTTCACTTCTTGTCATAAACAATGATGATGAATTCGCTTGGGCTGCGAAAGTTCTAGATAATGCCGTAAATAACTTAGGTGTTAGCGTCGGTCTTCATGCCGAGCATACGCCTTAGTTAAAGATATGATTTCGACAGAGAGAAGGTTGTTTACTGTTCTTCATTACTTTACCGCCTCTTTTTTGTGAAACTACTATTAAGTTGCTAACTCATTGTCATTTGTTCGCAGAATCTGAGAAGAGGTTTCAAACTAGAATCAAGGAACTTGAATCTGAGAAAGCACAACTTGCAAAAGACTTCTCTCTTCGCAATGACAAATATTCTAAGCTGAAGAAGCAATTACAAACTACTGTATCGAATTTTAATAATGATGCTGTCCGTTTTCGCAATCAAACTATTGAGACAGTTTGCAATGACCACAACATTCCTCTTTCTTCATATCCTTGTCTTCTCGATGAAATTCCTGAAAATATGCCTTCCTCAGATGTCTCTGATAGTGATGCAAGCGAAGAAGAGGAATCTGATAAAGAATCTGATGATGAAGAAGAATAAGTTGAAAGATTGTTCCATTTTCCTTTTTCTCTTCTTGTAATGCTTGTACATTTATTCTTCTAGTTTTCCATTTTTGTAATCTCTTACTGTAAACCTATCATATGAAAATAAATACAAGTTTTTACTCTAATCATTCCCATACTTTCCTCTGTTATTTATTTTCATATGAGAAATTAAGTCGATAATCTTTAAGCAATAATACTTCTTTGTTTCGCAACTGCTGTTGCTAATTCTCCACAAATAAATGAAGAAATATAGCCGTATTCGCAAGCTTATTTGCTTACTCAATTTCTTTTGTTATCTTATCTTCATTTATGTCGAAATTCATCATTGCGACAAAATCGCAGGACGTCTTTACATTTTCATGTATTGACCCATTGATCTTGCCTTATCATTGTTTTTGTGTGGTCTTATTTTGCCTTCCTAGTTAAAGGTCTTATTTCGCCACCCCTCATTTTGCGTCAATATGACAGGCCTAAATATTCTTTCGAATATAAAGCCCCATGACATTGCCGTCTTGCGACAAAATCGCAGGACGTCGTTACACTTTCATGTAACGACCCATTGATCTTGTCTTATCATTTTCTTAGTATTTTTGCCTCTGCAGGATATTTTTGTTGCGACAATATGACAGGCCTAAAAATTCTCGCGAACTTGAAGTCCCGTGACATTGTCGTCTTGCGACGAAATCGCAGGACCTCTTTACACTTTCATGTAAAAACCCATTGATCTTGTCTTACCCTCGCGTTAGTATTATTGCCTCTTCAGGATCATCGCACAAATATGACAAGCCTAAATTTTCTTGCGAAAATAGAGCCTCATGACATTTGCGTCTTTTGACACTTATCGCCTACCTAATGGAGGGTGCCGCCCTTATCATCTCCCCGGTTGCCCCTTCAAGGAGGCGTACATCGGCCATACAAGACTAGCTCCTCCCATCCGGTATTAACAACAACCAGTTGTTTTTGCAGCCTCTTATCCCTTATACCTATAGGGTTTATGGTTACGAGACTGCACCCTAAGTGGAGTTTTCTTCGGGCCGAGTGCAGCTTGTGCCAAGACTTGCCAAGAATGGCCGAGACACTTCAAATGCCCTGGGCACTCTTGGCTCAACCGTGTACCTCGGCGCCTTGGTCATACACGACTCCTTGGAAGAGACCCTCGGTCGTCCAACCAGGGTATAACCTTATATATATAGTTGGAAATCCAAGGTATCTCCCCCGGATAGGATTTCATGGGCTCCAAATCTTCATGACCCAGGTTCCAGGGGCGGTGTAACCTTTTCCCTGAGCCATGTCAAGAGATACCCCCTTATATGACGCACTTTAGGTCTTACATTTGCCTCTTACGAAATATCATTCGCGAACTAGGGTGTACGCCATAAAGGTTCGTCCCATTCACTCACTCATTCATTTCGTCAATTTTTGTAATCATTCATTGCTTTTTGATTATTTCTTCTCATCTTATTTGCGAAATTATCACATAGTCTTGCTTCATTTTCTGAGATCTCGCTGTAATTATTTAACCAAACTTTCATTATATTCATATATCGCGAGTTTTTCGCGCGCTCCTTCTTCGATCATCATGACACACATTTTTTTTTTTACATGACTCTAAAATCAATTATTTATTTCTTACACCTTTTACTCCTGTTGCTTTCTGTTTCTTCATTCATGTTTCCAAATATTTCCTTTCCTTTTGCGAGACCATCGCAATTTTCAATTGTCTTCAAGCACTGATTTCGCAATATATCTTCATCTCTCACTTCTATTGTGTCCACCATCAGCCTTTCTCTTCTTTGTTCTTCTTTGATATTCCTTTTCCAATTCTTCTGTTGAACATCCCTTTCCTCGCAAGACTCCACATCGACTTCATAGCATTTTTGTCCCTCAGCCCAATCCCCTTTTATAACTCCAACACCACTGGGATGCGGAAATTTGATGCACTGGTGGTAAGTTGATGCTACACCAAAGATCTCATGTAACCAGGGTCGCCCAATTAATGCATTATAAGGGGATTCCACATCGACTATTGATCGCGGTCGTAAGCGTCAAAAATAAATTACACTTTCTTACTACTCAAAATATAAATATAGCAAGGGCAAGAAAGGATCGATCCCACAGAGAGGTCTAGGTTGTCAAATTGTTATGGTTTCCTATATAAAATACCGAGGATTTTCTGATTTAAACGGAAATAAATAAAAGCAAAACAAATAAAAGTAAACACGCAAATCAAGGATAAGAAGATATTGGTCATGGATTTCGTTTTCATTCACAAACATGGTTTCACCACAATAATTAGAATTGATATTTTAATCTCAACTTTTATCAAAGACCCTAGAATACCTTGATCGCAAGAATATCCGCAAATCTCCTCATGTCATCAACAAACACATTAAAAGATGCGAATATGAATTCTACCTAAAGGAACAACCTAACGTGTAAAAGCACTAATCAAGTTTAATTCCTAGATGCATTAAGTTCTATGAAATCAGGCCAATCAAAGCAATCGAACGTGGGAAGCGCACTAATCCGATTTAACAAAGGTTACGATTCACATATGATCATAAGAATATATCACTACAAACTATAATCATATTATGCTACTTGTATTCAAGGAATATCACTTTTACGTATAATAAACCCTAAACTAGCAATAGATGTGATTAGAAGTTCTACCAATTTGCAACTTGACAAAACAATCAATCAATCATAAAACAATATTTTATAAGAGAATTGCAAACGATAAATATGAGACAAAACTAATATATTGAATCAAAGAATCATATTATGTGAAATCCAACTATTCCATAACCAATAATAAACTTAGGTACTCATATTCATGGAGTTCATCACAAGAAGAAAAAGAAACTCTATCATCTTGTAAACCCTAGAAACAAAGTAGAGGCAAAGAAAATAATAGAATAGATAAGATATCCTCAATTAGGTAAAAGTCCTCTCTTTTATATGTTTCTCTATTTCCATAAAGGATACTCCTTCCAATATTAGGTCTTCTCAAAACCCATCTCCAAGTGGTCCACCAAGCCCATGTGTGAGAAAAACCCATGTAGAAAATATGTCCAAAAAGACGTCGCCGGAAAACCGGGATTGTGGGAACTTGGCCGGAATAGTCGCCGGAAAACTAGCTCAGGTTACCGGCAAAGTCAAACCGGTCACCGGTAAACGGGTCGGAACGGTCAGGGTCACTGAGTCAAGTCGGTCAGGAAGAATCAGTGAGTCAGAACCGGGTCAAGGTGAATCAGTGAGTCTTGAGTCAGAACTACTACTCAGACGAGTCAGTCTGGCTCAATCTGAATCACTCTGGCTAGGCCATTGCACTGGCCTGACTGTGCTGCTGCACAATCATTGTGCATCAGCTGGGAAAATCCTTGCCATGATGGCCCTGCATTCTCAACCATACCTTCACTGTCATAGGATTTCAAATCATTCCCTGTAGCCTTCTTGCATATCATTCATACATCCCAGCCATAACGGCTGCTATCTTCACTTCAGTTCAATGCATGCACAACCAACACCATCACCTTGCTTCTCCTCAATTGCACTTCATAACATCACAGTACCACAATCTCTGCAACTCCTTCACATACACACCTGCAATTGTATCAATCCTAACATACATATATGAAGGCACTAACTCCAGTTCCGCTGTAACTGCCCATTATCAAACATTATTTGCATTTCAGGTCACAGCCATCCAGCCTAGCCTTTGCTCGACTTAAGCACACTCAGCAAACTGCACCACCAGTCCCTTGTTATTGTAGCTTCAATCACCTCAAAATATATATAGCACAGCTCCAACCCATGATAATCACCATCACCTGGAATCTGAGACTAACAATCATTCTCCATATCCTGCAAACCATCACTTCCTTAAACCACCACTTATGCAATGCCATTCACAGACCATTTCAGTCTAGCTCATCTGCAATTGCTCAGCCTTCATTATATCACCACCATCGTCACAAATGCCGCAACCTGCTACCTAGCATGCCTCTCTACCACAGCCTTGCTCCTCCTGTAACTCCAATTGCACCAGTTTAACCACCACTAGCTAGGCCAACATCACCAGAACCCAAGTCAAACAACCCATTCATCCCCTTGTTGCAGCTCCTTAATCCTATAGCTTATTGGCACTTCACAGCAACTGCAGCTTGGCCTCAGTGTTGTAGCTTCAAACTCTCATACTACCACCAACAATACCAGCTGCAACTCGACTACCGTAACACAAACCACTGCACCATTTTCTTAACAAAGAGCGACACAATACCACTGCAAGTCACAGGCTTCACCTGCAATGCCATCTTCTAAGCTACTCAAGTTCTACCCTGCACTGCTTCAGTTCATTGCCATTCTCTGGCCTTCCATTTCAGCTCAAGTATACCACCAACAGCTGCCATTCACAGCAAAACCACCATCTCAGTTGTTTCAACCCATTTCTGCAATTCACAAAGACCAACTCAATCTTCTTTTCGTGTTCATCAGCAGCTTTATCTTCCAATTTCACCTCATATTCCTCATCAAAGCTATCTAAGATCGAAGTAAACAAGAACCCATAGAAACATCATCCTACAAATCCTAACCGAGCTTCAAACTTCTCTAATTCACGCAATGGCGCTTCAATTCCTCTCAAAGCCCTAATTCCAACAATCGAAAACCCCAATTTCCTATTTGATTCTCTCTTCATTTCCTTGTCACAATCATAGTGTCGACCACCATCTTCTCTCAACAAATCAACATATAGCAACAGGAAACCCATTTTTCCCATCTGTTTCTTCATCAATTTCCTCCACAATCTTCAGATTCACATCAATTAATTCCTTCTCTGCAGAATAGAAATCAACACAAACCCCTTGTTTCAATTCGCACCAGATCCCCTTTCGTCAACTCTAATTCCTTGATTCGATTGAACACATCAAAACCCTAAGTTTCTTCAAACCGAGTGGCAATTCTTCAATTTCTGCATCGACCCTTCTCATCTGTTCTTCATTCGATCAACAATCACCTGTGAAATCTTCTTCTTCTCACTCTCTGGCTCTCGATTAACAAAATACAGAATTTTCTTTCTTACTCTCATTCAAATGAATTGGTTGGTAGAAAATGAGAAAATTCTCTCGAGGGGTTTGGATAACAGGGTCGGGTCCGGATCTGGGTGTTACTATGGGCCGGATCCGGATGTTACTATGGGCCTAATCTTTTAGCATTTCCTTATAAACACAACACAGGCTATCCCTTAACCGTGCGCTGGCTGTCTTTAATACTTCTCTAAAAACACAGCTTGCCCCTTAACCTTGGCTCACTCTCCCAATAGTGATTGCCATGAAATGACAATTTTGCCCTTTTTACTCCGATTGGTTGATTTCTCCATCTTTTCCTCCGCGCGACTCCAGAGTACCTAATAACTCAAAAACACGCGTAAAGTACATAATTCACAAGAAAAATAGCAAAGAAAGCGTAACTACTAGATAGTAAATTAGGTGTTTTTGACACCTATCAACTATGCAAAACAAGATTTCAGTTGATAATCCATTCAATGGTATTCGCATGCGAGCTTCTCCTTTAGGTTTATTAGCAGTACCATTAAAACCATAAATCTTATATGTTGAAGGTATCAAATCTTCATCTTTGCCCCCATAGTCTTGTAGGTGTGGTAAAAAGGATGTTTCTGAGCTTAGGTATCAATTAAGATTCTATTTATTGCCCATGAATTTTCTGCACCATCACTTTCATCATCAACAGGTTTTGGATTAATTTCTAATCTTACCACTAATGGACTGTCATGCAACTCGCCACCTTCAGGTACTTCTTCTACGGTAAAAGAAATAATCTGCGCTTGCCATTCTTTCAGTGGCGATGACTTCGCGATATTCATTACTTCTCTATTGTCAACATCTCTTGCGAAAACTCTACTGAGAACACTATCATGAAAATCTTCAATTGTCCTGTACAAATGTACGATAGAGTTGCAGAACAAGTTTTTGGCCTTCGTTCCAACTTCTACTACAAATGTCTCTTTCCCTTTTGTCGTATTTACTCTGTGATTTTCTGGAGGTATTGGTAATGGTTGAGTCTTCTCTTCACATTTTAAGAATTGGTTTAGCTTCCCTTGATCTATCATTCTGAGGATAATTCTTTTTATATTCCTACAATCATTCGTTAAGTGTCCATGAAAATGGTGATAGGAACAGAATTCATGACTTCTGTCACCTGGAGGTGGTTCATTCCCCATGTTCCATGGTGCGGGTATGTTTTCCATCGGGATTATAGCTTCCCATATCTTCTCCACGCTAGCGTTTAGTGGTGGCATCTTGATTTCTTCCCATACGACTCTATGACCTCGCTGTCCTCTATGATAATTCTGCCTCTGACCTCCATAAGTCTCTTGTGGATTATGCCTCTATCCTCCATAGGTTTCTTGCGGTTGATCAAGCCTTTGAATTTATTATTTCCGCCACGGTTGTAGAAATTTTTTTCTCTTTCAAATTCTTCCTGATCGCGACTCCCCATAGCTACCAATTTTTTTCGACCATCATTTGGTATCCTCACTCCTTGTTGACCTTTGCGAGGTACTCGCCACAATGTTTATCAATTTGGGTAACAAACTTGCATTCGCAGCCTCCCGAACTTGTATTCGCGACAGGGTATGATTCCATCTCATTTTGCTTTTCCTCTATAGCAATATACTCCTCTTGAAGCTCTCGCAACTCAGTCATGGTGATTGTATTCTTGACTCTAAAAATTTGAATATACAACAGATTTGTCGCGAACATAGCATTAATGAATGATAAGATGAGATATCTCTCCTCCACTCGGCCATCCATTTCGCTACACATTGTCTTCCATCTCACAGTTAGATGCTTCAAACTTTCACCAACCCTTTGTTTTAACCCAAATACATCTTCAATACCTGGTCGCGAGGAATTATTACTTATATATGCCCCTAAAAATATAGCCCGCAAGTGATTGAAAGATGTTATTGTATTTTTCGGTAGCCCTTCAAACCATTTCAAAGCTTCTCTGTCCGGACTTGATGCAAAATATTTGCACAATATAGCATCATGATTCTCCCATTGTAGCATACATCTCATATAAGCTTTGATATGTCAGTATCACACAAGTTGTTCCATCGAAAATGTTGGTTAATGTCGGTAAATTGCACTTCGGTGGTATTCCTCTTAATTGTATCTCTTGTGTGAACGGAGTTTTCGCAGCTTCTTCTATTGCTTCGTCCAACTGTCTCTTTCCTCCTCCCCTTTTACTGTTCATCATTCCTCTCATTTCTGCCAGTTCTCTCAAAATTTGCTCATTTACATCAGAATTTGAATCTACTGGTCTTTTTAGTTCCGATTCTCTTCGCCTGCGTTCATGTCTACTTTGACTTTATTGTTCATCATTCTCTTCCCGTATTTCTCTGCGATCTTCTCCTTCATTTCTTTCGCGAATTCGCACACCATTATATCTATCGATTTCTCTTCTTTGGTGCCTATCAGCTCTCCTTTGTGCTCTTTCATATTCTTCATTAATATTATCATTGTTGCGATTTTGTTCTCGCCTTCTTTCTCGATTATCATGATTATTCGCGAATTGCCTCTTCTAACTCTTGTTCTTCCATTTCGCTCTCAATATTTCTCTCTCGCGAGCTAGACGTGCTTGTTCAACATAATGTCTTTCAATTTCATCCTCAATCTCTTTTTGCCTCCTCTCGTGCTTCTCTCCCATGCAATATTCTTCTTCCTTATTCTTGATTTTCTTCATCAATCGGATTATTTTGCCTCTCGACGCTGCCTATTTCCTTGATTTTCATCATTCTGCCCATTTTGAAGAGTCTCGGGACGTGGAATATAACGATCTTCCATCATTTCTCCTCTCTCGCAATGTTCCCTGCCTGGATTTTGCGCTTCTCCCTGGTTTTCTTCATCAAAAGCTTCTGTAGGTAAATTTCTCCTTCTTTCCTATCTAACTGATCTTGAGCTTGATCTTGTAGTGCTTCTCGACCTTCTGCTTTGTAATCTCATGTTTTCCATTCTCAATTCATGATTCTGTCTTGTTAAATTTGCACGTTCCTCTGCCTCTAATCGTGTTTCTTCATGTATTGTTTGTCTCAACGCCTCTAATGCTGCGATCTCTTCATTTCCATGAATTATCTCTCCAATCTCTTCTCGGTCTCTCCCCTCTTGTCCATTGTTTTCCAATTGTTGTTCTTCTTCCCCTTCGTCCACAGAGTCTGATCTCCAAGTATGCACGCTTACTCTATCATAATCCACAGTTCTATCCGCCACTGGTTGAATTGGTGATTGAATTTGATTTTCTTCATCATTCCTTATGTTCCTTCTTGAGGATTCTCCCATTTCATTTCTCTCTTCGGCAAGTCTCCTACTTCTCCTAACAGCTTGTTGGTTGCTCGGATGCATTTCTCCTTCTAACCATTTCTTAATTTTTGTAAACTGTTGAAAATTATATCAAATTCCTTCTCTACTACTCCAAATTCTTTCAAATTACGATGTCAATCCTTACTCAAACAGCTGTTTCTAGAGCCAATATGTAGTTGCAGGAAATCCTACACTACACCCCTCACAATAATCCACACAACTAAGACATTTTAAGATGAATAACAATGATTTTATTGATTATTTCCTTGTAATTTTACAAGATAAAATAGAAAAGAGCTAAAGAAATTACAATCACCACAAACTTTCTCTCTCCTAATGACTTGACTAACACTCTGAAAAAGAATCCCCCTCACAACAAACTTATTTGACTCTTTATATAGGGTTGTGTACAATGGATGACAGCTAAGCTGTCCTTTATTTTCGGGAATGACTTGCGAAATATCGCAAGTGTACAAGTATGCAATCTCGCAGCTCTACTAAACTTCGCTAGGTCTTCACACCTTTCTCGTGTTTTGGCTGTCGTCATTCATTGCGTCATTTATATTACTCTTCTGTGACTCCCTCGCAATGCTGTTGTTTATTGATCCCGCGAAGTATTGATGTCGCGATATTCTGATCCTACATCAAGTACTTTTCCAGAAAAAACAAACAAAACAAATGAGTAAGTTGTATTAGTACTTCATAGGCATGGACATTATAATGGTTGCAGGATGTCAATTCTTGGCTGAATAGTATGAATTATGTTCATACGGATAGCTATAATAATATGGTTACTTTATATATAGGGAACCTGGTCTGATTCTTCTTCATCTCATTTAGGCTTGGAGAAGGATCAAGCAATAGAACCAAAATGTGGCGATTGGGAAAGCGATGGGCGATTGATGAAGATAGGAGATAAAAATAGGATGTGGATCTTGTGGAGATTTGTGAGTCGCAATTTAAGCTCTTCGTTTTTATTTTTTATTTTGTAGTTATCCATACTACAAGCTGCTCATGTATTGTATATTGTGCTTTTGAAAAGATTTCGTGGAGTTTATTTGGGTCAAGATGTTGCTGTTACGGTTCTTAAACCTGAACATTTGATTGAAGCTTTGGGGCAGAATTCACACAAGAAGTAATAATTCTAAGGTTAGTGTCTTGGTGAAATTTATGCAGTTTTCTTTTAATTTGAGCATTATGTTTTCATATCTTATATATGCCATGCAATCTGTAACTTCTTGAGCATGACGTTGGTTAGTTTTGGTTTAATTTTCTTTTTTTCCCTTATTGAATCTTGAGCCTGAACTTCCGGGCTGTCTATGATGTGTTCGCCACACTGTATGACTGAATGAATGAATCCTCAGTTGTGAACCCATTTATGACTACTACCAAGATTAGTCTTTTTTGATGTGATTTACTACTTTTTTTTTTTTTTTTTAAGGTTCTCATTTCTCATTGTGATGTTGGTTCTTTTTCCCCTAGTCACTGCCATTGTAATAGCACTCTTCAGTTTGTGAGATCCAATGGATTCTCTTAGAATATATAACTCATGCAACCTTGAAAGGGAAAAGTGTAAAAGCCCACCGTTCAGCATCAGGAATAAAATGTATCTTTTGATTTATGATGTATGAAACTCTAGCAGATGATTCGATGTCAAATGGGGGCCACTGATGCTTTAGTCCAACTGTTGGTTGTTCAGAAACTATTTTGAGACAGTTGAGTTCTGTTGTATGTTCGTTATCATTACAGTCTCTTTAAACAACCGTCTGAATCTCGTACCCATTTTAATTTAAACAACCATAGGGAATCATACCCGGTTTATTTTATATGACTGATTTTGTGTGGTGCCCAATTTATCTTATAGGACCGTCTGGAAAATAATTTTCGTATTTTGTTAGATACTAGGGTAAATTTTTCGTACTTTGTTATTGTTTGCTCAATGTCGTCTTTTGTAGAATTAGATACTAATTTTCCACTTGCAGACCCTGGACACTTTCATGGGTTCATACCCTGAACTTCAGGTTTGTGCGTGTTATCTATGCCTCATATACATGCTTCAAAGGTTTCAACTGAGAGATTTTTACTATTGGTTTGATCTCATTAATCATTTTGTAAACATATAAAGTTGAGGAAGGATTTGATTATGGTCAGTTGAAGTACGGTACCTTCATTGGTTCTTTTATATATATATTTTTTAAAATCATCATGTCCCTCTCCTCTTGAATCCTCCGTTCCGAAGAGGAGTTGTTTTTAGCATTCTCTGTGATTTAAGGATCAGTTTGGGGAACTCCACAAACAAGGATTGTATTTCTTTTTAGGAAGTATTTTTTTGGCAGTAGGTTAGCATTGTATTTCTTTTTAGGATCAGAAAAGACATATTTGAGTGAATTACGTATATTGCCTCAAGGGTTTTCAGGGAAAATTCATCATCGCATCTTATATATTTCCATCGACAAATATCTCAAAGTAAGTTTCCAACTTTGCTATCTTATTGCATCAAATATTATACAATCTCGGTCATCATTGATTTGTATCAATAGATTGATAACTAAAATCTGGATCTTTATGTTATTCTATTAGTCTTAGTATTTGTATGCCAGCTTATAAATCCGTAACAATTGCTAACTCATTGCCAAACCAATCCTACAGGAGCACCCTGCCTTAAGCAAGAGCGAAAGATCAAATATTTGTGGGCTGATGAACTGCAAAAAGCTCTATGTTGCTGTACATAATGAATGCCACTCATTACGAGTAGCTGCACTGGTCATTTTATTTCAACAGATTAGAGTCGCAGAAGCTTCCAGTATTGTAGTAAAACCTGATATCACTGGATATCATTAGACTTTACTTCCCAAAGAGAGTGGTGTTCTCATGGAAGCTTTAGAACTGCTACGACTAACACAATTTAATTTATACGATATAAATCATCGTACCCAATTTATTTTATACTCCCGTGTTAGTATGTTACCCAATTAGTTTTATATGATCATTGTCAGTATGATACCCAATTTATTTTGTATGATCATCTGAAACATGTTATCTATTTATTGTATCGTGTTATTTGTTGTTTGGAAAGTAGTTAGCCTAACGGAAGTCCTTTTATTTTACCGTTATGCTATAATTCTAGTCCGTTGGGCTACTTTTACCGACCGTTAGCCTATTTTCCAGGGAGTTCTGTTCGGGAAGTGAACGGAATTTTTTTATCTCCGGTTATTTTCAGTGATTCTTTTGTTTGGATTCTTGTTCTTCTGGATTCTAGTTACTGTGATTTGATGGATATTTTCAATGATGTTGTAGTAATAGGTTCGATCAAGACTTGTGAAAGCAGAATTTTTAGACTTAATTTTTGTAAATAAAAATAACAAGCTCAATTAAAAAGTTGTTTGGAAATTATGGAGAGCCTGGGGCTAGGATTCCGCTATTTACCAATTCCAAAGTGGTACTAGTTACAATCATGCAATTTCACACGTTCAATTTGATTCTCAACTATTGCAAAAGTAGATTTTTTAGAAACAACAAATGTTAATCCAAAGCATGGGATATCAACACCTTAGGCTAAGCATATTCCATCAATAGAAAATACAATTGTTTAACAAAAATCATAAAATCTATTTTTAATCTAGGCAAATAATCATAATTAAAATTGCACAAATTAAATAATTAAGAATTACCACTTTTTCATTGGAAAGATAGCTTCCTCCATCGCCCCAAGGATTAGGTTTAGCTCATCATGTTGGAAACGCGCTCAAAAGTTGATTTCATTGCTCAAAAAGGTGTTTACAAATGATGAAAAGGAGAAAATGATGAAAATCGGGTGTTTGCAACGCGTTTATAAGCTGTTGCAAACATTCTGAAGAACAATAGAGATAAACCGCCATTGTTTCTTTTAAGATCTGTCTTCCGTATTACGACCCACGTCCTAGTGAGTCGTTGTCACTGTTGAAGAACGACGGTCTTGGGCTGTCTGTTCTTCGTGTTCTTCAGCTCATGCAGCAGCAGAAAGATATTCTGCAACTTGATTCTCTCGACTCGTGGTGCTCCAAACCCTCCCTAATCTCTCCTTCTTCATTCATCCGTGAACCCATACACTCCTTTTTATACCCGACAAAGAACTCAAATCTCCACATTAATCGCCCAAAAATCTTCACAAGAACTCAATATTATTCGAGAATATTTTCTCTTCAAGCCACCGGATTTACTTTCTTTTTATTTCTTCTCACGATGTTTCCTTGCTATCAAATCTCGATATTTATCTTCTACACGTTCTTGCAGCATAGCACACTCCAAACACACCCATTACACGTCTCAAACTCACATTGATTCACGAAATACCCATGCAAACCCGTGCTTCTCTGCTTCCTCCTCGCGAGTTATCTAGCCAAATTTAGACGATGAAACGACCCATACCAACCCTGTTACGCTTAGTCAAGTCATCCCAAGAAATTTTAGCCATTGAATCGCATTATAACCCCTCCAAATAACGAATTGAAAATCTGCCAGGCGAGAGTGTTTTTTTTTCCCGCCAAAACTATTTTTTCAAACGATGAAGAAGGTCAACCTTTATCCAACAGCTGGGGGTGCGAATATCAATTGGGTGCCCCTTAGTAATTGGGTTACCCCTTATCCAAAGTGGGAGTCCGAATAGCAAATGTCCTCCGGGGTGTTCCGAGCAACTTTTCGAGCCGAATTTTCCAACAATCTTTATTTCCAAAAAATACCTACAAACACACAAAACACCATAATAAGGACAAAAACGAGTACTAACAATACGAAACATTGAGGACAAATTAGACACATAAATGCTTCTATCATGATTCTCGTTGTGTGATTCTCATTTAGTGATTCTGTTTAGTGATTTCTCTCGCCGTGATTCTGTGCGGTGTTTCCTTTGCTTTGGTTTGTTTAGTCTTGTATTTTCGGATCCATCGTTTGTTTCCTTTTCATTTGTCCTCTGCTCTTTTGATCTTTTGTTTGCTGTTCTTCTCGCTTTTCTCCTAAGCTTTCTCTTTTGGTTTTCTTCTTTTATTTTTCTCTCCCAATTTTTTTTTTCTTCTTCTTGTAGCTTTCCTGTTTGTTTAAATGCCAAAAAGATCTAAATCGATGTTGATGGCCAATTCTGCGAAAGTCTGGTCCTACAATGGTAATATATATGTACCTGGTGCTAATAACAAATATAGATTGGGGATCTGCACAAGATATGATAGTATCATACAGAGAGGGAAAATAAAATGGAGATTAAAGGGGGCTGGGTTTTGGAAAAATGCCTTAATAAAAACCAATCTTATCAAGTTCTTACCAACGTTTAGAGACTCCCCAGAAATCATACCAAGCTGCATGCCATCATCCTATCCTTTAGTACAGAGTAATGGTATGATGCAAGAGGATGAAGCAACAGGAATCGGTGAGATCAAGCATAATACAGGTAAAACATGTGTCATTTACTACTGCTCTTCTGGTAAATTGACTTCTCAGCAGTCTATTAGTGGAAATAAAAGCTCGGTTGAGGTAAGCCTAAACCACAGTAGTTATATTATCCATCCTTGTATCCTGCTGAATAGAAGCACTAGAGAGACTGCGCCAAATCAGGTTTTTCTTCTCCTCTGCCATTTTTTTCTGCAATCTACCGTGTCATTAATTTACTATCACAATAATTGCCTGGTATTAAAGACCCCTTACATCATGAGCAACAATTTTATGACTTTCCAATACCGAGAGGTGTCATATTTATGGCAGTTTGTTAAAGTTCTTTCATGGAACTGCCAAGGCCTTAGAACTAGTGACACTAGACAACAACTAGGCAAGCTCATAAACAATAGTAATCCCAACATAATATTCCTATCTGAAACTAAAAATCATAAAATGTTTGTTGATGAAACTCTGCATAAATCATTGTTCTATAACATTGTTTGTCAAAACCTAGTGGGCACTGCTGGGGGTCTTGCTGTTGCCTGGGATAAGTCTGTGAGACTCAAAGTGCTCTATCAAGATGATAACCAGATCAATTGTGAAATTTGGAATGAAAAAACTAAATCCGTTTGGATTCTGACTTGCATGTATGAGAGCCCCTATAAAGACCATAGGAAGGAAAAATCTTGGGATGTAGTGAACCATATGGGAAATAGTACGAATACTCCTTGGTTAGTCTTAGGAGACCTTAATGTTATCCTTCATCCAGACGAAAAAAGAGGAGGCAATCCGGCAAATCACAGTGATATTTTGAAATTTAATAACATGTTCAATAATTTGGGCCTGAAGGATGTAGGATGCATAGGTTTTCCCTTTACTTGGTCTAACCACCACACTGACAACACTCTCATTGAAGAAAGGTTAGATAAAGGCTTAGCTACCAGACAATGGATCACTCTCTTCCCTAACTGTAGCATCAGACATCTTAGCCATATAGGATCAGACCATTCACCCATTTTATTGAATACTGAGGTCCCCTCTTTTTCGGGCCATAAACCTTTCAAGTATTTTAGTATGTTTCAGGAAGAACAAAAATGTAGAGATCCAATCCACTCCTCTTGGAATGGTCACTTCCAGGGTTCCCATGCATTCATTCTTGTTAACAAACTCTCCACTGTTAAACATGGTGTTAGTCATTGGAACAAAATTGACTTTGGTAATATTCAGAATAATCTGACTAAGCTTACTCATAACTTGAAAATATCATGAAATCCCCTAACATTAGATTGAATACCCTAGTATTTTGAACACCAAATTAGAAATTCATAAAATGTTTGATTATGAAGAAGAAATGTTGAAAATAAAGGGCAGAGAAAACACGATTCTTCTAGGAGATATAAATAACCATTATTTCCACCAGATTGTTGTTATTAGACAAAGACGTAACCATATTGGTGGTCTATATGAATGTAATAATGTGTGGATAGAAGGTAGAGATAATATTGCTAATTGTTTGAATATTTATTTTGAAAATTTACTCACCACATCTTCACATGTTATAAATCATGATATAGTCAATCTAGTTCCCTCGCAAATTTCTGAAAATGATAATGTGTTGTTAATGGCTAAACCCACAATGATTGAAATCCATGATGCCCTCTTTAACATGCCTCCTAATGCTAGTCCGGGACCAGATGGTTTCCCGGCTTTCTTTTTCCAGAAGAATTGGGAGCTTGTCAGTGATGATGTAATCAAAACTGTCCAGGCCTTTTTTAGTAGTGGGCATATGCTCACTCATCTGAACCAAACTTTTATATCCATGATTCCGAAGGTCTTGCATCCTACTACTCCCGGAGACTATAAACCTATAAGTCTCTGCAACATTGCCTATAAAATTATATCTAAAGTCATAGCTAATAGGTTGAAACCCTTATTAGATAGGCTGATCTCCCCTACCAGTCGGCTTTTGTTAAGAATCGACTAATCTCAGACAACATCCTTGTTGCTCATGAGATTATTCATGCCATGAGGGAAAAAAAAAATTTAAAACCGACTACCTTGGCCTAAAAATTGATATGTCGAAGGCTTTTGACCGTGTAGAGTGGGATTTTTTGATTGCCATCCTAAAAAAATGGGATTCTGCGATGCTTGGTGTAACCTGATACACCAATTTATTAGCACTAGTTCTTCGGCCATTCTCATTAATGGGTCCCTAGTAAATCTTTCAAACCTACTAGAGGTCTGAGGTAGGGAGATCCTATATCTCCCTACCTCTTCATTTTGTGTATGGAGTCCTTCTCTAGAACTCTTACCAATGCTGAAAGTCGGGGGCTAATCTCTGGTTTTAAGATAAACAAACATTGTCCGGCTATAACCCATCTGCTCTTTGCGGATGATTGCTTAATCTTCACAAAGGCCATTTCAGAGCTCTAACTTGCTTAAAGTTCTGGAGGATTATGGTAACTCGTCAGGCCAAATGATTAATTTTTTTAAATCTGGAATTTTCTTCTCACCCCACATTAGTAACAACTTTGTAAAATCCATAATTGATATCCTCAAAGTAAATAAAATTAGATTAGATGACAAATATCTAGGAGGCCCCATTTTCACTAATAAATCGAAAATTGCTTGCTTCGATAATTTGTTAGATAAGATGAGTGGTCGTCTTAAAGGTTGGAAAGGTAAATCTGTAACTCCCCCTGGTAGGGAAATTTTAGCTAAATCTGTTCTTGAAACATTGCATGTTTATAACATGTCTACTTTCATCCTACCTAAACAAATTACTAAGAAAGCTACGAGTATAATTAGAGACTTATGGTAGGGTAAATCGGGGGAACCTAGTGAATCCAAGGGTGTCTATATGAAAAAATGGACTAAACTCAATGTCAATAAAGAAAAAGGGGGAAATGGTTTAAAAGATCTCAATAAAATGAATCTTGCTTTGATTGCGAAGAATGCTTGGAGGCTGTTTCACCAGCCCAACTCGATTTATACTAAAACTATGAAAGGCAGGTATTTTCCTCTCACCAATCCTTTCCATGCTAGTTGTAACGATAGCGCCTCTTGGGCTTGGAAGGGGATTCACACCGGCCTGATGCTAGTAAAAGAGTATAACATCTGGGAAATAGGCAGAGGCAATAGTGTTCATATTCTTAAAGATAATTGGATACCTGATATGGCTGACCATCCTCTGATCCTAAACCCTGATTACACTGGAAACCATACCTTAGTTGAACACTTAATCTCTGAAATTGGTTGAGATATGCATGTACTTCAGCAAATGTTTGACCGATACACCATAAAAAAATATTAACTATCACACCAGATAGGAATAAGGATGACATCCTTAGATGGACTGATGACCCTCAAGGAAAGTTCACTAGTAAGTCTCTATATAATCTTCTTGACAACAAACAGGAACAAGTAAGGGATGGCCTGGCAGTGAAAATTTGGGGGCTAAATGTCCTGCCAAAAATCAAGTTTTTTATATGGAAAGTGAAGAATAATATTGTTCCTTTTAGTGGTGTTCTGTCGTCTCATATAAATCATATTGACCCACTTTGTTCTATATGCAGGAATGGTATTCAGACAAGAGAACATTCCCTTATGCAGTGTTCCTACACTAAAGTTGTTTGGTCATTTTGCTCTTTAAATCTGGAAAATGCTATTTGTGGCTTTGTCTCCTTTAATGACTGGTGGTCTAGCTGGTTTCTAACCTATCATCCCCCAACCCCTTTGGGCTCTTGGAAAGATATATGCACTACCATATGCTGGTTCATATGGAAGGCAAGATGGGAAGTAGTCTTTCAAAATGCCAAACCTTGTTCTATTAGGACAGGAAAACTCATTATGAACCATCTTAATTTGACCATGACCCTACAAGATGGAAACTTATCTAGACCTCCAGCTAGCACACCTATCATCCATCCTCCTGGACACACACCAAACATCGTCTTTTCTTATATGACATACACTGATTATGTAACATGCCTAACAGGGATTGGTGTTTTGATTACAGGATCAAATGGAGAAACTATAGGCACGAAAACCAGGAGAGACAGAGTCCAAGGAAAGGAAGAAGGAGATTTCCTAGCTGTCAGCGATGCTCTAGAGTGGGCCAACCAACTGAATTGCAAAGCTTTCTATCTCCAAGGAAACAACACACAGATCAACAAAACTCTACAAGGAAGCGCAAGACTAACCAGTTGGAAAACCAACTCCAGAATGGATCAGCTACTCCTTCTTTTATCCTTTTTTGAAGTTGTTATATGTATGTAAGGATATAAAGTCCAAAAATACTACAGATCTCCAGAATTTAGCTAAAGCAGGAGTAAGAAACCCAAGTCCTCAAATGTGGGAGGCAGCTACTATCATCTCAATCTGTCAGTGACTCCTTTCTTCTATAAAAAAAGTATCTTTCATTCGATTATTATATTATTAATGCAACGCACGAAGCCAAATGTTGCCCCTTGGTCTCGATGGCGATCTTTATTTTAAGGTTCCGTATATTAATTAATTTCTTTTTATTGATTGTCATATAATTCGTATAGATGTGCTACTTTTATTGTACGTCGTTTTTCATGGGTGATCAACTTTTATCAAACGAATGATTTCCTTTCTTCTCTAATCTTTTTCATAGAGAAAGAAAAAAAAAATCCATCGTAAGATGATTTATAGTTTATATTCCTCTAATGAAACTATAATCACCAAAAATTGGTGTTATCGCATATTTGGTTGCCTTTACGGTAACTAATCACGATTCACATGCATGGTTCATAAACCTCCGTCCAATTAAGTTTGGTATCTTTATCCATTGGATAAAGATCATGTGATTTTTGTTTCAGTTTCTATTTATTTACAAGAAACCACAACCACAAAATGGATTTTCCATAAGCGATAATTAAAACGATTTTTTTATTATTTTATTTTGTCGATACAATTTCGCTAAATTTTATCCATCTTTCCCTTATGAGATGAGATATTGGTTTCCCAAGGAAATTCTGGCCAATATGGTTTTGATGTTTTCACCGATTCTAAATAAAATGGCATAGACCACAGATTTGCAGGAAACCAATGATTTCTATTCCTTTCAAGAAATCCTCCATAGTCTATTCACAAATTGGATATATTTTGAAAGAAAATTTATAGACTATGTCTGTACTCTGAAATAATCTTTAGCCATTATCATGGTTGTTTACTAAGTTTGAGTTGCCCTTGTTGGGACATTAATATTTGCCGATTTTTACATGGTGATGGTATAGATTTATGTTCTATAGCCAGGAACTTTGGACTTGGTAATTCTCGTCGGCGTTTGAAAAAGATGAGATATGAAAGAAAAAAAAATGGTTTCAATTTTTTTTTACAAAAAACCATCCATCAACCACCACGTGGATTTTCTCTAGAAAGAGAGTAACGATAATAGTTTCATCATTTTAAGAAACTTTTTTTTCGTTGATCCGTAAGGATGAAATATCGTTAAATACCAGTAAACGAGAAATTGTTGCATTCTTGAAAGTTATTAGGCAATTTTAATTTTTTCTAAGTAATAATCTCCAAAGTTCGGATTTGTTCCACTTGTAGTTGGAATATTCTAGGGACACTGAAGGTCAATGGGTGCGCACCCGGCTTGTTAGCCTATCTCATTAGTCTTTGTAATGACTATATTGATCTTAAAATTAATTTGTTTTGATGAAATAAAGTGTCCATAATTTCATTCTTAGGTGAATGGATATCTCATCGGCCTTATAGGTCATTGGAGATTTTGGTTACATATTTTATATGCTTTTTGGTTGTAACCATTAAAATCCATAGTTGATGTTAAATTTGTATGTCAAGTAGACTACAATTTTTAAGGACATTTTTTTATGGCTTTTGAAGTCATTATCTACAGTCCAACTGGTATTATTCTTAAAATCCAGACCATATAATGAGTATATGTCCTTGAATTAATCGAATAATATTCTACGAAATTTATTTCGTATATGAGATGACAATTTCCGCCAGAATCATGGGGAGACTCTATGTTATTAGAAGTTGACATTAATTAACTGAAAAGGTTATATCATTTCTCTCCCATCATGATCAAGTCGAAAAAGGCTGCCATTAAACAGGCATGAAAATATCTCAATTAGCTTTCCCATAAGCTTAATTATGCCGTTTGAAAAGGAAAATCCAATCACATCTAGCAATCATGTAGCATTTTTATATAGGCTACAGATAGTGCTACAATAGAGTCTATCATAATATGATTCACGTCCCCAAAATTCATATATCCTCATTTGAATAATAGGAGATTATAATGCCTGCGGGCACTGGTACCAGTAATTCTATGAATTTTGTTTGAGAATTGTGTGAGATCATAGTTAATTAATATGTTGTCGAATATCCTTTTGGTGTAGCTACTGAAATAATAAAAATGGTGGTTGTGAACCCCTCTGCAGAGAAATATCGACACATGTGATTGGTTGGCATACAATCCAAGTTAGGTTGGATTAATTTCCCGATTGATGTAATTTTGGATCCAAACTTAACACCTTAAACATACCAAGCCTATTAATTACAGGTTGGTGTAATTATACGAGAAATTTCTTCGTTGTAAAAACGATTTGAGGGTTCTATTTTTTTCCCAGACCCTAGGATTGATTCAATAATTTTTTTTCTCTCCATGCATGATGCTTTTGGCGTGGTAGTCCTTGGAGGACTCATATTGCATTTACACAAGAAATGTGGTTGGGAACATATTCAAATTTGTTATCCTTGTAGGATTCAAATTATATTATGGCAGCTACCTGACTCGATTATTATGTCAGGTTGAACAATCCTCTATGTGTTTTTAGAATTTGGTTTAAAACTAAGAATTCGGATTAATTAGTTGATGCTATCAACTTTATGGGTCTCTTGAGGAGTCCTCAAAAACACAAAAATCCACGCTTTAGCAGCATAAATTTTATTTTTTTCTTTCTTAAATCTGCAGTTAGAATTATGCTAGCTTAATCTCTTCTTTGAGATAGACTAGAGTTATTATTTTGATGCTTGTTTTCTTAAAACCCATATATTTGGGTTAGCATCCATATTTACGTCAAAAGTTGTACTCTTTTTCCTTCATTTCAGGTTTTGTCCCATGTGGTTTTCCTGACAAGGTTTTAACGAGGCAACATCTCGTTGACATTCAATTTTCTTTCAAAAATGTTGATATTTGTGCTCTTTTTCCTTTGTCCATTTTTTTCCATTGGGTTTTATTGGCAAGGTTTTAGTGAGGCAATTAAATTCAACATGGTGGTCATCCAAGGGGGAGTTGTATTAATTTCGGTTATTTGGTGGATTCCCACTATTTAGTAGGTCGTTTTGTTAGACCACATCAACATAACTATCTCCTATGAATTTGGATATTATTCTAATCCATATAAGGTATGATCACAACTTTTGTTCACCTATGCAAGTGTAACTACATATTGGCATTTTTTTGAAGAAATTACATCAACTACTTATGCAAATCATCTTCGAGAAGCTAGCAATCCAAGAAGAAAGTCCTCAATGTATTTAAAGAAGCATGAAGACTCGAGAACACTACCATTAGAAGACTAACACAAAAGAAGACTTCATCAACTGACAAATTTCACATGAAAGCATTGTTATCTCCAGCATTCAAGAAATTCGTTCATCGAAATTGGGAAGTGTCGACTCGAAGATTTGCAAGCCAAGATTTAACTGAAGTACTTATCAGGGGGAGCATCATAGTAAAAGGTATTTTACTGGGCTACCACGTTGTACTCTTTTTCCTTCGTCAAGGTTTTATCCCACTGGGTTTTCCTTGTCAAGGTTTTAACGAGGCAACAGATGCATGTGCAACTCTGTTAGAAGTTTTCTCATAATTGTACTCTTTTCCCTTCGGTCAGGTTTTGTCCCTTTTGGATTTTCCTGACAAAAGTTTTAACGAGGCAACTTAGATACAGTGGTCATCTAGGGGGACTGTTATAAATGACAGTTTATCATGTAGATGCCCACTTTAGTGGGACCCCATTACTTGGGCACCAGGTCTGTAAACTCTATAAATAGAGTCCCAAACCTTTGTAAACATATATGCATGAATAAGAAATCTCTCTCTTCTTCCCCTTTACTTTGTGTCTTCTTCTCGCTTTCTCTATTTTACAATAAAAACAATGATACTTAATAAACACAGACGGACAAAATCGATTTGTCCGTCAATATAGGTTGACTGGAAACTAGTATGTATATGAGGGTTGACTGAAATGTAGAGATTTCAACGAGGATTGCTCGTTCCGTTTCTGGCCGTATTATTGACGTTAATTGAATTTAGTCAAGCAACTAAGCCAATCTAGAGAGTCTAAAAGAAAATAGTATTGATAAGAAAAGAGATCCCCTGCCAAACTTACTGACAGTATTTCCCACTCGAAGTGAAAGGTAATTGAATCTGAACTAATTTCTCAAACTTTTAAAAATAGTCACAAGTAAGACTACATGTATGATAATTTATTCAATCTTGTCAATGATCAACCTTTGGAAATTTATATAAAATAATTCACATTTTCTGGTATATCAGCAAAATCTTCTTTTTCTTCAACGTTGCCTAATATGATCTTAGGTGCATTGGCCGCCACGACCGGAACGAAAATCAAGTGTCAGCATCAAGAACAATAATTCAAGATTAATACAAGACTAGTACTCATTTAAAGTAGACAGTTTGAAATTTGCCTAGGCACAACAATTTCAGATGACATATCACGCTATCTATGTAATAAATCTTCCCCTCGTGCATTACTTGGTAACTAAAACAGGTTTCTATATATTGTTCTTAAACTAATCAATTTGGCAGGAGTGTGACTCTCGTACTTGAATCCAAAATTTCGTGCCTCAAAATTTTTCTGGTACAACAGAGAAAATGATATATTATACTAATAAAAAACTATTTTTTCCCCAAGCCATTATAAACCGAATATAAAACATGACGAACAACCTTAAAACATCCACTAGCATGCATACTAATATCTGTTAGGCAGCCTTGGTCAGTTTCAATTTCACCATGTTAATCCATATCGCACTAACCGTGTGTATTAAAGTTGAACAGGGCGGAGCTACTTTGAATTTGAATATTCAAACTTTAACTAATCTTTTCAGGTCTTTCTCTCTCTCATTTTTCTTCTCTGTATAAAAGGCATATACATGTTGTGAAGTAAACACATCTCACAACTTGATCACATTAAGCCAACAAATTTGGAAAACACCAAGAGTTTTGAAAAACTATCATCTTAATTGCCTCTACAGAAATGGAGATTCATGCAACAGCTGAAATGTTAAAGTGGACAGCTCTGGCTGCAGCAGCTGCAATGCTCGTTCTCATCTTTACACGAAGCCGGCGAAAGACAGCAACCACCAGTCGTATCCCACCAGGACCACCTGGATGGCCAATATTGGGTAACATCCTTGATATTGGCTTCAAGCCACACAAAACCCTGGTAGATTTCAAAAATAAATATGGTCCATTGGTTTGGCTGCGGTTAGGCTCCGTCAATACTCTTGTTGTGTGCTCGGCGGAAGCTGCCATGGAAATGTTTAAAAACCACGATCACTCCACATGCAATCGTCTTTGAATTACTTTGAATATGCCAAGTATGCCCTTGGTTCTAGTATAAATTAGAAGAGATAAGGCTAAAGGAGAAAAGTTTTTGAGTTTTAGAACATTTGTGTGAACAATGAGAGGTTCTCTTCTTTCAAACCTAATTGTTATCTCTAGGGGGAATTAGATTATCTAATTCTAGAGTATCAACTAGATGCTCGCATAATCTTATAATTTCCAATTTAATTGGGTAGAAATTGTAAGTTATTTGGGAAAGAATCTCCATTATTAGGTTCTTCCTTTATTCAAAGGGTAGAAAGAAACTAAATTGGTTGATTATTTATCCATTTCAAGTTATCAATTTCAATTTATTTTCATTGTAAGCTTCCGCTTTTCATCATTTGGTATCAGAGAATATTGTGGATGTCCCATATCGATATTGAAGCACCATTTATAGTCCATCCTAGAATTACTTTGAATATGCCAAGTATGCCCATGGTTCTAGTATAAATTAGAAGACATAAAGCTAAAGGAGTTTTAGTTTTGGTTTTAGAATATTTGTGTAAGAATGAGAGGTTCTCTTCTTTCAAACCTAATTGTTATCTCTAGGGGAATTAGATTATCTAATTCCTAGAGTATCAACTAGATGCCTCTCATAATCTTATAGTTTCCAATTTAATTGGGTAGAAATTGTAAGTTATTTGAGAAGAATCTCCATTATTAGGTTCTTCCTTTATTCAAAAGGTAGAAGAAAACTAAGTTGGTTGATTATATATCCTTTTCAAGTTATCAATTTCAATTTATTTTCATTGTAAGCTTCCGCTTCTCATCATTTAGTATCAAGAGCTTTGGTTTGATTTTTTGGGGAAGATTTGGTGAAGATACTAATATCATCATCAAGTATTTTGGGTTGTGTTTCTTTTTCTTGGTAGTTTTCTCAAATTGGATATTTCAATTATATGGTGATTTCATTATAGTATCAACAAGAAGAATGAAAATGGATGGGCAAGTAATACTAAGTAAAGTTCAAGTAAAAGAATTGTTGGATAAAATAAGACACAAGATGTTTGATGAAATGTGTGAACTAGTAGAAGAAAATTAAGAAGTTGGAAAGTCTTTATACGGACTCATTTGAACTTTCTAATGACTATGAAGATGAAATGGAGTTAGAGAATTCAATTTCCATCGGTGGGTATGAGAATCAAGAAATTGCCCATAAGGTGTTTGATGAAATACCTCCACCAAGATTTGATTTCTCTTTAAACTATGAAGAGGGTGAAATTGCTCACAAGGTGTTTGATGAAATGTCTCCACCAAAATATGATAGTTATTTGAGTTATGAGGAAAATGGAATAGAAGGTGAACTTCCAATATATCAAGAGGGCATGAATGTTGATCAAATTCTTCATTATTTCACTCTATTGGAGCAAGTACTATCATCTAACATTCAAGAGGTAAAAAGAGCACACGCAATTGTCTCAAACAATTATTAAGATACTTGATGATAGTGAAATAGAAGATTTTGGTGAGCCATTGTACGACATAGAAGTAGAAGATATTATATCAAGGGGACCTCGAGAACAATTTCAAGTATGTGAACCGACTAAGAAACAATCCTTCACTCAAGCTACAACAAAATGGGGAGGCAATATATATGAATCCAATTTGGGCTTTCATTGAAGATAAGTTTCATGGTTGTAGTCTTCGTGCAAGGTTGAGAAAGATGCTTGGTGTTTCTTTACTACTTGGAGATGCTCTTAACTATGACCACAAGATGCTATATTTGGTGAGTAACTACAATGGAAGGTGTAGAGGTAGAATTGTCTTCAAACAAGGAAGAAGTTCAAGCACTAATGGAGAATATACTTTGGAGAATTCGTGGACGAATTTGTTCAAACAAGGGGAGGATGATGTATTTACAAACAAAGAAATACTTGGTATGTCATTACTACTTGGAGATGCTCTCAACAAAGTGCTACATTTGGTGAGTAATTATAATGGAAGGTGTAGAGGTAGAATTGTCTTCAAACAAGGAAGAAGTTCAAGCAAAAATGGAGAATACGCTTTGAAGAATTCGAGACGAATTTGTTCAAAGAAGGGGAGGATGATGTATTGTGGATGTCCCGTATCAATATTGGAGCACCACTTATCTTCTATCTTTGAATTACTTTGAATATGCCAAGTATGCCCTTGGTTCTAGTATAAATTAGAAGAGATAAGGCTAAAGGAGAAAAGTTTTTGAGTTTTAGAACATTTGTGTGAAGAATGAGAGGTTCTCTTCTTTCAAACCTAATTGTTATCTCTAGGGGGAATTAGATTATCTAATTCTAGAGTATCAACTAGATGCCTCGCATAATCTTATAATTTCCAATTTAATTGGGTAGAAATTGTAAGTTATTTGAGAAGAATCTCCATTATTAGGTTCTTCCTTTATTCAAAGGGTAGAAGAAACTAAATTGGTTGATTATTTATCCATTTCAAGTTATCAATTTCAATTTATTTTCATTGTAAGCTTCCGCTTTTCATCACAATCGCCACTTGAATGAGACTCTGAAGATCGGTGGATCTTACACCGGCACCATCACACTTGGTGAATATGGTCCATATTGGAGAATGTTGAGGCGTCTTTGTGCTACTGAACTTTTCTCTCGTAAGCGCATTAATGATACCGCTCCTTTACGTAGAAGATGTGTCGATAAGTTGATGAAATGGATATCCGATGAAGCCAAAGAACAGTCAGAGCATGGGGTTGAGCTTGCACGTTATGTTTTCGCTACCTCATTTAATGTCATTGGAAATCTAATGCTTTCTAGAGACCTTGTTGATCCTAAGTCTAGCAAAGGAAATGAATTCTTCAATTTGACTTCCGAACTAACTGAGCTTACAGGGAAACCTAATCTAGCTGATTTCTTCCCTATCCTACGTTGGTTCGACCCACAAGGATTGAAGAAGCAGACAGAGCAAAAACAAATCCAAGTTCTTAACATTGTTGGTAGCTTCGTCGAAGGACGTCGTCGCCAAGACATTGAAGGGAAACAATCTCACAACAAGGAGCAAAAAGATTTCTTGGATGTGTTGATGGAATTTGAAGGCAACGGAAAAGATGAACCGGCTAAGATTACTGACAAAAATCTAAATACATTTATACTGGTTAGTTATTAAAGTCATCACTATGTAGATTTCTTAACCAATTATCTTACTAAGGGATTTTCATAATACTTAGATATATTAACCATTGTTTTTGGCGTACAGGAATTATTTGTCGCTGCAACAGAGACAACAAACAGCACCGTGGAGTGGGCGATGACAGAACTCCTCCGACAACCAGAGGCAATGAAGAAGGTAAAAGCTGAAATTGCTAAAGTTGTGGGTTTTGAGAGAAAGTTAGAAGAGAGTGATATTGAAGATTTACACTATCTAGATGCGGTGATTAAGGAGACATTAAGGTTACATCCTCCAGCTCCATTGCTCATTCCTAGAACTGCTATGAAAGATACCGAGTTAATGGGGTACGTTATACCAAAAGACACACAAATTTTCGTCAATGTGTGGGGACTTGGAAGAGACCCAAGCAGTTGGGAAGATGCAGATTCGTTCAAGCCTGAAAGGTTCATAGCTGCTTCAAATCTTGATTACCGTGGACAAAACTTCGAGTATCTACCATTTGGAGCAGGTCGGCGTATATGTCCAGGACTTCCTCTAGGACACCAAATGCTTCACCTTGTGTTGGGTTCACTGCTCCATTCTTTCGACTGGTCTCTTGCAAATGGTGTCACTCCTGAGACTCTTGACATGGGAGAAAAAATGGGAACTTCACTAAGAAAGGACGTTCCCTTGAAAGCAATACCAAAGCCAGTGTTGTCAGTGTAAGGTTATGGATAGCTAACTTATCGAACTTAGTTAATCAATAATAAAATTATTGAACTAGCTAGGTATTATGCTCTTTTCCATTTTATTTGGTTTTTGTGTTTTGTTTTATTTAAGCTTAAAGGATTATTTCAAAAAAAAAAAAAAAAATTATGTAGAATAATAAAATGCCATGCAATATTATCAAGTACAAGAGAGATAAACAAATTTGTCTAGAAGTTTGCCAAGCTCACGCAACTTTATCAAATACGTAATTTCCATCCGCAATGAAAATAGTAGGAAACTTCGAAGGAATTGTCTCCATTTCAACAGTAGAATACATCGATGAAAAGAAGTCAAGCAGGGGCGGAGCTTAGTGAGGACTAGGGAGGACAGTTGTCCTCCCTGGAATTTTCAAAATGACTATTTTAGGCTTACAAATTTAAGGTTTTCCATAATTGTCCCCTTGGATTCTACAAAATTGTTATAATATGCTTCATTTGTGTGCCTTTTTACATACATTTCAAAATTTTCTATAACAAATTCTAGCACTAGGTATAAGGTTCTATGAAGCATTGATATTTTGTGGAGTCTTGAGGCAAGTTAGGTATTTTTTTGTCGCAAGTGACCCTAAAAATTTCGGCAGGCCTCCGGCTGCAACTAGTGTTATCTTTCGCTATATATATATTTGTCCCCCAAGTTGGAAAGTCTGGCGCTTAGTCAAGACTCGATCAGACAGAGCCTTATCCAGCTGCAAAATGTGATGCCGTTTAAGTGGTCAGGGATAATTTGATATTTGATATCTCCATTTTGTCCATTTTGGCGACATTCTAGAACTAACTCAATCAAAAGCAAACAAGCACCAAACAGAGATTAATTAGTCGACCCCTTATCTTTTTCTAAGCAAGTAGTACTAAATAGAGATAGAGATCGACATAGAGAGGAGGAAAATGGAGAAAGTAATACCTGCAGTAACATTGAATTCTCGAAGTGTGATGCCTGTATTAGGTATGGGCACTGCTGCATACCCATTTGTTGAATCAGAAGAAGCGAAATTGGCGATTTTGAACGCAATCAAGACTGGTTACAGACATTTAGATACCGCTACTCTATACCAGTCTGAAGAATCTCTTGGTGAAGCTGTAGCTGAAGCAATTCGACTTGGTTTGATAAAATCTCGAGACGAACTCTTTATCACTTCTAAGCTCTGGATTTGTGATGCACACCTGACCGTGTCGTCCCCGCTCTTCAGAACTCTCTAAGGTACCATATCCAACTTGTTTCCGTAATGAAAGAGATACAAAGCACATATATAGAAAGATTCGCATGTTATCTTTGAAGTCTTTCCAACTACAGATAAAATTTTCAAAGGAAACACTCTTAATTTGTTTTATACAGATGGCGAATGGTAAAACGTTCCCATGGTTTGTTTTAAATGATGGAGCGTGATTGAGCATACCTTTTTTTTTTTTTCATTTTTGTAGGAATCTAAAATTGGAGTACCTTGATCTATATCTGATACATTGGCCACTAAGCTCGAACCCAGCAGCAGGGCATGCGTTATTCCTGCCAAAGGATTCTTTGCTTACAATGGATTACAAGTCTGTATGGGCAGCTATGGAAGAGTGTCAAAAACTTGGTCTTACAAAGTCAATAGGTGTCAGCAACTTTTCTTGTAAGAAGCTTCAAACCATTTTGGATATTGCTAACATCCCTCCAGCTGTTAACCAAGTGAGCTCTCATTTATGTTTTTCCTGTTTCTTTGATAATGTTTTCACATGAAACAAAAAGTCATTTGTTTTCTTCAATTGTTGTTAAATTTGATTCAAAAGGTGGAGATGAACCCAGTTTGGCAGAACTTGAAATTGAGGGACTTCTGCAAGGCTAACAGTATCATTCTCACTTCCTACTCACCTTTAGGAGGCAAGGGAACCCCGTGGGGTCCAATGCAGTCCACGAGGAGCGAGTTCTGCATGAAATTGCTGAGGCTAAAGGGAAAACTCATGCACAGGTCTTGAATTGGATCTTCCTTAATGTTTCTATATTGTTAAACTTAGTAAATTTATAGTGCAGTTTCTCGTTACGAATTAAATAGACAAAGTTTGGTTATGTATATTTGGTTCAACGAATATCTTGTGGAGAGCTTCTGATATTTATAGGACTGCTAGATGATAACTGAACTTTGATTGAGTGAGTTCCAGGTGTGTCTGAGATGGATATTCGAGCAAGGAGCGAGTCTTCTAGTGAAGAGCTATAATG
The DNA here is from genome assembly GCA_023531295.1 of Papaver armeniacum. Lineage (NCBI taxonomy): Eukaryota > Viridiplantae > Streptophyta > Magnoliopsida > Ranunculales > Papaveraceae > Papaver > Papaver armeniacum. The sequence goes on from JAJJWW010014401.1 coordinate 246,374, forward strand.
AGCAGAGGATGAAGGAAAACATGATGTTGAGATTATTAGTCCCACATGGTTGGGTTATTTAAGATCCTGCGGTTTATAATCTATTAGGCCTCTCCATTTCATTGCCGATTGGCTTTGAGTTGGATGCCGTATTCTAATATGGTATCGAAGAAAATTTATTTGTGTCGAGTCAGTTGACCGCACCTTTACTCGCGTCACCGATTTAATTGTCCACGTGTTTGTAAGACCCGCCCGAGGCTACACGTGGGGGCGTGTTGAGATTATTAGTCCCACATGGTTGGGTTATTTAAGATCCTGCGGTTTATAATCTATTAGGGCCTCTCCACTCATTGCCAATTGGCTTTGAGTTGGATGCCCGTATTCTAATACACGATGATTTTTGATTGGGAACTGACTCAAGATGAACGGGAAAAGATAAGCAAAATCCCACAGAGAAGAGGACTCCCAGGTGATATTTTTGTCTCAGAACTCGAAGCAGCGCCTTTTAAGACTATCGAAGAATTATGGGATGGAGAGGTTTGATTCGACGCGGTTTTTCTATGCCCCTTGGATCAGATTACGCAACACAATGCTCAAATAGGACGTTTGCCTCACTGCTTCAAAAATATAGCAAGAAAACGAAAATGTAAACTGTGTGAAATTGCTAACTTAATTTAGAAGTTTTTGGGATGGGATTGGGACATTCCAATGATATTCTCCAAGTGCCCATAGTCGGAAAATGTTTGTGAATCCGCATAGTGTACCATTGGTGTTGATAATTCAGTTTCTGCTGAATTTTGGGGAGCCATGTATGCTTTTAGGATTGCTCGAACTAGTCGAGTGCACCCGCTAGTCGAAACCTCCATTGAAATCCCCGGCATCATTAATCATAATTAGTGCTCCACCTATACATTTATTTTCTTTACAAAAAGAGGCATCAAAATTAATCTTAGTATTGTTAGAATATGGACATCCAACTCAAAACCAATTGGCAATGAGTGGAGTGGCCCTATAGATTATAAACCACATGATCTTAGATTGGCCAGACAATGTGGGACTAATAATCTCAACAAGTATATCCCCTCGATGGGGTTTGCCATTGCACAACTGCTCTCTCTCTCTAATTGCTTGACTCCTTTGTGTCAAATTTTTTAATGTAACATAATTCCAATCATGTACTGTCTTTTTAGTCTGCTGCACTATTTTACTAACCTGCAAGGTCACATTAGCAAATACAACAACACATCTCATTTTCCATACTATTTGCCACAATGTATGAGTAATTGTTATCAACACATTTTGATTAATAGCCAAATTACTGCTTGTTCCATTACACAACCAACTTGTTATCCAATCTATCAAACTAGTACCAGTGACATATCTATTAAGTGGATATATACTCCATATCAAACCAAACCAGATTAGCCACCTTGCATTCCAAGAACAGATGATCCAAGGTTTCAGTTTCCTTATTACACAAAGGATAGTTAGTATCTGCACCTGCAATATTTCTAGCAATCCTATGTCTAACTGGAAGAAAACCATGCACACACTTCCATAGAAAATGTAATTTTTTTGGGGTGGTTAAGGTAATTTCCATAATTTGGCCCATGGGAAATTAACAGGCCATCAGGTAATGAAATAGAATTACCTGCAACATCAATAACTTTGTAAGCACTCTTAATAGTAAAAATGCCATTATCAGCTGGTTTTCAAATCAAACTGTCTTCACCACTAACATGAATCCTGATCTTACAGTTGTTCATAAACACTCCAGTAATTTCCTGCAAACAATACATTTCTGTAAGTCGTTGTGTTTCCTGTGCTGGAATATCAGGTTTTTGGTTTAGTATAGTTTACCTGTTGTGGTAAATCTCTGTTTTCCATTTGGTTATTAATCAAAACCTTTGCCGCACGATGCAGGGGTGTTGCATCCCTTTCAGCCTATTTTACAGTAGGCAGTATGTAATCAAGTTTACTATTATAAGTAAATGAAGTTTCCCATAACACAATCCAATACCTGATCTCATTACAAAGTAAACATGTTTAAGAGAGTCCAATTTTGTGCACACTCCTTTAAAGAGTGTGCACGTAACAAATCGATTCTATTGGCTGCTGAAAACGGACAGTTATCTAATATCTAAATTCTTTTATTTTTCGATTTTAATAAAATTGGACTCTATAAACAGCAAGTATGTGGCGTGATTCAAGGGGAAAACAAATCTGATGGAACTTTTCTTTTTTTAGTTTCTTTGTTGATTATAACGAAGAAACATGCAATGATCAATCCTTCCATTTTGTGTTGTTGAGATAGAAGAAGATAAATTTCTGGATTTTCATCTTCACTTATATCTAATTTGGTGAGTTTTAAATTATTCAATTGATAACAATATGGCCCGATCACTAACCGGAAGAAATTTTAGCGGAGTGCTAAACTGCTAATACTGATACAGTTGATGTAAATGAAAATGCGATTGTGCTAATACTGATACCGTTTATGGCCCTAGAGTTTAGGAATCTAATTGATCAAACTGCTGAGAAGCTATTCATGAGTCAATGTGATCATATTGAATTGAAAATACCAAGAATAATGGTACTGAATCTTGGTGAAATGAATTTGAACCCAACGAATAATAATTACAGTTGATGAAGTTGAAACTTTGACTGTTCAGATTGTTGATCAAGTATTGAGAATCAAAAAAACTCTTTAATTTGCATATTTCCTTTTACGATATATATGACATAAATATGCTAGCCATTTTTAGATCAGAGTATATTAGCAAACCAAAATATAATGAAATAAATCTAGATATTCATATTAGATAACTGTCCGTTTTCAGCAGCCAATAGAGTCGATTTGTTACGTGCACACTCTTTAAAGGAGTGTGCACAAAATTGGACTCTGTTTAAGATGGCTATTACCTGGCCAGTGGCCACCGTGAATAAGGCCCATTAACGCCAATATTGTATGCACCAAGTTTGTTTTGTTGTCCTCTAGAGGAATAAATTCTTGTTTCTTTAAGTACTGAACATGTTAACTCACGAAAGTGATCAACCAAAGGAAACCAACAATGTTATCCACATCATTATCTTTGATCGTGAATAAACAAGCATTTTGCTAGTAACAGTTACCTTATTTGGGCGGGAAAGATAACTTTCCCCCCAACCTCCAGATTTTCTTTGTGTTGATAACAGAAGTTCACAAGATTTACGGAAGGTTGGATTATTGTAATAGTTCTTTCCAGCAGCTGCTAAACCACGTATTGCGAACCATGTTCCATAGATAAAACATATTCCCCAGTTCCCATACCATAAACCATCAGCATGTTGTTGATCTTCAAGGTAACAGACTGCTTTTGCAATAAAAGTTTTAATTTCTTTGTTGCGATGTCCAGGATGTAACTTCATAATCACAAGAGCTTGCATTGCCGATGTAGTGCATTCCACGTATCTGTAAAGAAATAACACCATTTGGCTAAGTACACGACTAAGCAAAACGTAAATAGAGAACTTAACAGAGACCGATATTCTTACTCATGCTCGACAACAATGTCCCGAAAGAACTCAGTTGGATTGAGAATCTCCAACCGCTCATGTGACGTTGCTGGATCCCATGCTGCCGAGCCACCTTTTGGACCCTATAACCCGAACACAATCAATGAAAAATAGAAGCCAAAGGTTAACACCAATTTGATTTGTCCATCAAATAATTATCAAAAAAAATAAGTAATTAAACATCTAAATAAGAGCCTAATGCTGTCCTTATCTGCAGGGGAAGAAGGATTTCCACAATTCCATACAACTGTTCTTTCGCCATTTTTTCACCAACATTCTCAGGTGACAATTGTAAGAACAATAGACAGGCCTGTTAAGCAAAGAGAGGTTTTCGTTAGTCATGACAATGATAGATCATAATTAATATACATAAGCACACGTCTGGTTGAAACTTTCCAAGTAGGTACTTACAATCAGTCATTCTGCAGTACAATCTGAAACTTGCCATCCATGATCTTGATCCGAGAAAGTCCATGAACCAATGTGACGGTACATGCTTTTGAAGTCTCCAGAAGGGTTATGAATTCATTCTTTTTCTTAAGGGTAGAACTGATTTTGTCAGTAAGATCACTAGCTAGAAGTGCTTGAACTCCGAAACCTGTGTCCCACATTTAACTTCAAAAGCTCAGCATGCGAAGTCCATATTCTGCAACCCACAAGTAGTCAGGTACCCTCGCCAGATGTTTCTTAAATGCCTCAGAATTTGGATCTTCCACACAACATGCAAGCATACATAATGACTGTCGATACAACAAAAACAATTATGCATGAGCTTAAAACTTAAATAAGTGTTTCCGTCTTCGTACACAACAAGCAAGAATCCATACCTACTCTACGAAACCAATAGTAATGTAACGGCTATTCTCATCCTAGTGAATGTGCTTCATCGTAGCTTTTAAACATTTTTTTCTCTGTATAGAACCAGGCCACCTGTTAGTAGTGGTCAGTTAAGTGGTACAAAGAATCCCATATCATATCCTAGACCAAAGGATGCGGATAGTAGAGATCCTCCTGTAGTAAAACATATACATATTTATGCCATTTGCTTAACAAATATATGAAAAAGAAAGAAAAAAAACTTAATACGAACAAAAAGCAACAAACCTTAGTGCACTCGTGACGTGTTTCGTTCTATTGTATTTCATCGTAAGGTTGAACATGAAGCTATTCTCTTAACGAAAGAATGAGATCCATGATTGGACCAACAAACTTCTTCCCATATAAATAAGACATTGGCATGTAAACCAATCGATAATAACACCACATCTTTGCTGCATTTGCATAAAAAAATATGTCAGCTACGAAACATTGTTAACTCATTTTTTTAATAAGTTAAAGTTTTATTACCAACTAACCACTGTACAACATAATATTATACTTTTTTACAAGACTTTCTAAAAGTTTAGCTTTCAAAATAACACTACTAGAGTCATTTGACATATAACATTTTTTCCTAACTCGACTCCATATTGCTAACTTATCCACCTCCTCGTTACAAATTCTATTAACATATTTACATTCTACATTACTATTATTGTCCAAAAAAGAAGACACATCATTCAGAATTAAATTTTTTCTCCAATCGCAAGATGATGTCTTGTTGTTAAAAATATTTGTTGCTTCCTTGCAATCCGTTCTTATCCTGATGCTGCTTAGATTTAACTGTCTGTCCCATTGAACTGTTTTGAGTATTGATAATCCTTCAGCTTTTGTTGGTTAAACATTGTTAACTCATTTAACTCGGGGTTTATGAAATCCCTACGTAAATATATACGCTCTAAGCCATAGTTTCTGATATAAATTCAAGACAAAAATATATTAAGAATATGGTCTAGTATCAACCAGGATGCATATGCAACATTGAAGGTAGAAGCCAAAATTCCCGGGGCATCGGGTGGCACCCTGCCCATTCATATACTCCAAGTATCTACATCCATTAACTTACCCTTATAAAGAAAACCTCAAAGAATTGTTATTAACAAAGAAGAAGATTTCTCTAGCTATTTAATTTGACATACCGAAAGCCAAGTTTTTCCCATGATGGTATCGATGTCACACCGCCGTGATCAAGAATCCATTTTTTTGCTCTTGAACAAGCATTATCAAGACCATCCTCAGGCCCTAATCCTAAAATTCACATACAAATATAGTTCAGAGTAGTAACGAACATAGTACTATCCTCAATATGAAACCCAAAGGATCCATTTTCATTCTACAAATATCAAAACGAAACAAGCATTCAAGTCAATTAACAACATAGTATTCCATCCATCTTTTTTTTACCTGTCCTCTATTCTATTTTGGCCAATCTTTTTTATCTATTATATAGACATGTTTTCTCATTAAACTGTCAAATATACACTTAATTTCTTTTAGTTATAAAATCAATTAATATAAATCTATTCGTATATAAAGCAACAAATCTATCTAATATCTTTCCTATTAATATTCATTGTTTTTCTTAATAAAAATATTTATGACTATAGATATTAGAAACAATATCTCTGTATACAAAGAAACAAATTTATCTAATATATTTTTTTATTAATATTTATTCCTTTTCTCTATTAATATATATTTATATTTATGATTATAAATATTATATTTCTAATAAAGTTTGTGGGAAGATGTATGTTTTTATTTGTTTTCTTAGATTTCCAGAAACGATATGTTATATATATCGTATATATTACAATATCAATTTTAATTTTATAATTTTAATAAGGGTAGTCATGACATCTGCTCCGATCTTCTTAATATTTTGACGTAGTCAAAGCGGAAAGATAAAAAAACGGAGGAAGTATAAAATAAATAAAAAACACTCACGACCGAGTTTGATTCACAAACGCTTACCTGATGACTATACATGTAACGTAAAGTCTCCTTTATATGTTCGGTCGATAACATGGTATGTAGAGTTCCCGTGATATACAATGCCAAAACCTTCGTTTTATAACAAATAATGTCTTATTAACTATTTTTTTGTTTCGATGTTGTGCTCTAATAAGTGAGAAATATCATCAGATAGTAAACTCACCAAGGGTGGAATGAAATACAGTGGACCACCAATTAATATCGAAAAACTCTCCAATGCCCATCACCTAGTTGTATCTCCGAAAGAATTCATCAGCTCTCTTCAGTGTAGTTTTGGTTGCCTCATAGGTCACTTCTTCGTCGTCACTTAACGTCACCGGTTGTATACTTAATCATATTCATCTTTAATTTCTCTCAGTTGCTGTAATATGAAACCAAAAGAAAGAATAAATCTTTAAAATATAATATAATACTAATCTTTCCATGCATATGAATTTGCAAGAAACAATTATAGCAAAAAAAAAAAAAGAAGTGGACAGAGCTCATTTAGCCAGAAAACACAAAATATATTATAAAGTACACAGAGCCCATTAAGAACCCCAAATAAAGGAAACCATCAAAGCTGCAAGCTTAGTTTTGAAGCATTTTCAATGGTAAAAACTTTGTGATTGGCAATCCAGCGTAGGTATAAGAGGTGTTCTAATGGTTAGCAAATAACTAATTCTATCATTTAATTGTTTTAATTGGTATTATACTATTATTCTCTTTACACATATAAACATAACCATTTAAGAAACTTACCTAATCTAATTAAGAAAAAAAATATTTTCTAGGCGATCTTTCTTTTCTATTTCGTCTTTATTTTCTTTCTTAAGAAGATTTATCATCGTCGGTTAAGTTATAGGTTACACTCGAAGGTAATTATAGCCAAACTCATCTGCTTTTATGTGGTTTTTGATTGAAGGAATTGGTTAGAATCAATATGAATGCAGTTATTTTTTAGTTTTATGGTCAAGTTCGGCTAGGTGAGAAGATTTCGACTTAGTTGACACTAGTGGAAATCACCTCTTTCGCGACCGACAAAGCAAGTCATTTAACTCGTATCTATGACTTGCTTTGTCGGTCAAGAAAGGGTCATTTGCATTTGAGCGTCTTTTTCAACTATGACGTGTCTCGGGGGTCGTTGATAATCTTATATCAACGACCGATTATAACGGTCAAAACTTTATTACTGTCTTCAATCAGTCATGGATATAAATCTTAATATAAAAAAAAAATAGATTCAGATTGGCTGTCTGGCCTGACTGAATCTGACTAAATCTGAAATCAAACACAAATGTAACTCAAATGAGAATCAAATGAAACTCGAATTAGAATTCAAATTAAACTCAAATGAAAACCAAATTCAAATCAAATAAAAATGAGAATCAAATTAAACCTGCACACAAATAATCATTCAACTTAACATTCACTAATTAATTGATTTTTCAAATTACACAAAAAGGATTAAAATATGGAGTTCTGACCAATGTAATCTTACAAGAGAAGTAACTAAGTTCAAGGATTCGTTTACAAAATGAACTAAAAAACTATTGATTAAACAACAAAATGATAAACTCTCGATGATGATAATGAACTTAGCTCATACTTCATAATGGTATACATGCACAACAAAAATAAGTTCATCCATCAGCTGATTAATGTTGGAAGGTCACAATACTCAAGAAAATGATTATAAAAACAATAACCATGGCATGCACATTATCAAAGCTTGAAATAGACATTTCGCCAACTTTATTAATCATCAACTAATAATCTGAAACATCAATGACTCATATTTATGGGAATATATAGAAATACATACTTGTGAAGTAATCTTCATGTGTAAATGAAACCTGTACTAGGCTTTAAAATTAGAAGAAAAAGAAATCTTGAATTTGCACCAATACAAGTCCTAGCTAATAAGTTCTTAAAGACAAGTGTAAATCTGAATACCCTTGTTTACTATGTGCTTCCAAATCAACTTTCTTCACTGGAGCCGCCTCACAAATAGCAGAGTGAGGCATTTGTTTCCCTGTTTTGTTTGGCTAAACTACCTGAAAAAGAAACAAGAAAAACCCATTAAGAAATGGAACCATAAGCATCGGAAATTACAAAAATTGAACAACTCAATCAACGAGCATCAAAGATAATGGAATTAACTTCACAACAGAGAAGTATAATAGATTACTTTATAGATTATACAAAGGTAATGTTTGAAAACAGACATTTGACTAGTACACAAATGAGCATAAGGAAGCATTATATCATTTCAGAGCAAACCCACTACTGAAGCAATTAACACCATCTGTGTATGAGAGAAAATAGACGGATATTTTCTGCAACTCTAACTAACATGATACTGTGAGCCTGTGAAGGTGTGATGACACCAAGGAGGTCTTCAAAACTGAGCCAAGTGCATAATAGGCGTGACACGCGTCATCTACAATAATCAGAACGGATGCGAAAATGGAAGTTTCATCATGCAATAATCACCACCCAGCAGTTATACAAAAGAAACCAATAGTAAGAATCTAATCAGTTAACGCATTCAAGCAAAGTCTAACGGTCTTCATGCACCAGTGACAATTAGTTACCAGACATAACCACTAAAGTATCTTGCAAGGCATGAATATGATGCTTAAGTATTCTTCAAGGCATGCATATTTTCAAGTATAAAATCTTCAACATAGTGCAATAAGGACAAATTAACATCTCAGGAACTAAAAAAATTTTTAAAGCTAAGCACTCACTTTACTTTGCTGCAAACCCTGTCTATGTCAAGTATAATTACAGCCCTGAGCACGACGCTAGATTCCAGCAGGACTTATCTGCAAGATTTGAGATGAGACTAATCACAATGGTGAACTGAGAATGGAAAAATGGTTGCATATAGCTTAGCTATGAAAGGGTAACTTCCAAGAACCACAATAGATAAAGCCTTCAAACAAAAACACAGTCACAAAGTAAATGAAACCAATTACCACAATTGAACAAATGAACTTCAAATCTTATACAAAGAGTGCTACTTGAAAGATGGACAAAAACAGGAAACATGAAATATGCCATTTTAAGAAGAAAATAAAGAATAATATTCAATTTCAATATCGATGAGCTAAGATGTAAACAATGACCGGGGAAGGTTACCACTCTAATTATGAAGAAGTGTGTGAAGTGTGCAAGAAAAGCTTTCCAGCTAGTAAGATATGGAGAGAGTGCTACTCTATCGAGCACGCTCTCACCTTTAGGCTCTCTTTGTATATCTGCCGGCTCTAACTAATCTCACCCAACCATAGAACAAATTATTTAGTTTCTCCAAATGAGATACGGAACATGCAAAATGAACAAACACAAAACCAGTTCAATTTTCGAGCTATTTAATCAAGTATTTTAGTAGAAAACTATGCCGGCAGCCAGATTAGTATGACCCTTAAATGAAAAACATGCCCTATAACTTCATCTATTGTTATAGTTACAATTAAAGGTTCTCCCTTTATTAGAGTTCAAACTATGATTGCAGAAACAAAGAGTAAATCATGAAGATTTCACCTACCCGTTCTACTTCGACGTTGTTAATGCCAAAATGGAAAGTGTATCGGCTAGATATTTCTGCATTTAAAAAGAATAAGTGAAACAAATAAGTTGTCAAATAATCCAGATAAGTCAGTCTAAAAAGGATAAAAGGACAAATTGCACCTTTAACTATGAATCTTCCAAAACGGAAAATCTGTCGGCTAGGTATTTCTGCACTTAAAAAGAATAAGTGAAACAGATAAGTTATATCAAATAATCGGATAAGTCAACCTAAAAGGATAAAACGAAAAACCGCACCTTCAACTCTGAATATTCCATTGTTCGAAAGTCTCTAATGTTCCATAATGTGAGCGGAGAAACTTAAGTGGTTTTGTAACAGAACTCATTGAGCTAGTCGAGGTGCAATTTCCTGCCTACAAGATACAAGTACAATTGAATTCAAAATTGGACAACTGGACATGATAGTTAAATGTTATAATTTGAAAACAACTATACCGATGAGTGAATGGCTTTAACTAGTCAGGCACCCTGCTGCAGATGAGAAATCAATAACCATTAACAACTTATTCACAATAACAACTTGTTTTATAATAAAAAAAGAGCTCATTCAAAACTGTTAAGCACTTAAGTTACTTTCACAAAACTACACATGCTACTCAAACTCCATTGAGTACCTCATAGCAAACCACAGGGAAAACAAACGATAATGGAACTCATATTGTAACTCTGGCTTGTTTTACAGACTTCAGACATGCAATCCTAGATATAGTCCAACTATTGTTTCACATTGACGTCCATCATAACCAAAACCCATTCATAACACTGCTACTAAGCTAACAGCCATTTACATAGTACAAAGAGAAAGAGTGACCTCAACTGTAAAGAATCATCTCCATCGCCAACGAAATTGACATCATAAGCAGGTCCATCATGCTCTTGTAGTAAAATTGGTTTATCGACCGAAGAAAATCCATACAAATTCCTTCACATAAACAAAAATAAAATAAAAATACTTACCAATTCCACTAATTTCATTATCAAAAATCTGAACTTTGAGAAAACCCAATACTTACTTTTGATTTGTATTCTTGCTAAACCAAAGATTACAAAATAACAAAAAAAAACAATAATTTTTAAAATAGCATATAATCCATTAAAATCCAATCTAGAATATGTAAAGAAACTGGAAATTTCAATAAATATATAGGAATCAAAATTGAACTCAACCCACCAATGATACCCATTTCATAAAATACTTCAAAATCACCACCTAAACTAAAACAATGAAATTCCTTCTCAACCACCACCCAAACTGAAGCTAGGTAACTTTTCATCAAAAAATACATTCTCAACCACCACCCAAATTGAAACAATATCAACTCATGATATTAGAAAATCCCTGAAAGCCAAATTGAAGAAACAAAAAATAAACAACACAGACAAGCAGTGTAACGAGCAATCATCTAGTAAATCATTCCATTAAAAAAAAAATTACCTGACCTCATAAAATAGACAACAGTGTAACGAGAAATTTTCTTAGAAAACTGACCATCTTTTGCTTCATCACAACCACCACACCATCATCATCATGAATCACAATAATAACCAGTTGAAGCAATCCGCACCCTAATCAAGAAAAATAATAATTCAATCGAAGAAAAAGCAAGAGCTTGAAAATTAACCCTAACCCTAATATTAAAATTAAATTTCTGTAATTGAAGATGATAAAGAAGAATGAGCATTACATAATTACCCGGTTGATAACTAGAAGAATTTTACAATTGAAAGCACGGACTACCATTGAAATCAATTATTTTTGAGGGTATTGACTTGTACTCCACCTTATGGATCCGGAGACTTTGTAGAAGAAGAAGATGGAGGTATTTGAGAAAAATAACGAAAGAGATGAGAGAGGAAGGCAATGAGCAGACTCGATCTCCATTAAACTTACAGAGAAGGAATAAGAGAGAGATAGAGGTGAGGAATTCGGCTATGAAAGAGGTGAGAGAGAAGGAAAATGAAACAGGTGAGAAAGAGATAAGGTTCTCTAGGTTTTAACGTGGAGAGAAGATATTTAATCACAGCCGTAGATCAGTGATTATGTTCAATCTCGAGAATATAACCACAGAATCATCTAGGCTCAGCCGTCGCGACATCGGTAGTTGAAGAGGGTTAATACGGTAATTATTCTTCGACCGTGTTTAGCCATTAAAGAATTTTTTTTATTTATTTATTAAATCTATGACTGTCTTGACCGGTTCACGGTCAATTGACCGCCATTGAGGGTCGGGGCTGTGGGTCAATAAAACCCCATTTCCCACTAGTGTGAAACTCACTGCTATTCTTCATACATATATGTGAAGAACACCATGAGGTTCGGCTACGAAAAAGAATCACAATTTATTGGCGTCTCAATGTTGTTCTTCACACTTAGGTTCAGTTGGTGAACTTTTTTATTTGATTCGACGGCCTAGTCGAACTTCAATGTTGTTCTTGTTATGTGATGAATAGTTAGATTTCAACTAAGAAATAGATGTAACAACCTAGTTGTAACTCAATTTTGTTCTTCAAACCTAACTTTCTTTCGAAAATCTATAACTCCAATCTTTCAAAACTAACTCTAATACTTACATTTAACTTATTTTAATCTAAAGATCTAGATAGTTTACTCTTTTGGAAATGACAATCTAAATATTTTACCGATCACGATAATTAATAACTAAAAGATAAGAGACTTTTATTATAAAAGCGTGGTACATAATAAAGGTTTGTTAAGATTACTTAAAGGTGACCTTATTTTATCTTTATCTAGCGATTATCAAAATATATGAGTAGTTCCAAAAAAACGCTTCTTAATTTTAGGGACATTATAGAAAATTGGAGTTAGATGAAACAGTTAAGGATCTTAAGGAATCATAGCGCTAAACATTGTTTTGCTAGGAAGAAAGCAGTCTTCGATCTTCAAAATCTTCTTTTATTTCCGTCAACCAGAGTCAATCATCCGGCGGCATCAACAATGGATTTCACTCCCACATAAAACAAGAATTTCGTAAAAGATTTTTAATGATTACTCATTTCAAAGTCTTTACAGGGATCGTGTTCATACTCATGGTGCAAACTACACCACAAAAACACAGTTTCCCAGTGTACATGAGAATAAAACTGGTAGATCTAAGTCTATAAGGTGGAGACCTATCTTAGGTAATCCTTTGGAACCAATTTCTAGAGGTCCTAGACTTAGTCATCAAAAGGTTCCATTTAATGGATTCTCTCAAAGGACAGTAAGAAACTTCTATGGAGTTAAAAATAGTCAAAGAGAGAAAAGGAATACAAAAATCAAACTAACTGATGATATTATTAAATCTCTAAACACTCATGGTGAGATTGTATCTCATCTTGCTACCTAACTGTAGGTATTCACATCCTTGTATCTAACTTGAGAGTTACAAGGATGTTTGTTTATGAGATGCTCAAGTCTTAGGACAATTATCATACATTCGATGGTTTAATGGTCATTTTTACAAGTTGAGATTATTCTGCTACTCTCTCTGTATCTAATGTATCTCTTTTGCTCTATCTAACTTGTTCGGATATTGAGCCTTATTTGAAAAGAGACATTTTGAGAAATAATATGTATTTCCTCTTGGGTCCTTCTTGTTTTTGATATCTTCTCCGGGTCCACGAACGTCCAAGTCTTCTTTAAAGAAATCTAGGGTTTCTATCAAGGGTGCCTCCCCTGGTTGACAACATATATATGTTGTAGTAGCAGGAAATCCCACACTACACCCCTTACTCAATTTCGTAGATCTAAATCTTGTTAATTATCTAAATCTCAAATATAAGTGCTAGAAATTTAAATAGACACATAAGATTTTTTACGTGGTTCGATCAATGTGATCTACATCCACGATTCTTCACTATGATTGTTGAGGTTACATAAGAATTACATTTACAATCTCCATTAATGGATATTTTGTAGAGCTCTAGATCTAATTATTTGGGGAAGAAGATGATAAAGAAAATAAATCTCTCTCCAAAAATATCTCTCTCTAAAAATGTCCTCCTCCAGAATTATTCCCCCTCTTTACAAAAATCTATCTCTCCAAAATTATTCCTCCCTTTCTCTCTCCTGCTCTCCTCTTTATATAGGTGTTTACATAGTGGATGACAGCTCACATACTGACTCATATTCTCATGAGCCCTTTAATGATTTGCAGGCTCTTGCTACCTTCTCTCGAGACATTCTCTCGAGTCTTGCTACCTTCTCTCGAGACACTCTCTCGAGCCTTGCTACCTTCTCTCGAGACACTCGCGAGTCTTGCTACCTTCTCTCGAGACACTCCGCGAGTCTTGCTACCTTCTCTCGAGACACTCTCGCGAGTCTTGCTACCTTCTCTCGAGACACTCTCTCGAGTCTTGCTACCTTCTCTCGAGACACTCTCTCGAGTCTTGCTACCTTCTCGCGAGTTATGAAAAATAATGAATCTCGCAAGCTCTTCTCATGAGTTAAGGAAATAATTGAATCTCTCACGCTAAGAAAATATGTTGTGCGATATTTGAATCCTACATCTTGCCTCTTTTTCCTTGAATATTGCTTGAAGAGCATTCTTTAAGGAAAAATCCGTTGTTGATGTAATCTTTGGTCTTTGTTGATGAAGGAACGAGCGGAAGAATACTGGACTTGAAAAGTACGTACTTGCCTCTATTCTTTTGCGAAGTTCCGAAGCTTTGAGAAGTGAATATGAAGTATCGTTTCTTGAATTATGCGAAGTATGAAGTATCCTTGAAGAAGTATATGAAGTACTTAATCCTCTAAATATAAGAAGTATGAAGTATCCTTTGAGAAGTATAAGAAGTACTTAATCCTCTAAATATAAGAAGTATTGTGAATCCATCATGCGAAACTCTCGCTCCATGTTCTTTGCCTCATCTATCTTTGTAATGCAAATAAAAATTTAGATTAGTATTCAACATTTCTTTTATCAAAATTTTCATTTAATTGCAAGTTCAAATCATTTTTCTTTGTTTTGATTTCCTTTGTATAACTTGTTTCGTCTCAAACAATAAACATCTTTCATGGAAATGATCCTAATAGGTACCCCCTTATATGACGCACTTTAGGTACATTGCCTCTTGCGAAATCATAAGGTAAATTCGCGAACTAGGGTGTACGCCATAAAGGTTTGCCCGCTACTACTCTCCATGTTGGATATCATTCTCATTTGAAACAAATCAAATATTTAAGGGAAATATATAAATTGATTTGTGCGAGATATTGTTCTCGAATTATTGTAATCGTGAAATCTTTGTAAGTGCGATTGTATCGCGTTTTGTAAATCAAATCAAAAATCTTTTATTTTTTGTAAGTAAAATGTTTAAGGAAAGTGGTACTTAGCTTTTGTGGTTTGTTGTTGTCAATCTCAAGAAAGAAAAGAAATGTGAAAAGTGAGACTTGAACCCATGACCTGGCTTCTTGGATTTTCGCAACATACCAATCTGTTCTAACTCTCTCTCGCGAAATTCATTTGCGAGATAATCATCAACTTTCTTCTTTGCGAGATAAGCAAAGTACGTGCGAAATTTCTCATAACAAAAATAAGTGTGCGAGAGCAAGAATTGATCCTGCGACCTCCCGCTGCATTCATGCCTCCGACCAATGTGCTAGCCCCGCTCTCTGCGAAGTGTTTCTGCGAAATAATCACTTACTTTCTTCTTTGCGAGATACTGTTGCGAAAAAATCCATGTGAAAAATACACATTCGTTGAGACTTGAACTCGCGACCATGAACTCATTAACTTAACGCAGTGACCAAGTGTCTTTTGCCTCTTGTTTGCGAAATAATGAAACAACCTTGCGAAATTATCCATTTTTTCCCTTCTTTGCGAGGCAAAAAATTCTTTGCGAGGTGGGAGATTCGAACCCGCGACCTTAAGCTCCTCTTGTTCGCTCGTGACCAATTGTGCTACTCCTCCTGTGCGAAAGGATCGCAGAATGCTAATACATGACTTATATTCACCCTTTGATATTCAAGGAAAAAGATGACAAAAATTCTTCGCGAAGGGTAAGACTCGAACTCGCGACCTTATGTTTATACTCTTCGCCAGTGACCAATTGTGCTAGCTGCTGTTTGTGAAAGAAACACACAATACTATAACTTTATTCATTTCTTCGCTCTCGGAAGTTTTAAAAAAAAAAAATATGTAAAAGGTGGGATTCGAACTCGCAACCCCAAGCTTGTTCTCTTCGCAAAACGACCATACGGGCTACTTGTTGCTTGCGAAGGAAACACACAATGCTATAGCTTTATTCCATTTTTCCCCTCTTGAAAGTTCAAAATATTTGAAAAATATGAGCGTGGCGAGATTTGATCTTGCGAGCATCAAGCCTCTTCGCCCAACTCAAACCATCGTGCGAGCTTCTATTTGTGATAAAATTCACGGCGTTTTGTTCTTATCCTTTTCTTCATTCTTCCTTTATTTCCTTCAACAATTTTCCTTTTGATTTTCTCCACTAACATGAAATTCTTTCATTCAAACTTTAATTTTCTTCCTTGAATTTCACCACGGCAACTAATTTTTCTCTTCTTCTTTTCATGTCTTTAAATTATCACGATGATGTTTACTCCCTGAAAGTGTGATTTCTTCCATAAAACTTCCATTTTTGAACCTAAATTTTATAGATCTAAATAAAAAGTATGGAAATTTCTCTTAAAGTTTATAGATCCAATTGAATTCATCACCAACAAGTGGCAGATTTTTTCTAAACTTTCTTGAACCAACAAGATTAGGTCCCTGTTTCTAGCGCATATGTAGTAGCAGGAAATCCCACACTACACCCCTTACTCAATTTCGTAGATCTAAATCTTGTTAATTATCTAAATCTCAAATATAAGTGCTAGAAATTTAAATAGACACATAAGATTTTTTACGTGGTTCGATCAATGTGATCTACATCCACGATTCTTCACTATGATTGTTGAGGTTACATAAGAATTACATTTACAATCTCCATTAATGGACATTTTGTAGAGCTCTAGATCTAATTATTTGGGGAAGAAGATGATAAAGAAAATAAATCTCTCTCCAAAAAATATCTCTCTAAAAATGTCCTCCTCCGAATTATTCCCCCTCTTTACAAAAATCTATCTCTCCAAAATTATTCCTCCCTTTCTCTCTCCGCTCTCTCCTCTTTATATAGGTGTTTACATAGTGGATGACGGCTCACATAAGCTCATATTCTCATGAGCCCTTTAATGATTTCGCGGTGCTCTTGCTACCTTCTCTCGAGACATTCTCTCGAGTCTTGCTACCTTCTCTCGAGACACTCTCTCGAGCCTTGCTACCTTCTCTCGAGACACTCTCGCGAGTCTTGCTACCTTCTCTCGAGACACTCTCGCGAGTCTTGCTACCTTCTCTCGAGACACTCTCTCGAGTCTTGCTACCTTCTCTCGAGACACTCTCGCGAGTCTTGCTACCTTCTCTCGAGACACTCTCTCGAGTCTTGCTACCTTCTCTCGAGACACTCTCTCGAGTCTTTGCTACCTTCTCGCGAGTTATGAAAAATAATGAATCTCGCAAGCTCTTCTCGCGAGTTAAGGAAATAATTGAATCTGCACGCTAAGAAAATATGTTGTGCGATATTTGAATCCTACATATGTCTTGTATGTGTTTATCATGTTCCCAGAAAAAGATGTCTATGGGAACCTCTGTTGAACCTCAAAAACAAGTAAACACTGAGATGGAAGAAGACTTCAAAGGATGTGATTCAGCTCAAGATCTGATTCTGAAAAGGATGCTTGAAAGAAAAGAGTATAACTCTTGGATAGGAGAATCTGTCAAGGGTTTAATCTTCATTCAAACTGAGGTTAAGAACGAGCTTGCTAATCATCAATTGCAAATAAACCAACTCATTGATGGACAAGCAAAATCCTTGATAATCAAAACATTTTGATCGGGGAACAGAAGAATGTTATCCTTGATTGCGTCAAAGCTAGGAATCTTGCTCGCATCGTTGACCGATAAACTAATGTTCTAACTCATGAACATGGTGTCTCTACGGTCAATAAAATCAAGGATATCGGTGACTCCTATTTTGATGGACCGTTTCAAAGGTATAAAATAATCAAATAAAACTGATTTATTTATCTAGGAAACTTCTTAAAAGAATTTTATTCTTGTTTTTGTTTAAGAAGGATAACTAGGGTTTGGAATAGCCATTATTGTGAATACACATTGCTATGTCCAACGTTTTCATCTTCATGTTTTTAGATTTATTTGTTTAAATTCTAAAGTTTGGTTTGGAAGATGATTTTTGCAGTATTAATCTTTATGGTTTTATATATTGCAATATGTTATGGGATATGTGTGTTTGCGTCCATGAACTATTATTGTCCCATACGGTGTCAAAAGTTATCTCGTTTATATGTCGATATGCGTGTATTGATACAAGATCGATGAACTTTTGACAAACAAAAGTTAAGCCTATTATGTCATTTATTGATGAAAGATAGGTTAAAATCTTTTTGTTTACAAGGATTATGTCTATTATATGTCATCGTGCAAATAATGATGGAAAATAGAATGAATCCTTGTATATTCCATGATATTGATCTTCCTGATCCATATTTTATGTATATCTTGTGTGGCTCCTTGTGTGAGCACTTCCAACTAGACTAATCATAGATTCGTTTTTGGTTATTTTGGTTGTGTATTCCGATTAAATTAATCATGGGTTCTCTTGTGGTTAGTTTAATTGAGAATTTTGGATACAAAATCATTTTGGATACAAAATCATTTTGTGGTTTTTGGTGTCCAAAGAAATCCTTCTTTTCTCGTAAAAGTAAGGTCGCTCTTGTTGTTCTTTCGGGAATGACATCAAATGAGGGAGAGTTCTTTTGAACTTGTGCTTAATTGGCATATCTTTGTGGGGGAGTGCATTTGTGGAATATTTGAGAGTTATCTTGTATCTTTATAAACTCCGTGATGAATACATTTAGCTTCGGCTTTATGATTGCATTTAAAAAAAGTTGATATGTACTTTTCTTTGGTCTTGAAGTGTCTCCATGGAAATTTCATTAGGATCCCGTTTTCGTAACTTTGAAAATTTTATTGACAAAAAGGGGGAGAATTAATATGTAGTTCACACTACAAATACATATAGTTTTCGGATCATTATGTAAGGGGGAGTGGTTTTCGTGTTGAGACGAAGTATTGACTAAGGGGGAGTGATACATATCACCATAATATTGTTGTCGAAGTTGTGATATGAGAACTTTGATGCTGTGTAATAATACTATGACACTGTATAACATTGATCGAGAGCTTTTGTTCTCTCATTATTATGGCTACGGGACTTCAACAACTATGATGCTGAATTGAACATCTATGGAATCATGGGAGTACTTGGAAAAGACGAAGTTTTCGAGTAATGTTGAAGCACCAAGGAGATCAAGCATGTGGACGAGAATCTACAAAGTTTTATCTATTTTGTAATCCATATATATTGATAGTTTTGTCACTAAAATTGACAAACGGGGAGATTGTTAGAGCACTGCTCGGTCGAACTCGTATGCATTGCTATCTCAAGCATGTTTGTCAATATTAGTGATCAAAACTATATGTCTTGATTTCTAGTTTACTTATGACTAAGTCTCGGTCTAGGATAGTTAAGTGTAGTTGAGCTCTAGACTCCATGGCGATCATCTTACGAAGACGAAGAACTACTCGAGGAACAAGTGGAACTTCATCCGACAAAAAGGTATGTGGAGACTTGAACTTATCTGTCACTCAAAAGTCTATTCTATCTCCTAGTCTTGAGACAATAGTCGTATAAGTATGATTGTTTTTATACATACACATTTGCTATTTCGAGCCAAGTTTACACGCCTATCTTTTTCTCAAAATATGTGTTGGTGAGCTTTCGCTTTAACCATTTTCATCTTTACCCGTGACGAAAGTCATGATGACGTTTCAATCTTGAAAAAAGCTTTGATGACGATAGTCGTGAATAACGATTGTTATAACATTATAGAAGAATGTTTCAATGATTGAAATGTAAAGTTGAGATTACCATCTATGGATATAAGCATATATAGTATGTTCGCACATTAGTGTATAAATCCATGTATCGGAAACCAAGTGTGTGCATATGTGTGCACACGGTATTGGTGAAGGAGACAGGTTGGGTACGCGTACTGGCGGAACTTTTCCTCCCGGAAAATTCTGCTAAGTTTGGAGTTTACGAACTCATAAACCAGTCACCTTAGTTACACGTACTGGCGGAACTTTTCTACCCGAAAAATTCTGCTGATTTTGGAAACCAAAGCCAACTCAAATCCGGTAGCTAAGGTACGCATACCCGTACGCGTACCCAAGCTGGTTATTTCTCAAATCGGTAGTTCATGAGCTTAAAAATAATAAATTATAAGGGAATACAATCTTTGCAAACCGTGGCTATATGTTCATGAATTGATTCAAGTGGATCAAACCGATTTTGCTTCAATTGTGTCTATGAATAAAGACCTAAGAAATTGAACAACTCTTGAACTAGTTCTTATGAGTCATTTGAACTAGTTATGAGAAAGACGAATACGGTTAATATGAAAGTGCTCATATGGCTAACCATTGGTTAACTATTTGTGAACTAACAAAGTGTACACGTTTAGGTACGGTTACTCAAACCTAAATGAATACATTTCATTTGTGTGTGACAAGCTAAGTTTCGATCTAACGGTTGAAGATATTAGCTTGGTTGAATCGTGTTTTTCATCTAACGGTGAATATTGAATGCTTTGTTACCAAGGTAACTTAGATTGCAAACCACGATTTGAAAACTATATAAGGGAACTCTAGCAACTGGAAAAACTAATCCCCACACCTCATGTGGGATACTAGTTGGTTTTTGCTAGAGTCGATTCTCCTTTAACCTTAGGTTTCTTTTCGAGACCCTGCAGGTTAACGACTGAGAGACTTCATTGGGATTGTGAAGCCACACGAAACTACTTCTCTTGTAGTTGAGCGATATGATCTTGCCATTTTCTATCGTACGAGTTCAATTTAATAATTGACTTTAGATTATATCTCCGACATGGCAAGATAAAAAGAAATCACAAACATCTTCGTCTCATCGTTTGTGATTCCACAATATCTAGTTTCGGTACCATACGATTTAGATTATTGTGAGGTGATTGATAATACTAGGTTGTTCTTCGGGAATATAAGTCCGGGTTATCAATTAGTTCACATTCACCTTGATTAATCAAAAGACGAAACAAAAACTCATAGGTTTATCTGTGGGGACAGATTTATCTATTATCGTGGACTTTTACGTGTGATACTGATTTGTTTATTGAAGTCCTCAATTTTGGGTCATAGAAACTCTTAGTTGTGTGTGACATCAGCTAAGGGAATCAAGTGCGTAGTATCCTGGCTGGGATCGGAGCACGAAGGAGCGCAGCTGTGCCTTGAATCGGTGTGAGATTGATTAGGGTTCAACCTAGGTCCAGGCCAAAGTTAGTTTGTAGTAGGCTAGTGTGCAGCAGCGGCTTAGTACACTGTGGTGTTCAATATGGACTAGGTCGGGGTTTTCCCGCATTTGCGGTTTCCTCGTTAACAAACACACTGGTGTCTGTGTTATTTCTATTCCGCATTATATTTCGTTATATGATTGAAATATCACGGGTTGTGCGTTAAGATCAATCGATTAGAATATCCAACCTTTGGTTGTTGATTTGATGATTGACACTTGGATATTGGTCTTTGGTACCATCCAAGTTCATCTCTCAGTATTTGATAAAGACTCATAGATTTCCATTTGCTTGAGTAAAGATCAAATCGAGAGATAGAGATATTAACTCCTTGATATACTTTTTATTAAGATTGAGTCTGACTGTCTAGTTGATTCTTTTAAAAGTATATTAGAGCTAGTCCATTGGAGAGAATAACGAAAAAAAAGAAGAAGAAGAGAAGTTTATGAGAAAGTTCGAGCTTTTCTTTTTCTAGATAAGAAGCTTGTGGTCAAAAACGAGTCAGATTTATAACTGACTCAGCTGAATGGGATGAATCGCCTCTCAGCTAGATCTAGATAAGAATCTTGTGGTCTAAAACGAGTCATATTTATAATTGACTCAGCTGAATGGGATGAATCGCCTCTCATTTGGATAATTTAGTACGAAATGAGTCGGGTTTGTAACTTACTCGACTCAATGGAAGTTCTGAAATTTCTTCATGGTAAAGAGATTGTGTATCTCACAAGTTTAAGAACTTGGATTGTAACACATTTGAAGTTTAAGTTTACGCATCCAATAATATTTTTGTGATTGATGTCAGTGTTGGTTGGAAACTACGCAAACAATTATGAGTAAAAGATCAAAAAAATTGAAAGCTATGTAAGAATTAGAAAACAAAAAGGCTTGATGAAACTGAACAAGATTGAAACAATAGAATAAAATTGAAACAATGTTAAAAACTGAACAAGATTGATACTAATACATTCATTAGATAAAAGCAGGGCTCTGAAACCTGCTGAATCTACATATCCATATAAGTTGCAAGACACTTCTTTACATGTTTTGAATCTCTTCTTCATCACACAAAAAAAGAAAAAAAGATGAGACTCAAAACCATACAAACTTGCAAGTCTAACCCAAAAATACTTACATCTCAAAAAGAGATTCCCATAACTAGTTACATATCTTTGCCAAGTACGTAATATATACAAAAAAACTTACATGTATACCAACCATGTATATATATACCCAAAAAAAAAGTCCCAAACCTCCCATAAAACTAGAACTCTAAATCCATTAAAAGCCGGACCACTGCGGCAGGCGGGAAAACATAGTGTTGTGGCCACATAACCTTGTCACCTATGGAAACATCTTTAAAAGTTCCATCACCTTCACGAGAGAGTCTCATAAGGTAAGCAGATTTCATCAATGAGGACCAAATGACATTCATCATCTATTGGAGGCCTATTGGTAAATATATGGCCCCCTCTGCAAATGACTCTCTTTCTCATGTTCTTCAGAATTACTCATTTGAGATCATTTTGGTTGACAACCACCACCATTCAGACCCTGCAGATGATAAGCACATCCAATATGGCAATAAGATTTTACTGGTGTACAGAAAAGAGATAGTTTATGAGAATGAAAACAACACCATGTATGCAGAACATACTCTTGAGTCCAAACTATTATCAACAATCAACACATCTATTATGGCTAATATAACCGATCAAAAGTAGATGAATACAAATATGTAAGTATATATGTTGTATCCTTGTCCAATCTCATCTCACTGTATAACATACTTCAACTAATTTTTACACAACCATATCCACCAAGTTATTCATATAATCGCTCCCTAGCATACAAATAAGAATTAAGCAAAATGACCACTAGCTATTAATGCCACTTAGATTTACAAAACCCATATAAATCATCAAATCGGCAAAGAGTTCATTTAATAGTAAACTACAAATCTTAGTGGCACAAACGGAGCCTTTGCATACCAAGTAACTAATGATGTTGTCATTTTGTAAATAAAATGACATTTGGTAGATGAAAGCACTTTGCACACCGAGGCACTCGCATACCAAGATTTTAAGTAAAAATGAATTTTTGCTTTTGCTAGACAAAGAGGTTAGAACAATGTTTATGAGTTGCAAACTAAAAACTAGTTATAGAGTGTTATTTACGAGAATTAAATCTTGGGGTTAGTATTAAAACTTAAACTGGCCATTAGTGTCTCAACAGTTTCTTCGAGATTACGGACCCGATCATCTACGGCTATAGTCTTGACACTTCTTTATGTCAGAATCGCTCCCTAGGAACTGAAGCAAGTAGTTCAATATTAGATATCCCACCTCCCATTCCTCGAACACAACCTCTATCATCAACTCCAAATACCTACAAAGAAGTAAACAAAATCGGTTAGCTAGCTAGTAACTAGCTAGTAACTTTTTTTTTTTTTTTTTTTTTGGGGGCAACAACACAAATTCATGAACTCACCTTGGCGTTGCATCTCTCTGTCCAAATGGGTTTCCTCTATATGATGCTCAGTTTCATTAAGCTCTCTTACTTGTTTTGCAAAGTATAGCAGATTGTATGTAAGTGGAAAAAAATTGCAAAGAAAACCAACAAAGAATAATATATGATAATGAATGAAAACCAAATAAGAAACTTGAAGTTACAACATATTCTCGCATTTTACTTCATAAACAAACCGGGTCCATTAATTCAAGTGCTTCTTGAGGTATTTCTTTGTAAACATGTGTAGCCAAGTATACAACAGATCTCTAATACTACCGGTTGGAGATTGTTGTTCCATAACATGTCGACGACATGCAATACTATCCTTCCAATAGTATGTAAAGCTTTGAAGCTTCATTGATTCCTTCCTATCTCCCTTAGTATCCGATCGGCTTACCGAGATTATGTAAGTCCACAATTTCTCCCAATCCTCTCTCTTCACACCATTTGGTGCTGTTATTCTTTCTCGCAGCGGTATTAAATTGATCACCATTTTCTTAGGGTAGTCTTTTTGTTCTTCCATGATTTGTTTGCCATCCTTAGAGCCTTGGATTTGATGATTTGGTACCACAGTATTCATTCTTGATGGCTCTCAGTTTCTTCCTTACGAACCCAAGGAACATCTCTCAATCTTCGTGATGTGGTGGGACTATATTCTGGCTATTGTTCCAACCACCTGGTAGCATATTTCTTAGAACCATCTTCATTGGTTGTCCCATAAAATTGAACTTGATCTCCAATAGATGATCATCTGCGTAAAAACAAAAACAAATTAGAACTTGATAACATATTATAACAATAACAATAACATAAAGAAAACTGAAATACAATGTTGTGTTACTATTAATCCAGCTTTCCTCCATATTTTACTTCATTATTTGCAGATGAAAATCCTCATGCCATCCATCTCGTACTGATTTGAGAATGATCGCCATCGGCGAAGACACACGATGACGACTCCCTTCACTTGGACTTGCGGCAATGTGACCACCATCGAGTTAATGGGGACCCTTGTGAATTGAGAAAAGCCGCCGGCCAAGTAGGTGCACTTGGAGCGGACTTGCAGGACACAGTACTTGCAGTAGAAATCATTGCTACTAGTGAGAGGATGTCTTGGCATAGTTGTCTACTACAAAATCAATTTGAATCGAGAAATCATTCATGAAGGAACTAATTAAAAATGATTATTATGCTCAAAATTGAATAACATATTAATCCATCAAATAAAACAACAAGAACTACTAATTAACAATGCAAATTTCAAAAGGAAGAACAAGAAAAACTATACTAACAAGAGCAACAACACTAAAACATGATTACGTTCAACAATATCACTGCTATGCTAAGTGGCTAATTGCTAACTCATGTTGTTGAAATTTTGACTCAAGAGTGTGACCCTTCATTTGCACTAAACCACTTAAAATCAAACTAACACATTTAATATCATTCCTTTCTTTTGCTAACTCAGACCATAACTAATCCTAACTCTAATACATGATCCATAGACTAGATTCAAACTCATAAACCAAAAATTATCACCCAAATCAAATAAAATCAGATATACCCATAAATATCATTCCTTTCTTTTGCTAACTCAGACAATAACTAATCCTAACTCTAATACATGATCCATTGACTAGATTCAAACTCATAAACCAAAAACTTATCACCCAAAATTAGATATACCTGATGAAATTTGACAGGCGCAACTTAAAGTTTGTTGATATCTACACGAAATCAACCAATAAAGCGATAGTGGTTAAACCCCATGAACAAATTCGACCGAGTAAAAGGAAAAAAAAAATTGAATCCAAAACCCTAACTTTACGAGGAAGATATGAACTACAACTAAAGCTCTTGATTTACGAAATCCACCAATAAAACAATTATTGTTAAACCCCCATGAAGAAAATCAACAAGTAAAAGAAAAGGAGAAGAAAAATAAAACTTCAATTAAAAACCTAACTGTACTTTCGTGATGATTTGAAAAATTAAACCTAATGAGAGATATAAAAGGTTAATCTTAGTTAGGGTTTATGATTTAAAGGCTTAATTAAGCTTCCATGGTGGAGTTAGAGAGGAGAAGAAATTTGGGTGGTATGTGATTTTCTCTTAGTGAATGAAAACTTATGAGAGAGAGAGAGGATGTGAAGGAGATAATATAGCTCAGATAATAACGAGGTGGGGAAATGGAGGAAACGAGTGAGATATCACAAAAAAAGTAGCGATTCAACTAGGTTCGTCCGTCGCGGAGTGGGTTAATGAATCGGGACACAATCATAATTAAATATTTTTATACAATGACTGTTTTAAGCACTCTGGGATGTGCTCCGGAAATTTATCACAGCAATGACCGTCTTGACCGGTCCACGGTCCGTTGACCGTCAATGAGGGTCGAGGCTATGGGTCATTTTAACCCCCATTTCCACTAGTGCAAGCTGGTTATTTCTCAAATCGGTAGTTCATGAGCTTAAAACAATAAATTATAGGGAATGCAATCTTTGCAAACCGTGGCTATATGTTCATGAATTGATTCAAGTGGATCAAACCGATTTTGCTTCAATTGTGTCTATGAATAAAGACCTAAGCAATAGAACAACTCTTGAACTAGTTCTTATGAGTCATTTGAACTAGTTATGAGAAAGATGAATACGGTTAATATGAAAGTGCTCATATGGCTAACCATTGGTTAACTATTTGTGAACCAACTAAGTGTACATGTTTAGTTATGGTTACTCAAACCTAAATGAATACATTTAATTTGTGTGTGACAAGCTAAGTTTCGATCTAACGGTTGAAAGATATTAGCTTGGTTGAATTAGCTTTTTCATCTAACGGTGAATATTGAATGCTTTGTTACCAAGGTAACTTAGATTGCAAACCTTGATTTGAAAACTATGTAAGGGGAACTCTAGCAACTGGAAAAACTAATCCCCACACCTCCAGTGTGATACTAGTTAGTTTTGCTAAAGTTGATTCTCCTTTAACCTTAGGTTTCTTCTCGAGACCCTGTAGGTTAACGACTGAAAGACTTTATTGGGATTTTGAAGCCAGGCGAAACTACTTCTCTTATAGTTGAGCGATCGATCTTGCCATTTTCTAAAAATTTGAGTTCAATTGAATAATTGACTTGAGATTATATATCGAGATAGGCAAGATAAAAATAAATCACAAACATATTCGTCTCATCGTTTGTGATTCCACAATATCTAGTTTATCTACCATACGATTTATATTATTGTGAGGTGATTGATAATACTAGGATGTTCTTTGGGAATATAAGTTAAGGGTTATCAATTAGTTCTGTTCACCTTGATTTTTCAAAAGACGAAACAAAAACTCATAGGTTTATACGGGGGAGACAGATTTATATATTATCGTAGACTTTTTGTGTGATCTGATTTGTTTATTGAAGTCTTCGACTTTGGGTCGTATAAACTCTTAGTTGTGGGTGAGATCATCTAAGAGAATCAAGTGCGTAGTATCCTGTGGGATCGAGAGGCGTAAGGAGCGGAACTGTACCTTGAATCTGTGTGAGATTGATTAGGGTTCAACTACGGTCCAGGACCGAAGTTAGTTTATAGTAGGCTAGTGTACGTAGCGGCTTAATACGGTGTGGTTTTCAACGGACTAGGTCCGGGGTTTTTATGCATTTGCGGTTTCCTCGTTAACAAAACTTGGTTCGTATTTATTTCTATTCCGCATTATATTTCGTTATATAATTGAAATATCACAGGTTGTGCGTTAAGATAAATAAATTATAATATCCAACCTTGGGTTGTTGATTTACATTTATTGACACTTGGATATTGGTCTTTGGTACCATCCAAGTTTATCTCTAGTATTTGATAAAGACTCGCATATTTCCATTTGCTTGAGTAAAGATCAAATCGAGAGATAGAGATATTAACTCCTTGATATACTTTTTATTAAGATTGAGTCTGACTGTCTAGTTGATTCTCTTAAAAGTATATTAGAGTTAGTCCATACAGAATGCTAATCGAAATATTGGGTGAGGTTGTTGTACCCACGCTTTTTCAATATTAATATTACCTTATTTGTTAGAATTTTGAGGTGTTCGTACTAGCAAAAATAAGTCGATATATTTATTTTTCGAGTTCTTTATATGCTCTTCATGTTATTTACGAAACAAAGAATCCCATCTTATATTTTTCTTTTTTTGGAAGCATATCTTATATTGTTCTTGTAATGTTCCTTGTGCTTTTTCAGAAAAACTATTGAATCTTAATTTCGTACCATATTTTCTTTAAAACCTTAATGAAGATCACTATGCAATTTATACATCAACTTAATTAACTGCCGAAATATGGAAATCACGGTATTATCTGTTTATCAATTATTTAGGCGTAAGGTCACTTTTCTTTATTTTGTTATGACCTCATTTTGGATTATTAATCTATATTTAGAAGTAACCTTTCATAAAGGAGCCTAAAGTAAATAATATTTTTTTGTTCTAATCTTATCACATAAGGCTACCGCTATGGTCCACCAATTCAAAATTCAAGATGACAAGTCCCTTTTCCCTTGATTCAAAATAACATTAGGTGGATTGTTTGAACGATATCTTGAAACAAATTTGTCGCTACCAATAATCGTTTCCGTGGGATTTATTATTTGGGGGTAAATTACTAGTGTTAGAGCAATGCTCAAATTCGAAATCGCAAGCATTGCTATCTCAAGCTTGTTGGTCAAGTTTAGTTGCCAAAACTATAAGTCTTGATTTCTAGTCTACTTATAGCTAAGTCTCGGACTTGGATAGAAAGTGTAGTTAAGCTCAGACACCACGGCGTTCATCATGCAAAGACGAAGAATTACTCAAGGAGCTGGTGGAACTTCATCGACTAAAAGGTATGTGGAGACTTGAACTTATCTATCACTCGAATGTCTATCTACGATATCTCCTATCATGAGATAAAAGTCGTATTGCTATATAGACTTTGTTTATACACATGTGCTATTTCGAGCCGAGTTTAACTCGCATATCTATTTCTCGAAATATGTGTTGGTAAGCTTTCGCTTTGGCCAAGTTCATCTTTACTAGTGACGAAAGTCATGATGATTATTTCAATTACTTGAAAATCGCTTTTTGTGAAAAATAGTTTGTGAACAAAAACTATATAACGTCCTCTAAGAATGTTTCAATGATTGAAATGAGAGTTTAGAATATATATAACCATGGTTGGATATAAACATTGTGTGATAACTCATATTTGTGTAAGTCCAAAATCCTTGAACTAAAGTATGCGTCCTTTCTTTGCTTTCGGGATAACTTAGGAACTAAAAGTCAGCGTACTGTTGTAGTTGCGGGAAATCCTGATACATCCCTCACAAGAATTCATAATAATCAACCCATCTTTAAGATCAACAATCACACTTTTTATTAATTGAGTTAAAGAATTTTTACAAGGAGGAAATGAAATCAAGAATACAACTATTGTTCTAAACTTTCTCTCTCCTCAAAACTTTCTCTATTCTAAAAAGATCTCCCCATCCTAAGCTGTTCGGATCTTTATATAGGATATAACATAGTGGGTGACTTAAGTTTGTCCTTTATTTTAGGATCGACTTGCGATATTCTGCAAGTATACAAGTGTTAGATTTGGCAACACTCCTAAATCTCGCTAAGTCTCCACATCTTTCTCGTGTTTAGGCTGTCTTCATCATGCATTGCGTCATTTACGAACTTGGTCTATGATATCTTCGCGGTGTGTTGTATAAAGATTTTGCAAGGTATTGGTGTTGCGATATGCGATCCTACATCTTGCCTCTTCTCATGTCTTCTCTGAAGGAGTGAGAATTAGTGCTTCAAAATGCCGCATTGTTCCATATTCTTCTATTGATATGATTCTATACTTTTACGCAAAATTTATTACACGTATCTCTTCTTCCATTCATTTCTTGACACGTCTTTTTCAACCGCTATTTCTCAACCGTTCCGTCTACTCTTCGCATTAAATGTACTTATCTTCTCGAGAATTCTTCTCTTTATATATATTCTTCTCATTCTTCTTTTCTTCTTTTTTACTTTCCTTCTTATCTTTTATGCAACTTTTCTTCCGTTTCTCGTAAATTAATTAGCTCCGCTTCGGCTTGTAAATTTTCTTGTTTTTACTTATTTTGATCTTTAATTTCTTATTCATTCCCATATGAAAATGGCTCCATTTGGTCGTAAATATGAAACTTCTCTTGAAGGAATTGAGAAAGATCTCGAAGGAGAGGTTTTACATTAGCCACCATTCTGCAAGATCAAGGAGCTAAATCCATTCTTTCCGCTAACCATGTTTTACGATCATCATTGTGGTAATAAAGAAATCATAATTTCGCCTTGGTCGATTCTCATTGGCCTTCCCATTCCTCTCTATGATCCTAATCTCCCTTTGTTTTACAAAATTCTTGCTCATGCGAACTTCTCGCGAGCCATCTACCGATTGAGTGGGGACTGCATTCGTTTAATCCTTGAATTCGTTAACCGTGGTCTTTGGTAAAGGGCCTCTTTATCTAAAAGAAGCTAGAGATCCAAATTTTAAGGATTTGGAAATATTCATTGAAAAATATACGAGAGAAAACTTCTTTGAAAATTATGAATTAATACCTATGAAGAAAGATAATACTTGCTGGGGTGTCCAGCTTGAAGAGAAAAAAGATAACATTCTTGATGATAAATTACTTATGCAAGATATTGATTGGCATTCGGCAAGAATAATACTCTCGTCACTCCTAAAGATGACGGATGGTGTGTCTTTCCCTTAGTTTTGAAGGGGCCTTATATTTTTGGTTCAAATGTGCTTCTGCGAATCTCTGGCCGCTTATCAACCTTGGGTATTTAATTGGCACGAGAAAGATAAAGAGGTATATTTCTTAAATTTCGCTCGATGTATAGTGTTCATTCCTCTTTATACCTATTAATCTTGCGAAAATTTCAGATTAACAAGTGAGAAGAAGCTACAAAAAGGACTAAGAAGGCAAGCACCCAAAAGCGGCGCTTCGTTCGATCACGGATGAAGTAAGAAATACTTTCTTTTATTATTTTTAACAATATTGTTGCCTATGTTTCTTATATTCATTCGTAATACGAAGTTTGGTGTTGTAGTTGTTGAAGAAAGAAGGGTCTAGGGTTGCAAAGACCAAAGGCAAGGGCAAAAAGTTCTCTTGCAAGGAGAAGTCTGCTGCTCCACCTTCAAAGAGCGAAAAGTTCACTCTCCTTCTCCTTCAAATATTCGAGTCTAGCGAAAGCTTCGATGATGATGATAATGATGATGTTGATACATCTTTCACAAGGAAGATTTTCCACTTGAATCTTCTATGGCACAAGCTATCTAGTATCTTCTCGACTCCATGCAAGGGATTGGGTATGATCATCTTACTAGCACATGCAAAGCTCTTGCAAATATATGTGATGCCCCTTTACTGGATGGTGATGATTCTCTTCATGGAGTCTCCCGGATCGGTGACTCTAGCTTTCGAATTCACTTGGTATCTTGGTATGCCTTTGTTTCTCTATTTCTTCATAATTATGATTTAAAGTTATACTATATTTTGACAATTTCTTCATTTTCCTTCAGAGGAAAGGAAGGCTTCTTTCGTGTTGCCTCGGACTTGGAAAAAAGACGTGGGATTCTTGAAAAGAAGAATCTTCAACTTGCAAGAGAAATGAAGAATTAGAAAGTGAAGAAGTTGCTCTTCGTGAAAGAACAAACAATTAGAAGCTGATTCTTCTACTCGAAAAGGACAAAATATCTAGTCTTGAAGATGCCAATAAGCAACTTTATGGTATGAAATTTTTCTCTTTTCCTTTATTTAGTTTTCTCATTATCCTCCCTCATCTTAATTTATCATTTTTGAGACATCTATGATCTTTCGATTGAACCCATTCTCCTTCACATTCCCAATTCTATCAATAATAATACCCTACTTGAACACCTTAATAATTCTTTGATTAGTTTTTTAAATGACAAGATCAAATCTCTTCCCATAAATGAACTCAGATCCAAACTTCGCCTCTTAGAAATTGACCATAGAACTAGCTTGGGCTTAGCCAGCAAATTTAAGCATTTCTATCTTAATTCTAAAGAAAAATTAATGCTTTAAGAACCAAGATCATTGATCTCATAGATGATAAAGATCGCACGCTTGACAAGGTGCTCGAGCGTTAGCGAAATTCAAAAAACTCTTCTTGAAGTTCAAATTGAACGAGATGAATCTAACAGCAAAAATCTTTGACAGCGAAAGAGAGAATCAAATTCGCTCCCTTCTTCTCATAAATAATGATGATGAATTCGCTTGGGTTGTGAAAATTCTAGATGGCCTTGAAATAATTCAGGTGTAAACGTTAGTCTTGGTGACACGCGGCCTTGGTTAGAGATATGATTTCCGACGGAGAAAGGTTGTTAATTATTCTTATTTATTAATTGTTTGTCTTTCATAAATTATTATCAAGTTGTTGACTCATTGTTATATATTCGCGAGGAAGTTGAAGAGAGATTTCGAAAAAGAGTTGAAGAACTTGAGTCGAAAAGGAGCATTTCATGAAAGGATCTTTCTTTTGCAATGATAAATGTTCAGCATCAAGAGTCAATTAAAGATTACTCATTGCGAACTTTAAGAATGACGCTATTCTTTTTCGCAATCAAACTATTAAGAAGATGCTGTGATGATAATAACATCCTTCATTCCAAATACCCTTGTCTCTGGGGAAGAAATTCCAAAGAATGTATCCCCTCACGGATATCTCGATAGTGATGCTAGTGAAGAAGAAGAAGAATTTGATGAAGATGATGAAGAAGAATCAAACAAGAAGTAGTTATGTTTCTTCTTTCTCTTTTGTAATATCTTTACATTCGTTCTTTAATCTCCTATTTTTGTAATCTTTTCTTTGCAAATTTCTTCAACCTTCAAATGCAAATTTCTTCTGCACATATTATATTAAAAAAGCAATTCTTTTTCGCAATATGGTCAATCAATATATAATTATTAATATTTCACTTCACGCTTGCGTAAATCTAGCATATGGAGACAAATAACATGTTCTTATTCTATTCATTCCCATACTTTCCTCTGTTATTTGTATCCAAATGAAAGATTAAGTAAGTTATTTTTGAATAGGAACATGTATTTATGCCTCAGTTTGTGAGATGTTTACGCAAAATCTTCGCAATTAGGTATTTCTTGGTTTTTCCCAAGATTTCATTTTTCCGGTTCTCTTATGTGTGGTCTTATTTTTCCTTCCTAGTTAAAAGGTCTTATTTTGCCACCTCTTGTCATTGCGACAAAATCGCAGGACGTCTTTGCACTTTCATGAGGAAACCCATTGATCTTGCCTTAACTTTTTTCTTTTGTCGTTTTTGTTGCGACAAATGACGAGAACCTAAATATTCTTGCGAAAATAAAGCCCCATGACATTGCTCGTCGTGCGAAGAAATCGCAGGACGTCTTTACTTTCATGTATTGACCCATTGATCTCGCCTTATCTTTCTCTTTTGTATTATTGCCTCTTCGGGATTGTCGCACAAATATGACAAGCCTAAATATTCTTGCGAAAATAAAGCCTCATGACATTTGCGTCTTAAGACACTTATCACTCCCTAATGGAGGGGGCCGCCCTTATCTCCCCTGGTTGCCCCTTCAAGGAGACGTGCCTCTACCATACAAGGTTGGCTCCTCCCATCCGGTCTTAACAACAACCAGTTGTTTCGCAGCCTCTTATCCCTTTTGCCTATATGGCTTATGGTTACAAGACTGCACCCTAAGTGGGGTTTTCTTCGGGCCGAGTGCAGCATACGTCAAGACTTGCCAAGAATGGCCGAGACACTTCAAACTCCCCAGGCACTCTTGGCTCAACCGTGTACCGCACTCCTCAGAAGAGACCCTAGGTCGTCCAACCTAAGTCATAAGATTAGATTGAAAATCCAAGGTACCTCTCCTGGATGGGCTTTATTGACCCCAAATCTCCAAGACTCGGGTTCGAGGGCGGTGTAACCTTTTATTTGAGCCATGCAACAAGTACCCCCTTCTATGA
This sequence comes from Papaver armeniacum, assembly GCA_023531295.1. NCBI lineage: Eukaryota > Viridiplantae > Streptophyta > Magnoliopsida > Ranunculales > Papaveraceae > Papaver > Papaver armeniacum. The sequence continues at coordinate 280,363 of JAJJWW010014401.1, forward strand.
CGCACTTTAGGTCTTACATTTGCCTCTTGCGAAATTTTGATTTCACGAACTGGGGTGTACGCCATAGTAGGTTCGTTCCTTTACGATTGTTTTGTTTCTTCTTCTGCATATCAGCTCTTTTGTAATTTCGCAATCTCATCTTTGTCATTCATAAAATATATTTTCTTCTTCTGCATATCAACTCTTTTGTAATTTTGCAATCTCATCTTTGTCATTCATAATTTTTTTTTTTTTAACAAACCAGTCACACATCTTTCTTTCTTCTCCCAATCTTACTTTTGCAGTCATAAAATCAACAAATCAATCACTCTTTAAATCTCTTTACTGCTACCCTTACCTTCGTATTTTTGAAATTTTACATTTTATTTTCTTTATCCTTTGCGAAATCTTTGTCGCTTACCTTTCAAACATGCATTGGTTTGTGACGATTCTTCTTCTCTGCATCTACCATCAATCTTTCACTTTTTTATTTTTCTCTGATGTTATGTTTCCAATTCTTCTTCTTCGTTGATATTTCTTCGCAAGATTCTACATCAATTTCATAACACTTCTTTCCTTCAATCCAATCTCCTTTTACTATGCCAATACCACTGGGATGAGGGAACTTGATACATTGATGGAAAGTCGATGCTACACCTAGAATCCCACGTAACCAAGGTCATCCAATCAATCGTTGTATGGTGATTCCACATCGACTACACATAGCGAGAATTTCATGGGACAATCCTTTCGGTGGAATTGCATATTGACTTCCCCTTTAGGTTTATTGGCGGTACCATTAAAACCATAGATCTTGTAAGTTGAAGGTATTAGATCTTCATCTTTTCCTCCCATAGTTTTATAAGTATGATAAAAAAGGATATCACGGAACTTCCAGTATCGATTAAAATTCTGTTGATTGCTCATGAATTCTCAGCTTCATCATCTTCATCATCACTAGGTTTTTGGGATAATCTCCAATCTTACCACTAATGGGTTATCGTGCATCTTGCCACCCTCAGGTACTTCTTCTGCGGTGAAGGAAATAGTCTGCTTTTTCCATTCTTTCAGTGGCGATGCCTTCGCAATGTTCATTATTTCTCTATCATCGGCATCTCTTGCGAAGACCTTGCTGAGAGTGTTATCGTGAAAGTTTTCAATCGTTTTGTACGAATGTACAATAGAGTGACAAAACAGATTCTTTGCCTTTGCTCCAACTTCTATTACAAATATTTTTCCTCCTTTTGTTGTATTTACTCTACCAATTTAAGGCGGTGGTGGTAATGGTTTGAGGCGAGGTTGGTCTTTTAAAAATGATTTAGTTTCCCTTGATCTATCATTCGAGGATGATTCTCTTCATATTTCTGCAATCATTTGTTGAATGTCCACGGAAATGATGATAAGAACAAAATTCATGACTTACGTGGCTTGGAGGTGGTTCACTCCCCATGTTCCATGGTGCGGGTATGTTTTCCATCAAGATTATAGCTTCCCATATTTTTTTCACACTAGCATTCAGAGGTGGCATCTTGATTTCTTCCCATATTACCTTGTGACTTCCCTGTCCTCTATGATAGTTTTGTCTTTGACCTCCATAAAATTCTTGTGTGATCAAGTCTTTGAATTTTGTTATTTCCACTTACGTCTATATAAGTTCCTTTAGCTCTCGAATTCTTCTTGATCACGACTTCCCCTAGCTACTAGCTTCTGCTGACTATCACCCATTATCTTCTCTTGTTGTACTTGCGAAGTGCTGGCCACTGTGCTTATCAGTTTGGGTAATAGGCTTGCATTCACTGCTTTTGAACTTGCGTTCGCAACTGGGTATGATTCCATGTCATTTTGTTTTTCCTCGAGAGAGATATACTCCTCTTGAAGTTCTCGTAACTCGAAACCATTGTGATTGTATTCTTGATTCTGAAAACTTGAATGTACAGCCAGATTAGTTGCGAACATAGCGTTAATGAATGATATAATAAGATATCTCTCATCCACACGGCCAGCCATATCACTACACATTGTCTTCCACCTCATAGTTAGATGCTTCAAACTTTCTCCAACCCTTTGCTTTAACCCAAATACATCTTCAATGCAGTGTGAGAAATTTTTACTTATATACGCCCTAAAAATGTAGCCTTACAAATGGTTGAAAGATGTTATAATATTCTTTGGCAAACCTTCAAATCATTTTAAGGCCTCTCTGTTAAACTTGATGCAAAATATTTGCACAATACAACATCATGGTTTTCCCATTGCAAACATACATCTCACATAAGCTTTGATGTGTTGTCTTGCACAAGTTGTTCGTCAAAAATCTTTGGATAACGCATGTAGATTGCACTTTGGGGTATTCCTCCTAATTGTACTTCTTGTGTGAATGGAGTTTTGCGGCTTCTTTATGGCTTAAATCCGGTTGTCTCCTTCCTCATTCTCTTTTATTATTTAATATTCCTCTCATTTCCGCTAGCTCTCTCAAAATTTGTTCATTTACACCAAAATTTGGATCCATTGGTCTTTTTTTAACTCCACTTCTCTTCTTCTGCGTTCATATCTGTTTTGATTTTCTTGTTCATCATTTTCTTCTCGTCTTTCTCTGCGATCTTCTCTTTCACTTCTTTCATGAATTCGCACACCATTATACTTCTGATTTTCTCTTCTTTGCCGCCTTTCAATTCTCCTTTGTACTTTATCATATTCTTCATTGATATTACCATTATTCGCGATTTTGTTCACGCCTTCTTTCTCGATTATCATGATTGTTCTCGCTAATTGCCTCTTGGAGCTCTTGTTCTTCCAATTCTTCTCTCCGCATTTCCCTTGCAGCAAGCTAGAGCGTGCTTGTTCGAGTGTAATGTCTTTCAATTTCATCTTCAATTATTTATCGATTTCTTTGAAATTTTCTCCCATGTAATATTCTCCTTCCTTCTTCCTGATTTTCTTGGCCATCTTGATTATTTCGTTCTTGACGTTGCCTATTTCCCTGATTTCTGTTGTTTTGTCCATTTTGAAGAATTTCACCATGTTGAATATAACGATCTTCCGTTATTTCTCTTCTTTCACGACGTTCTTCATCTGAATTTTGTACTTCCTCTCGAGTATCTTCATTAGCATTTTCTACAGGCGAATTTCGTCTTATTTCTTCTCTAACTGATCTTGAACTTGATCTTGTAGTGCTTCTTGACCTTCTACTTTGTAATCTCATGTTTTCCATCCTCAACTCATGATTTTGCCTTGTCATATTTGCACGTTCTTCACTTCTAGTCGCCTTTCTGCGTGTATTCTTTGTCTCAATGCCTCTAACGCTTCCAATCTCTTCATTTCCATGAATTATTCCTCCAATTACTTCTTGGTCTCTCTCCTCTCGTCCATTTCTTCTTAATTGCTCTTCTTCCATTTGATCTCGGAATACGATCGCCAAGTATGTACACTCACTTTGTCATAATCCACAATTCTATTTTGTATTGGTGTACGTTGAATTGGCGGTTGAACTTGATTTTCTCCATTATTTCTTGTGTTTACTCTTGTAGATTTCTCCATTTCATCTCTCTCTTTTCCAGCAAGCCTCATACTCCTTCTAATAGTTGTTGGTTGTTTTGATGTATTTCTTCTTCTAACCATTTTCAACCTTAATGAGTTGTTGAAAATTATATGAAATTCTTTATCTATTACTCCAAATTCTTTCAAATCACAATATCAATCTTCAATCCCTGTTTCTAGCGCCATTATGTAGTTGCAGGAAATCCCACAATACATCCCTCACAAGAATTCATAATAATCAACCCATCTTTAAGATCAACAATCACACTTTTTATTAATTGAGTTAAAGAATTTTTACAAGGAGGAAATGAAATCAAGAATACAACTACTGTTCTAAACTTTCTCTCTCCTCAAAACTTTCTCTCTATTCTAAAAAGATCTTCCCCCATCTTAAGCCTGTTCGGCTCTTTATATATGATATTACATAGTGGGTGACAGCTAAGCTGTCCTTTATTTTAGGATCTGACTTGCGATATTCTCGCAAGTATACAAGTGTTTGATTTCGCAACACTCCTAAATCTTGCTAGGTCTCCACATCTTTCTCGTGTTTTTGGCTGTCGTCATCTGTTGCGTCATTTCTGTAACCGGTCTGCGATATCTTCGGAGTGTGTCGTATAAAGATTTCGCAAAGGTATTGATGTTGCGATATTCGGATCCCTACACCTGTACGCGTACTATTGGAAGTTCGCATCCGTGAATTTCTCTTTGGAGTTTGTGAACTGAAAAAGCTCGTCCCGAGTACTTGGGTATGCATCTTAGGTGCGTAGTTAAGTGGGTTATTTTCTAAAAACGAAGTTTAATTCGTGAAATAAAGACATTTATAAATTAAGGAATGCACGATCTTTGCAAACCGTGGCTATAATGTTCATGAATCGATTCGATTGAATCAAACTGTTTTTGCTTCGATTGTGTCTTTGTATACACATGCGAGATCTAAGCAATTGAACAACTCTCTAACTAGTTCTTTTGAGTCATTTGAGCTAGTTATGGTGAAAATGAATAAGGTTGATATGAAAGTGCTCATACGGATAACCATTGGTTAACTACTGTTGAACCAGCGACTTGTACACGTTTAGGTACGGTTACTCAAACCTAAATGAAGTTACATTTCATGTGTGTACAACAAGCTAAGTTCGATCTAACGGTTGAAAGATATTAGCTTGTATCTAATCAGGTTTTCATCTAACGGTAAATATTGAATTCTTTGTTACCAAGGTAACATTGATTGCAAACCCCGATTTGAAGACTATATAAAGGAGAACTCTAGCAACTGGGAAACCTAATCCACACACCTCATGTGTGATACTAGTTGTGTAAGCTAGGTCGATTCTCCTTTAACCTTAGGTTTCTATCGAGACCCTGTAGGTTAACGACTTAAAGACTTCATTGGGATTGTGAATCCGGACCCAACTATTTCTCTTTGTGCTGCGTGATCTGATCTTGATGTTTCTATTGTATTGAGTACAATTGTAAAATTGGCTCGAGATTAATTTCTATGATATGCAAGATATAAAAGTAGTCACAAACATCTTCGTCTCATCGTTTGTGATTCCACAATATCTTATTTCGCTAGTCGATTAAGATTATTGTGAGGTGATTGATATTTCTAAGATGTTCTTCGGGAATATAAGTCTGGTACATCAATTGGTTCCTTTTCACCTTGATTTTATGAAGAGACGGAACAAAACTTGTAGGTATTTCTGTGGGAGATAGATTTATCTATTCCTGTAGACTTTTCTGCGTGATACAGATTTGTTTATTAAAGTCTTCGACTTTAGGTCGTAGAAACTCTTAGTTGTGGGTGAGATCAGCTAAGGGAATCAAGTGCGTAGTATCCTACTGGGATCAGAGACGTAAGGAGAGCAACTGTACCTTGGATCAGTGTGATATTGATTGGGGTTCAACTACAGTCTAGACCGAAGTTAGTTTGTAATAGGCTAGTGTCTGTAGTGGTTTAATACAGTGTGGTGTTCAATATGGAGTAGGTCCTGGGGCTTTTCTGCATTTGCGGTTTATTCGTTAACAAAAATTCTGGTGTCTGTGTTATTTCTTTCCGCAGTATATTTTGTTATATAATTGAAATATCACAGGTTGTGCGTTGAATCGATCAATTGGTAAATCCAACCTTTGGGTGTTGATTGAAATTGATTGATCCTTGAATATTGATATTTGGTACCATTCAAGTTGTCTCTCTTATATTCAATCAGGCTCGCAAATTATTGTTTGTTTGATTGCGGATTGAATTAAGAGATTGAGATATAAACTCTTTGATATACTTTTCTTAAGGTGAGTCCGATTGTCTAGTTGATTCTCTTGGAAGTATATTGGAGTTAGTCCATATAGATTGCTAAGCGAAATATTGGGTGGTTGTTAGACCCCAGCTTTTCAATTGGTATCGGAAGCGAGGCAAACACGTTAAAGACCTCATAAGTATGTGTTTGTAGTAATCGATTATTATGGACAGTCTATCTCTAATAATGTACAAGTCGAAATTACCGAGATGATTTTCAAATCTTGAATTCACCAGAGAGAACTTTCACATCTAAGTCAATATCTAAACATTCTCTGAATGTAAAAGCATTGATTGGGAACACTCATAGAAGAGCAGTTGGATGAACTTTACGATGAATATGATTCGAGATATTGATAGAGATGTTGATGAGGAAGTCTCGGTGTATGTTAAGTTTTGGATTCGTTGAAAATTAAGAAGATTACAACTTCTCATGTCACACCTCTTCGACTCCTCTCTGTCGAGAGAAAACAAGAAGCGAAAAGGATTTACGGTGGTCTTTATGGTGAAATCGCTCTTGTGAATCGGTCCTCAAAGATTCCTAGGAAAACCTTAGTAGAAAGTCACTTGAATGTGATCTTGTATATCAAAGATACTTCTTGTTAGAAGAAAATTTTGAAATTGAAGGAAGGATTAACTCCGGAAGCAAGTTTTGATGACGGAGAAAAAGCGCTTTCTCGCTCGAGAAAAAACGTCTTGAGGCTGATTTGTTCTTTGCTCTTGATAAAATCAAGATGTTGGAAGATGACTTGAAAAAGTTCAATACTAGTTTAAGCAAATTAACCACTATGCTAGGAGCAAGTAAAAATCATCGTGATACGAGATTGGGCTATACACAAGGCTAGTGATTTTGTCAACAAAAAGTTTCCAAATCGATGGAAAAAGTGAAATACCTTCACCGAAGTTAAGGTTCAAAAAGAGAAAAGTATATCAACTTCCAAAGTCAGCACACACGGATCGGTAAGAACATTCCTTATGTTTGCCATTATTACGGAAATAAAGGTCACTGGAAAGGAGATGTCGTTCCGTATAAGGAATGAAACTTCATAATGTACTTGTTTGGGAATCACAAGAAGTTGTGAAACCAAGATCATACGTTAAGACTAATCCTCTTAACGTTACGAGTTTATAACTGTCCCAACCTTCGGTGTTGTGATAAACCTAGATTTGCCTATAAACGTCGTACGAATCCTTTTCCACAATCGTAATGGTTATCAAAGGATAACTTCGTAAAAGACGAAGACAAGATCCGATGCTCCCAATTGTAGAAAGAATAACTTGCAAAAGAATAGTCAATCGATTCTCTTTCGAGAATTCAGAAAGAGAGTAATGGGAAGAAGGTTGGGTTGTTCCTAAACGCACTCGAAGTGGATACCAAAGAAAGTCAATAATGTTTTGAGTGTGAAAAGGAATGATCTCCTTTGAAAATTCCATGACTATGGAGAAGGCAAAATCCATGATGTTGGAACTTAAAAAGTTCTTTGGAGAGATGGATTTGGATGTGAAAGGTTTAAAGCGATCTCTTTCATGATAATCCAAAAGTCACTTGTGGTGAGC
>JAJJWW010014402.1:0-63908 GCA_023531295.1 Papaver armeniacum
TTGTCATGGACATTTGTTACCGATCGTGTGTTGCCGCCGGAAAGAAGTATCTTTGGGATTTTGACATGACAATGACACCGCTTCCTGGTCACGACATTCTTATACACAATTGGATTAAGCGTGATACATGTTTCTGGATGTCACTGAGTCTCTCCTTTCGCCGGTGGTGGATCTCGTAGTTTCACACCGGGGCATGCTATCTCTATGGCGGTTTCTCGCAAACGCCCAACAAATACCTTGACAAGTGCGCTTCTCAAGGGTACCGATTCAATGCCTTGGCATTCTCCACCTGGGTGAACTTGGAGAGGACTTCATCATTCTCTTTCAAGAGATTGAAGAATTGTTTGACTAACTATGACGCCAATAGCAAAGTAGGTGGTTTACTTTTTCACAGATAGGCTTGGCTATCCAAAAGTGTTGGGGGCCTGACATTGTCGCTCGACTCCCGCCCATTCATGTGTAAATAATATTAATCATATTATTAATAATAATAAGCCCCTGCGGTGCGCTTTTATAAAAAAAAAAAAAAAAAAAAATAATAATAATAATAAGCCCCTCTCTTCCTAAGGCCCGATTACACTATCTCGTAAAACGCGACATGGACATTTACGTGATCATGCATTACATTGCGTGTTGAAGTGGGGCTTAAGCCCTGCATACATGACCATGCTCGAGATACATTCATCGACATATGTTTTAGAGCCGGTGTTGCGGAAGGAAAGAGGCTGCTTGGCCTTAGCTCAAAGTGGGTAACAGGACCTTGCTTCCGCCGATTTATTAGTTTACAATTGGGATAAGGGGAGAGATACTTGCATGGATGTAACTGGGGTGTCTCCGTTCACAGGTGATATTTGTTCATTTGTTCCCGGACAGGCTATCGCCAAAGCGGTGGTCCGCAAGCACAACAAATACTTAGCAACATGCGATTCTCATGGCTATGGCTTTGCCGTTCTAGCCTTCACCACTTTGGGAGAGTTGAGCGAAGATACAGTATAATAATAATAATAATAATAATAATAATAATAATCTTCTATAATATAACACAAAATGATTTGTTTGGTGTAACCAAACTTTTCGTTGGTACATGAAAGGACGGAATTAGCCCTCCACGCTTAGATTTCTCGCTGAATTTTCCGTAAATGATTACAACTCAAAGGGTAAAACAGACTTATGTACTATTAAAATTACGCGATTACCCCTCCGTGTTTTCATTTTCCCTTCGATTTGTGTTGTCAATTTCATAAAAGAAAGGGGTAAATCTATAATACAAACTCTTCTACTCTCTTCTTTCATTGTTTCCCTTTCAGAACAACAATTTTCTCCTTCGATTTCTTCCATCTCTTCATTATAGCACCAGCAGCAACACCACCGCCATCACCACAATCAGCACCACAAACTCAAACACCGCTATCCCCCAGCAGTGACACCACCGTCATCACCACCGCAATCTCCATCAGCACCATCGCCACCTATTCTCCGTCGAAATCTCTTTGATCTCTTCTCATTCCTTTCTTCTCCATCGAAATCACTGTTTTATTCATCTTCATCGATGTAGATAGATTTGGAACTCAATTTCGTATTTAGGGTATATGATTTTGATTTGATTGAATATTCAATCATCATCTATCCTCTAACCCTAAATTAGGTGAAATAATTGAATAACTTCCACATCGATTCTTTACAAAGAAACATCAACCCCTCCCTTCATGTAATTGATTGTGACAGAATTAGGGTTTGTGGGGTTTTGATGAGATCCCAAATTATTTGTGGTAAGAAGAACAATTTGTGGTAAGAATTAATGACCCATATGATAATTAGCTACCATTTTTGATTTTTAAATTTTACTTCTGATACTGTAATTTTGGTTTTGGTATGATTTCTACATTTTTGCATCAAGCCTGATTTGAATTAGAGCTTCAATTTATATGCAAAAGAGAATTCAGAGGCATAGAATATACTAAACATAAGTAGTGGATAAATTTTTATAATATTGGTAGAAGAAGAAATAGATGGAAAATAATTTCACCTTAATCAATATGTATTTTAGTGTTATGTAGTTCACAGAGAATGGTTTCATAAGGGTCAGCTGGATGACAGAATATGATAGATGTATGTAAATGTACATTATCCCGCAGAGATCTTAACCAAACTCAATTTTATTTTCCCTATAATCAGTGTTTTAGTGCTATGTGATTTCACCTGAATTTTGATCCCCCAGTTTCTATTTTACCAGACATTAGTAGAAGATATTATATATTTTTTATTTGCATATACAAGGCCTCTTTGGCTTTGTATGGTTGGAAAGGGTACAAAGTTCATTTGGGTTTATGACATATTCGGAAATCCACCAGCAATGTTTCAACTTACACTTCCCTTTGATGTTCACTGAATTCCATTAATTATTTTTGGATCACTTTTTGCTTTGTTTTCGTAGTTTCACTCTATGTCCTCTTATCATTAAAATGCTGTGGTAGTAGTTTTGTATATTATACTTTGACTGACCTCGGCGCTCGCGTTAAGAGGTTTTAGTATGGGAATGATTCGTTTTTATCTAGAAACACCATCCTTTTAACTTGACCTAAATAGGTGCGATTAAGAATGTTTTAGGCCTTTTCTGTTAAGGGATATGATATCCCTATTATTTATTGTGTAATAATTTGTGTTTTTCTCCCATCTAATTCTTGATTCCTGGATTTGGAACTCTTGGCGTATCTATCTGTAATTAACTTCACCAGGGTGGAGTGGATTTTCCGAATATTCTCTGGATTTAAAGGCTTTAACAGTTGAGATACTAGCTGAAGTATTAGCAGTTACTTACCTGTTGCAGGTCTAACACCACTCCAGGTGAGACGAGTTTGAGTATTATGGGGACGGTTTAGATTTAAAGTGTTATTTGTTTGATGGCATTTTAGAAGGTAGACCGATTGAGAAGGGATTACAGTCGTCCCAGTCTGGATTTTACAATTTGATTGTATTACCTTTTTCTGTTGGTTTGAAATATTTGTTTATCAAGTCAAACAAGGTTCAAAATGGTGCAGTGGGTATTGACATCCAGTACAATTTTCCTTTGGTAGGGAAGCATTGGTTCAAGTCCTTCTTTTATGTGCATGGTTCCTTATGCAAGAAGAAAACCTCATATATCTATCTATGTTCAAGAACAGAATACAAATACCAATTGCTTCAATATTAGTTCTGTCTGCTGTAAATTTGGCATGCCAAGAGATATCATTACAAATTGGTGAATATATTCCATTCCTATTATAATTTTTTTTGGTGAATATTGACCTGATACACTGACGAAGACATTAGCATAGCACCAGCACCCCATCCGCCCCCGTGCCATTATGGCACGGGAAATCCACTAGTAATAATAATAACGGGATGCCTTTTGAAAAAGAGAATTTCTTGCTGCTTAAAGAGAGTCTTCTATGGGGTAAGCTCGGACTGAGATAAGGAGCTATTTAGCATACTCGTATTAACTGGGATGGGCTTTGGAGTCCTATTGAACCATAATTTGCGGCAAGAGCTGCAATTGAGGGCGAGAATGTCCTAGTCTTTAGTCTATTGGTTATAGGTATCTAGTATCACGAGTAAAAGGGGCATGAAATACACTATTAAAGGCTCATGCTTTGAAAGTTACTGTATTGGTGCTCAGCTTGTTGCTAGGCTACCAACCACTCCTTTGTAATTTTTCCTTCCTTTTATTAAATAAATAATAATAATAATAAAAAATATTAATATCAAATAATAATAATAATATTAATAAACGGACACCTAGCTCAGCTGGTCATCCCTGTTTCCCAAAGTTTCATGCGCTCCAGGAGGTCCCAGGTTCGAGCCCCCAATGACGTAATATTGCAGGAATTAACATGGAAGGTAGTTTTAGCTTGCCCCCCTTGTGACACCCCCCATCCGGCTCCTTTGGCTAGGTTACCCATTGTTGATGGTGGATTTTCGTTTAAGGTTAAAATTGTAAAAACCAGAAAATTGTGCGCTGACATCTTGTAAAAGATAAAGCCATTTATAAGTGTTGGATACTCCCTCACTTAATTCACCAAGAATGGAGCATGTAGCAACAATCCCATTCTCGTGAATACATGAAATTCCTCCAGGTTGGAGCATGTGGCAACAATCCCTTCCCGTGAATTTCATATCAGCCTTTGTATTTCCAAGTACTCATTATCAACTGTGTGGCATGACGACCGAGTGTTACTCTTAGTGTAATAACACGAACCTCCAATCACTATAATGAAACCATGTACGAAATACCCGTAGACAGCCGATTCTCGGTGTGTTATATTAGCCTGAGCCCCTCTCGGTGTGTTATACTAGCCCGATTGAGCCCTTTCGGTGTGTTATACTAGCCCGATTGAGCATCCGGACTGACCGTATCAGTCCGGATATGATCTGATCGCAGTCATCCAACTCCATAAGCATGATTGGATGACCCCAGATCAATTCCATCACCCCCAAGCAGGTATGGAATACCCACGACCGACCCGCATGGTCGGCCATTGGCCTTCTTTGCCAAGAAACCGTTCATACCAAGCATTATGGATGGAAAACCCTAAATTAGGGTTTGCGGCATATTACATGTGTCGCAAAACAAGTCTCAACCATCCATCTTCGCAGGGTATAGATGGAGGGTGTAGATGTAGACTCAAAGGGCCCAGAGCATGTCAACACGATCACCGTGGGCCCGCCTACACACTTGACCAATCGGTCAAGACCAACAATGTTTGGCCGTGACAAAATCATCACCCAAACAAAAGATGACGCACGGCTTGAAAGCCAAAATTAGGGTTTCAAGTCATCACGCGCGTCCATCTTCTCCGACACGAATGGAGGGTCACGGATTAGATTAAACAAGGGCCGGTCATACCAGCATGACCACCGTGAGCCCATCTACCCCCTCATGTGTTCGGCCAAGGCATATCACGCCTGGTCAATCCAAAACGTGCGTCCAAACTAGCATGGCCGCGCCTCCCAAACCACGAACTGATCTCGACCGCTCAACTTCACCGGATGATTTGAGTGGCTTAGATCACGTTTTCATGGGATAGTCAGGTATAGGTGTGAACACCAGCCTACCACCTACACGCTGGTATGATCGACCAAGACCGACCAAGATGTGTCGTCTTGAAACGCGTGCCCAAACTAGGGATGTCACGCCGGTTTCCAACCCTTTTGCGGCATCAATTTCCTGCCGCAAACCGATCTCAACCACTCAACCTTACCGTTTAAATTGAGTGGCCTAGATCATGCCTCCATGGGACGGTGAGGTGTAGGCGTGTACACCGGCATGTCGTCTACACACATGCCCGGTCGGTCCTCTCCAAATCCCTTTCCATGATTGGTTTCGACCAAGCTGAAGAGTGATGCTTGCGCACCTCTTCAAAACCCTAATATTCATTAATCGGTCGCAGATGAGTGTCTCAAAGATCATCTCATCCATCCAACTTCACCAGACTTGGTTATACAACCCTGGTCGGGAGTTATTTGGTCGGTGAGGCGTCATTACCCATCACTTTACCACACTATAATGCGAGACTTGCATAAAATACACACGATACTTCACAAGTATCGACTTCTTGAGTAACACAGTTATTCAATTCAAAGATTACATGCTATCTTTCGTGGATCCACGATCCACACATTCCGACATCAATCATGTCACAAACCGGGGGATACATGCGGGGTATTGGTCTGGCGGTTTACGGCGTGCGGCGTGCAACGCGCCATCACAAGAACGTGTCGAAGTCATGGATGGTTAGAGATGAACAGGAGAAGTGGGCAAGACTGGTCGACGCACAACTCCACTACTCCATCACTCCACTTCCTCCACTTCCCACGAGAGACGTGAATGAGGCTCAATGACTTGTATAAATAGGTTCTCCGCCCTATTTCAAACAAAAAAAAAGTTCAGACGAGACAGAAAACCAAGTGTTAATACAAAAACGTATTCAAACACCCGAGCTTGCTTGCATCAATCACAAGCCTGCTCACCTTTCTTACAAGTCATAAGCAAGCCAACACCTTCACAATCTCAACACCTTCTTCGCTTCCCTCCCTAAGATCAACCCCATCTCCTTCACTTTGTGACCGAAACAAGTCCTGAAGCCATTTCTTGGTTTAGGCCGGACTTGCACAAATTGATCTCTCGAATCTACAAGCACTCACCGCGCAGTGTATTTGTTTAAAGGTTTAAATTCATTCCTCATCCACACCCCAAATTACCAAATTCTACAGGAGTAGTTTTCACCCATAAACAATTGGCGACCACAGTGGGAGGTTGATCTATCGGTTGCAAAAAATTGAATTCTCAATTCTTCGGTTTTCGGCTCACGATGCATCCTCATCAGGAAACCACAGGCGGTTCAGATATCATGGGAAGTATAGTTAGAATGCTGGAGGATGTCTTGGCAAATCAAGCCGGTATCACCAGAAGGCAGAGCGAAACATTGCGCCTTTTGAATGATATAACAACACAATTACAAGAAGGGTCGGCATGCATCTACTCAGGCAGTGCAAGAAACGCTGAATCCTTAGTCAGGAGTCACACCTTTACCAATGGAGATGCAGAAAGAGCGCGTAATCACATAGGACTCAGGAGAGACGAACAACATGGTCCAGCTGACAACGAAGTCTCGAGGCAACTCCACAGAGGAAAAGACTTGTCCGGGTACCACAACGTCTACCGGATAAAGAAATGGAGCCTGCAGCCTTACGGATCCTCTTTGGAAGATTTATATCTCAAGACCCTTGTCAAGCCGTAAAGAAATGCTTGAGGAAGGAGAGATCAATCAAGGAACACGTGAGTACGAGAGGATGGGAACGTTCAATTCGATCACTCAGCGGTGATATTACAACACCTCCCATCACCAGAGCCAGAGCAGCTGCAAGTCCTGGCATCTCATCAAGTGTAACACCTCCGGTAGTCACCAGAGCAACAAATTCCACTCCTTCATCAGGAAGAGGAACCGGAGGGGCGAGAGGAGGACCATCTCCCATTACCATTGCAGACTTGATGGAAAAGCAGGAAGTTCTTGTCAATACTCAAACGGATATGGCCGCAACTCGGAAAGAGGTACTCACTTTTCTTAAGACATTAACTGATCGATTTCCACATGACCCGCAATAGCCCCTGGAGCCAACAAGGAATGAATTCAACGCACCGGAGAAGGTACTTCAATGGCACGGACCTACATGGACCTGATCAAAGAAGCGACATCAGATATGAGCGGTCCCGTCATGGAGGCTCCTACACTGGGGACTGATCCTCACAACGATCTTCCTCAAGTCAATAGTTTCATTATGAACCAGAGGTCGGTGGATCGGGAAGCGGTTTCTCTAGTGGAAAGTTTATGCAAACTTTCACACCTCTCGAAGAATCAGCGCGCGGAGACGTTTTGCTGCAATCAACCAGAGGAAGGTCACGACCGTGACCTACATGTCACCGCACGCATCAAGGATTCAGAGTTCAAGACGGCCCTTATCTACACAGGAGCGTCTTCGAATGTGATTACTATCAAGACTCTCAGGGCATCCAAGGTTCTCCCAGGCAAGGTCGTACGGAATCCTACCACAATGACGGACTTCGAGGGAAACCAAACCAAAGACATACGTGAGGAGAAGCTCCTGTGAAAGAATCATACAAGTTCGTTCGTCCCACTCCCCACATGGGCGTAAATTCATGAAGAAGACCGGCTTGCATCATTGAGGGCTAAAACCCACGATGCATCTTTTGCCGATTTAAGTATTCTTCTCCATCTGTGAAGCCACGACCAACGTTCACACGAAGAGGGAACGAACTTGGTGGCGATTCATGACCAGAATGGGAAAACGGTATACCGACACTACCATTATCAATTAGCAGGGGAGACTGCTACCCAGTCTCTCTACCCAATGGAATGCTACAACAGCAACGAACCACAAAAACAAGTGCTAGATGCTCCACAACAGCTGCAAGATGGCACCAACTCCACAACTGATGAGATTGAAATCATTGAGGAATATCCTAGGCCTATCTCCATCAGCTCAACCTTGTGTATGGATAAACGCACGAAGCTCGTGGAACTTCTCAAAGAGTACCATGACATATTCACTTGGAGATATGAAGGATCTAGATGAAAATTGGTCACCCATCATCTACATGTCATACCTGTATCCAAGTCGGTTAAACAGTTGTAGTTCATACATGAGGAAAATGGATAGATCGAGTCTGCATAGACTTGAGAGACTTGAACAGTGTTTGCTCCAAAAACGATCCTCCTCTACACATGTTAGTAGATGCAACCAAGCGGACACGGCATGTTCTCCTCCATGGATGGATGTAGCGGCTACAAACAGATAAGGATGTACGAGCATGATGCAAGTAAGATATCTTTTCGAACTCCTCTCGGAAATTTTTATTATACCATGCTGCCATTTGGTTTAAAGAATGCCGGTGCAACGTATCAACGCTCTATGACGGCAATCTTCCACTGGAGCCGATACCTCAAGGGAGCAGCCTCAAGAAGATAAAGATGTCCACGCGACATATCAAGCAAGATCCGGGCGAGTCACTTTATCAGACAGTAGTACATGTCGATCATGCTATGTTGGAGAATCCACGCTTTTGGTCATCCTCTGGAGCTATTAAACGCTCATCTACAACAACATATGCCCTGATAGAAAGAACCAGGCCTGCCGTAATGAAGAGCCTCATAATGTTTGTAGGAGCATATATCTTACCAACAGGGGGATACAACCTTCACCCTATACATGGCGGTTTCAAGAAGAAAAGAGGAAAACCACCGAGATACAACATCATGCGCATCCGTAAACTCCAACTCCAGCACCACATGCACGACTCCCACAATGATGAAACAATGTCCAAAATATTCCATATCCGGCTCGACAACAACCACTACGAACAAACCATGTAAACCACGCTTGGGGATCGAGGCTCGCATGAAGTTCCTTCACCGTCGATCAAGGAATTCTTCAACATGAGAGAGATGGTCGGTCAAGAAGCATGGAATTCGCAAGGGTAAATCGAATCAAGAGGGAAACACTTCAACGCTCCCTCTAGCGTAAGCCGCTTCAATGGTATATTCAAGAGCCGCCTCAACGCTCTCCCGGACCCACGTTCGCTTCGAATCCCGCTTCAACACTCTCTCCAGATCCACCTCAACGTTCGCACTTTTGAAGCCACTTTAATATCCTCTCGAGTCGTTTCAACACACAAGCTACATCAATAATCTGCGCTCTCGGTCAAGTTATCTTTGATGTACTCATTGCTCAACATACATCTCATCCATCCTTCATGAGGACCCACGTGAGCATGAAAAACCCCGAAGTCGATAGGAGGAGGGTTATCCTGTGGAACGGATATTTTCATATAATTGAAAGGGCGCGATGAACAACTCATCATCAATGTTCGGCATATCTTTGAAGCTTTCAACACCTCCTGACTTGGCACCAGCATTACCCCGAGAAGACATCTCAACAGAGTTCTTCATTCTACAATAAAAGACATGAGTCAGTACTTGCATAAAAACGCGTGAGATGTGTAGTCACACACGACGAGGAACACACATTCACTTTGGAGTACACAAGGCTGGTATTGAGTCACAAGTCCCAGATTGCTCAAGCTTCAAGTCCCAGATTGATCAAGTGACGAGACCAAGATTATCACTCAAGTTTCAATTTTCAAGTCCGGTACAAGTTTCAAGTCTGGTACAAGTTTCAAGTCCTAGACAAGTTTCAAGTCCGGTATAAGTTTCAAGTCCGGTACAAGTTTAAAGTCCGGTGTTGGTCAATGGCACAACGCTAGTATTGCTCAAGTCACAACGCTGGTATTGCTCAAGTCACAAGGCCGGTATTGCTCAAGTCGCAAAGGCTGGTGTTAATCGGGACATAAGGTAGGTATAATAGGCGCACACAACAGGCTGATTTCAGTCGAAGCACGGGGCGACGTTTGAAGCATGTACATAGTGGACCCACGTTCAACCGAAGCGGACACAACAAGCCCACGTTCGATCATGTGCGCAGTCGCCCTACGAACGAAGCAAAGCAGCGATCGATCGATTAGGCACAATCCCATGATCGAACAAAGCGGGCGCAATAGCCCCCTCGACCTAATCGTGCATAGCAAGGTTGATCCGGCAAGACCGACATTCAAACAGAGCAAGCACGGGCGGGCCCTCGATCAAGCCCAGCATAACAAGGTCGATCAAGCGAGCAAGACCGATATCATGCTGGGGGAATACTCTCCGGATGCCTCTTGAACGTGACATGCTCCAAGGATAGGATGACCCTTCTCTCCTGGTAACATCTAACTTTGTCTCATAAGCTTTGTCTTTAATCGTCACCATATCATGCCTACCCCACAATGGTGTAACCATTATGTGCTAGGCAGGGGACTTAATGTTGATGGTGGATTTTTGTTTAAGGTTAAAATTGTAAAAACCAGAAAATTGTGCGCTGACATCTTGTAAAAGATAAAGCCATTTATAAGTGTTGGATACTCCCTCACTTAATTCACCAAGAATGGAGCATGTAGCAACAATCCCATTCTGTGAATACATGAAATTCCTCCGAGGTTGGAGCATGTGGCAACAATCCCTTCCCGTGAATTTCATATCAGCCTTGTATTTCAGACTCATTATCGGTGTGGCATGACGATCGAGTGTTACTCTTTAACAACACGAACCTCCAAGCACTATAATGAAACCATGTACGAAATACCCGTACATGCCGATTCTCGGTGTGTTATACTAGCCCGAGCCCCTCTCGGTGTGTTATACTAGTGATAGGTGTAGAATACACCATATTTACTATCTAGAGTTTATGCTTTCTTTGCTATTTTTCGTGTGAATTATGTATCTTATGTTCGCTTTTGAGTTTTATAGGTATTTTGGAGTCATTGGAGCAAAAGAAGTGGAACTTGCTCAAATATTGGATTTCTTCTCATCATGGTGACAAGAGCGGAAAGGTGAAGCTATCGAGCGAAAAGAACGAGGCTAATCCGGTTCCATGCGAGAAGGTTACGAGCAAAAGCAACAGTTAAACATCGGTTCCCAAGGATCGACAAGTACAAAACGAGTTTTGTTCAAGTGATTATCACCGTGGTGGCTCATGTATCCATCTGTTTTGGGTGCCTATAGAAATTCGTTCTTACCTAGCGATTTCAGGAGAAGTGTTTTCTTCTCATTACTGCGGCCTATTATTGAAATGGTTGTGGCTTGAGATAGGAAGGGAGCTTCAGAGATTCGAGAATGAAGATGAGACTGTAGCTGGAGTTTGGATGCGAATGAGTGAAGGGTTTGTTTCAGATTCATCAGAAATTGAAGTTAGGGTTCTCCGGAAATGAATGGAAATTGGGGTTTATGGATCTCGAATTTGAAAGAGGGAAGAACTGGTATGGAAATTGGTCGATTCTGAGATGGTTTTGTTCTTTTGAGCTAACAAGGAAAGTTGGGTTATTGTTGGACTCGACGAATCAAGAAACAGATGACATCTTGGCTCCGAGGCTCACCGGAAAACTCGTGTTTGCCATTGATGATGATGCGAAGAATTGAGTCTGTTTTAGTGTTTGAATGGTTGTGGGTATTTGTGTTGAATGTGTATTAAATTCGATTGATGCGGGGAAGACGATGTGCAAAGTATCATCTACAATAAGCTTCATATTTGCATCACCGTAAAAACCGCACAAGAGATGCTTGAGAAAGGGCACGAAATACGACGGGGTTGGAATTGCAAGGATGCAAGGATGATGAATGGTCTTTGGCCGGCTGGAGCGAGTTTCGGGTGGTGAGGCTGAAAGGAGCGTGGCTCGGGCGGTGGGTTATATTGCGGTGCGGGTGGTATAAAATAATGAGGATGGTATCGGGCGGATGAAGGCTGCTATATGTCTTGCTAGTACCGGGAGTTTGACATTGAGATGCCGAGGGATGGATGTCTTGTTGGGCTGTTGAAAAAATGGTGGTGCTTGAACCGAGTTTGCGGTGGAGGTTGCGAAGCAATGGAATGGGTTGTTTTGGCTAATCTTCGAGGCTGAATTAGGACTCGATGCTAGGCTTGTGGAATTCAGTCGGTGACTTGAATTTGGGAACTTGATGCATTTGTGAGTGGTGGTGCGATTAAAAGTGCGGGACAAAAGGCCTGAGATGCAGTTTGTGAGTGAATTAGCAGCCGTGACTCAAGTCATAGTTGGGAGAGCAAATGGAGCTACCAGGAATTCATTGCGATTTAAGGCGCAATGCGATTCTTGGGATGTCTTGGTGGCGCCGGTATGTGGCATTGTTGCACAGGTTGATTTGCAAGGCAAGGATGAGCCGATCTTTGCAATGGAAAATGCGGGTGATAGGGGCGAGTTGATGATTCTTGCTACACTTGGTTATGAGTGAAGTGCAGAGATGTTGCCTGAGGCAGTTGCAGAATGCTGCGCCATGATGGTGAACTGAAATATGCAGCTGCAGTTTATGGAATTTGAAGTTGCAAATGAACTGAGTCAAAGAAAGTGGCGATAGAAGCTGGTGGACTGGCATTGCAATATGAAGACTGCAAAGCTGGGGCTGGAGGTTATGGCAGTGCTAGATGGAATTGACAGGTGGCGAGGCGATGCAATTGTAACGGGTTTGGCGGATTTGAAGTGGTGAACTACAGCTGCAACGAATGGTGCTGTTGGTTAAACCTGAAGTTTTGGCAGAGCAAAGCGAATCGAATGGCTAATTGCGAAATTGTGCGAAACGGAGCGAAAATGGCGCACCGGTAAGCATACTTCGGTTGTCGGATTTCGGAGCTTAGAGTGTCGATCGCAATATTTCGGTGAATCGCGAGGGGGTATGAGTCGGATGCAAGAGTCGACGGTGGGACATATGAGCTACGCGTCACGCTTTTGGGTACGTTTCGCAAGGAATGAGAAGTTGGGTTTGATGATTTTTGTGAATGTGTGGACTGCAGAGAAGCAAAGCGGAGCTCTTTGGAAGTATAGAATTGCCTGGTGATAGTACACGATGACAAAGGTGGCCTGAGATATTTTCCGGTGACCGGATTCCGTGACAGTTCCGGATTCCGGTGATGACGTCGACAATTCGCGACGCTTTTGGACCCAAAATTCGAGAGACATATTTTTCACTCCCGGGCTTGGTGGACCAACTTGGAGATGGGTTTTGAGAAGAATTAACCTAATTTTGGGAAAGTATCCTTATGGGGAGAAAAGCATATAAATAGAACTTTTTTCTAAAACCTAGATATATCTCCATTAGGGAGACTTCTATACTTTTGGTTCTAGGGTTTAGAAACATGATAGGTTTTCTCTTTCTTCTTGCTATGAACTCCTATGCCATGAGTAACTAAGTTTTTATTATTGGTTGAAGATGTAGTTGGATTTTGCAACCAAGTTATGATTTTTATGAATTAGTTTTCTCTCAATATTATCGTTTGATTTCTACGGGTTATAATAATTGCATGATTGATGGATTGCAACATGATTGAATGTTTTGTTTAGTCGAGTCTAGAATTGATTGAACTCACATCCATATCTATAGCTATTTTAGGGTTTTCATCGGCGATAACCTTGAATACGAGTAGCATGATATGATTAGGGTTTGTAGTGATACATCCTCGTAGTCATATGTAGAAATTGACCTTTGTTCGAATTGTTTGCGCAATGTATTACAATTGCATTGATTAGCCTATTTACGAAACTTAATGCTCCTAGGAATTGAACTTGATTAGCGCAAGGCGTTAGGTTATTCTTTAGGTAGATTTCACATACGCAGCCTCTAATGTGTGTGTTGATAACCTTGGAAATTACGGAGTATTCTTGCAATAAGGTATTCTATGGCTTTTGATGATAGAGAGATTAAATACGAATTCTATTCATACATTCATAAACTTGTTTACAATTGAAGATGAAACCTTTATCCAATATTTTACATTCTTGATTTGCGTACTTTGTTTGCTTTTCGTTTATTTTTATTTACACAATCGAAATTCTTCGGGTGCTTTATATAGGAAACCATAACAATTCGACAACCTAGACCTCTCTGTGGGATCGATCCTTTCTTGCCCTTGCTATATTAATATTTTGAGTAGTAAGAAAGTGTAATTATATTTGTGTCGCTTACTTACAGCCGAATGATCAAATTTTGGCGCGATTCTGAGGGAGGCAACGGTTGTTAATTGTTTTTGGTTTCTTATTTTTGTATTTATTTTTGTTTTACTTTTTCTTATTCTTTGGTTCTTATTCGAGTTTTGAGAATCTCGTTTCAGGTACCAATTTCTATGGACGGAGCTTATTGGAGCAATCAATACGGCTTTCAACCTCAACAACATAACAATTATCACCCTTATGGGGGGAGTATAATCAAAACCAATCCTTTGGCTATGATCAATACTCCACACCCTATGAGTTATTCTCATACATATCAACCTTTTATGGTGTTTATGTAAGTGAGCAACCACAAGGAGGGAGAATAGTTGTTTTCCTTATAATTTTCCTCTAGTTTGGTAGATGAAATGCAACAATTTATGGACTGACATGGAGTCAATTTGCGGACAACCCAGCGTGGAACCAATTTCATCGACCGAATGTGCTCATAGTATGTATGGCCCAATTTCTGATCGTAGTTATGATCATACACCCATTCAAAGGGATTATAATTGGCCTAACAATACGGAAGTAAGTAATTCTACTTTTTCTTTGTCGAATGAGCTTTACCAACAAATGGAACACTATATTCAGAATTTGGATGGAACACTCCAAGAGCTTCAAAAAGGTGTTTCCACTTTAAGACAAGGCATTGAAGAATACAAGGAGGAAATGAATAGTTATGTTGAAAAAGGCGAACCTTTGGGGACTTTTGTTGATATTTGTGTAGTTAACTCAACTCTTGATCGTAATAATGATCATTCACCTATTCAAAAGGATGAGTTCGAGATTAGCAACACTAAATTCAGCAAGGACCAATGTTATGATGACTATGATAGTGATGATGATTATTATGAAAATACATCGTTTGAACCAACTCATGGTGCCAACCCCGAGGAGTGTACAATGGAGTCTTTTTGGGATCAAGATGAAGATGAAGAGGAATATGTCGACACTTGTGTAGATTACTCAAGCATTGATCTTAATAATGATCAAGAGCCTATTCAAAGGGCGGAGCTTGAGGAGGATGCATTTTCGAGTGTTCTAAAAAGGTTTCTTATGATAAAATTTGGATCCGCAAAAGAGTGTGTGCCTTACAACAAAATGGAGGAGTATGTTGAGAATGAAACCGTTATAACCAATATTGTGGAAGACCCAATTGAGCTTGCATATGATTGTAATGATGATGTTTATGTCGAAACTTTGGTTACGGCAGAAACGGACGAAGAATGGTTGCAAGGTTTGATAGAGGACCATGATATCCAAGAGGTGAATAATTCACTTGAGTTTTTCAAGGATGAAGAGGATTCCGTGATACAAGAGATTGTGCAAGGTTTATCTAACCCTTTGCCTATTGTTTCTTCTCCTTTACCTCTTATTGGTTTAAATTTATGTGCTTCAAAAATATTGTTGAATGATTTTATATCTCGATATCCGCCATTAGAGATACTTGATTCTCATACTATGCGGAGTTTTGGACCAAGAAACCGTAGAAGTACCCGACTCATATATTCTTTATGCACTTCCAAGTGTGGACAAGAATAAGTGTGGGGAAGCTTTTATCGGTTCATAGCTTCACTTTTGCTTTATATTACTAATATTTGTGTGAAGCTAGTGTTTGCAAAACAATGCTATGGGTGGATCCCCAACTTTTCCGATTATTGGTGTATGGGGAATGAATCTTACAAGAAGCTAAGTCGGGCCGTCGACTTTAAAACAAGCGCTTAGTGGGAGGCAACCCACCGGTTTTGTATTTTTATCCTTATCTTTTTATTTTTATGCATTTTTTTTTTTCTTTCTTTTCTTGTTTTTGCATATCATTTGCGGAATTTCCCACCTTGAACCTTCTTTGGACGATTCAATTTTACATTGAGGACAATGTAAAGTTTAAGTGTGGGGGAGCATTTATATGTTTTAGTTTGTTTTATGCCTTTAAAAAAAAAAAAAAAATCAGAAAAATAGAAAACCAAGAAAATTTTTTTGTGCTTTTTGAACTCCGAAATCTAGAACTTGTGCCTTTAGAATGACACCATTAGTGGATGGAACCATTTTGAATGCAGGAGTTGAGGAACCAATTAACTAAAAGGGAAGAATATAGCTCAGAAATCACAAATTAACATGATAGTTGTTACCATATCTCGGAATATCACCATATCGCATTCTATTTTTACTTTTCCATATTTATCTATTGTTCTCTAAGTGCTTTGGTGGGTCACTAAAAATCGACGTGTTATTACTGCTAGGATGAAATAGAGTGATTGAGTTACTAGAAAAAGAGAAAAAAAATTGGAAAAAAAAAAAAAAAATGAAAAAAAAAATGAAAGAAAAAAAAAAAGGACCGATCAATTAGACCAAAACGGAATAAAAAGACACTTGGGAATAGCAGTATGTGTGAAACGTAGTCCCTGTCTCCGTCGCCTAAACAAGCGTGGAATGCAGGATCCAAGGCAACTATCGTGTACTTGCTGACAAGAAGCATGCGCTTGGATCCAAAAGATCTAATCATGCCGTCTAAAAAAAAAAAAAAAAAAAAAGAGAAATTGGATCCAGTTTGATCCAAACATAAAAAAAAAAAAAAACATATTATTGTGTTGAATAAAGTCACTTTTGGTTCCCTTGTATATGCCAATTGATTTGATGTAGCATTCAGCACAAAGTAGCTCAATCCAATAGGATTAGGTTCATCTTAGCAGTGACCTTCAGACAGATATGGGAAACATCGAACACTTGTGAATATTCGCCAACATCTACATCTATATCCATTTTCTTAATCTTTTCATTGTGATTGTGGTTTGTTAGTTTCCGAGTATTGTGGCTTGTTCGACTATCTAATTAGAGTTATTTACTAATATATGAATTGAATTTGCAAGGTACCTCCTCCCGTAGTCATTTTGGATTCGTTCATTGATTTGTCATGAATAGACGGAGTTTGAAATATAGGTTTTGTAGGTATATCTCTAGTAAACCTTCACGAGACTATAACTCGTCCACTAGGGACACCTAGGGGTTTAAAGGCCTCGTTATTCATGCTAAGAGTAACCGTAGCCTCGACGACACGGAGTTGTATGTATTCTTTAGAATTGTTTTGTTTGATTTGCTCGAGGACTAGCAAAGTCTAAGTGTGGGGGAATTTGATAGGTGTAGAATACACCATATTTACTATCTAGAGTTTATGCTTTCTTTGCTATTTTTCGTGTGAATTATGTATCTTATGTTCGCTTTTGAGTTTTATAGGTATTTTGGAGTCATTGGAGCAAAAAGAAGTGGAACTTGCTCAAATATTGGATTTCTTCTCATCATGGTGACAAGAGCGGAAAGGTGAAGCTATCGGCGAAAGAACGAGGCCAATCCGGTTCCGTACGAGAAGGTTACGAGCAAAAGCAACAGTTAAGCTTGTCGGCCCCAAGGATCGACAAGATACAAAACGAGTTTTGTTCAAGTGATTGTCACTGTGGTGGCCTGTATCCATCTGCTGGGTGCCTATAGAAATTCGTTCTTACCTAGCCCAGATTTCAGGAGAAGTGTTTTCTTCTCATTACTGCGGCCTATTATTGAAATGGTTGTGGCTTGAGATAGGAAGGGAGCTTCAGAGATTCGAGAATGAAGATGAGACTGTAGCTGGAGTTTGGATGCGAATGAGTGAAGGGTTTGTTTCAGATTCATCAGAAATTGAAGTTAGGGTTCTCCGAAAATGAATGGAAATTGGGGTTTATGGATCTGAATTTGAAAGAGGGAAGAACTGGTATGGAAATTGGTCGATTCTGAGATGGTTTTGTTACTGAGCTAACAAGGAAAGTTGGGTTATTGTTGGACTCGACGAATCAAAGCAATGAAACAAAGCATCTTGGCTCGAGGCTCCTTTGGAAAACTCGTGTTTGCCATTGATGATGATGCGAAGAATTCGGAGTTTGTTTTAGTGTTTGAATGGTTGTGGGTATTTGTGTTGAATGTGTATTAAATTCGATTGATGCGGGGGAAGACGATGTGCAAAGTATCATCTACAACAAGCTTCATATTTGCATCACCGAAAACCGCACAAGAGATGCTTGAGAAAGGGCCTGAAATACGACCGGGGTTGGAATTGCAAGGATGCAAGGATGTGAGAATGGTCTTTGGAACTGGAGCAGAGTTTCGAGTGGTGAGACCGAAAGGTCGTGGTTCGGGGCAAGTCGGGTTATATTGCAGTGCAGGTGGTATAAAATAATGAGGATGGTATCAGGCAGATGAAGCTGCTATATGTACTTGCTAGTACTGGAGTTTGACAATGAGATGCCGAGGATGGATGTCTTTGTTGGAACCGTTGAAAAAATGGTGGTGCTTGAACCGAGTTTGCGGGTGGAGGTTGCGAAGCAATGGAATGGGTTGTTTTGGCTAATCTTCGGGCTGAATTAGGACTCGATGCTAGGCTTGTGGAATTCTGAGTGCAAAGTGACTTGAGGTGGGAACTTGATGGTTGTGAGCTGAGTTGGTGCGATTCTGAGTGCGGGACAAAAGGCCCGAGATGCGGTGTGAGTGAATTGGCAATTTGTGACTAAGTCAGTATTTGGGAGAGCAAATGGAGCTACCGGGAATTCATTGCGATTTGGCGCAATGCGATTGCGAGGATGTCTTGGTGGCGCCCAGGTATGTGGCATTGTTGCCTTGAGTTGATTTGCAAGGCAAGGATGAGCCGATCTTTGCAATGGAAAATGCAGGTGATAAGGCGAGTTGATGATTGCTGCTACACTTGGTTATGAGTGAAGTGCAGAGATGTTGCCTGAGGCAGTTGCAGAATGCTGCGCCATGATGGTGAACTGAAATATGCAGCTGCAGTTTATGGAATTTGAAGTTGCAAATGAACTGAGTCAAAGAAAGTGGCGATAGAAGCTGGTGGACTGGCATTGCAATATGAAGACCGCAAAGTCGGAAATTTTTGGAGGTTATGGCGATGCTAGATGGAATTGACAGTGGCGAGGCGATGCAATTGTAACGGGTTTGGCGGATTTGAAGTGGTGAACTACAGCTGCAACGAATGGTGCTGTTGGTTAAACTGAAGTTTTGGCAGGAGCAAACTGAACTGGAATGGCTAATTGCAGAAATTGTGCGAAAACGGAGCGAAAATGGCGCACCGGTAAGCATACTTCCGGTTGTCGGATTTCGGAGCTTAGAGTGTCGATCGCAATATTTCAGTGAATCGCGAGGGGGGTATGAGTCGGATGCAAGAGTCGACGGCCGGACATATGAGCTACGCGTCACGCTTTTGGGTACGTTTTCGCAAGGAATGAGAAGTTGGGTTTGATGATTTTTGTGAATGTGTGGACTGCAGAGAAGCAAAGCGGAGCTACTGGAAGTATAGAATTGCCTGGTGATAGTACCTGATGACAAAGGTGGCCGAGATATTTTTCCGGTGACCGGATTCGACGATTCACGGATTCCCGATGATGACGTCAAAGCAATTCGGCGACGCTTTTGGACCCAAAATTCAGAGACATATTTTTCACTCCCGGGCTTGGTGGACCAACTTGGAGATGGGTTTTGAGAAGAATTAACCTAATTTTGGGAAAGTATCCTTATGGGGAGAAAAGCATATAAATAGAACTTTTTTCTCTAAACCTAGATATATCTCCATTAGGGAGACTTCTATACTTTTGGTTCTAGGGTTTAGAAACATGATAGGTTTTCTCTTTCTTCTTGCTATGAACTCCTATGCCATGAGTAACTAAGTTTTTATTATTGGTTGAAGATGTAGTTGGATTTTGCAACCAAGTTATGATTTTTATGAATTAGTTTTCTCTCAATATTATCGTTTGATTTCTACGGGTTATAATAATTGCATGATTGATGGATTGCAACATGATTGAATGTTTTGTTTAGTCGAGTCTAGAATTGATTGAACTCACATCCATATCTATAGCTATTTTAGGGTTTTCATCGAGCGATAACCTTGAATACGAGTAGCATGATATGATTAGGGTTTGTAGTGATACATCCTCGTAGTCATATGTAGAAATTGACCTTTGTTCGAATTGTTTGCGCAATGTATTACAATTGCATTGATTAGCCTATTTCTGAAACTTAATGCTCCTAGGAATTGAACTTGATTAGCGCAAGGCGTTAGGTTATTCTTTAGGTAGATTTCACATACGCAGCCCTAATGTGTGTGTTGATAACCTTGGAAATTACGGAGTATTCTTGCAATAAGGTATTCTATGGCTTTTGATGATAGAGAGATTAAATACGAATTCTATTCATACATTCATAAACTTGTTTACAATTGAAGATGAAACCTTTATCCAATATTTTACATTCTTGATTTGCGTACTTTGTTTGCTTTTCGTTTATTTTTATTTACACAATCAGAAATTCTTCCGGGTGCTTTATATAGGAAACCATAACAATTCGACAACCTAGACCTCTCTGTGGGATCGATCCTTTCTTGCCCTTGCTATATTAATATTTTGAGTAGTAAGAAAGTGTAATTATATTTGTGTCGCTTACGACAGCGATCAAATTTTGGCGCCGTTGCCGGGGAGGCAACGGTTGTTAATTGTTTTTGGTTTCTTATTTTTGTATTTATTTTTGTTTTACTTTTTCTTATTCTTTGGTTCTTATTCGAGTTTTGAGAATCTCGTTTAGGTACCAATTTCTATGGACGGAGCTTATTGGAGCAATCAATACGGCTTTCAACCTCAACAACATAACAATTATCACCCTTATGGGGAGTATAATCAAAACCAATCCTTTGGCTATGATCAATACTCCACGTACCCTATGAGTTATTCTCATACATATCAACCTTCTTATGGTGGTTATGTAAGTGAGCAACCACAAGGAGGGGAGAATAGTTGTTTTCCTTATAATTTTTCCTCTAGTTTGGTAGATGAAATGCAACAATTTATGGACAGCATGGAGTCAATTTGCGGACAACCCAGCGTGGAACCAATTTCATCGACCGAATGTGCTCATAGTATGTATGGCCCAATTTCTGATCGTAGTTATGATCATACACCCATTCAAAGGGATTATAATTGGCCTAACAATACGGAAGTAAGTAATTCTACTTTTTCTTTGTCGAATGAGCTTTACCAACAAATGGAACACTATATTCAGAATTTGGATGGAACACTCCAAGAGCTTCAAAAAGGTGTTTCCACTTTAAGACAAGGCATTGAAGAATACAAGGAGGAAATGAATAGTTATGTTGAAAAAGGCGAACCTTTGGGGACTTTTGTTGATATTTGTGTAGTTAACTCAACTCTTGATCGTAATAATGATCATTCACCTATTCAAAAGGATGAGTTCGAGATTAGCAACACTAAATTCAGCAAGGACCAATGTTATGATGACTATGATAGTGATGATGATTATTATGAAAATACATCGTTTGAACCAACTCATGGTGCCAACCCCGAGGAGTGTACAATGGAGTCTTTTTGGGATCAAGATGAAGATGAAGAGGAATATGTCGACACTTGTGTAGATTACTCAAGCATTGATCTTAATAATGATCAAGAGCCTATTCAAAGGGCGGAGCTTGAGGAGGATGCATTTTCGAGTGTTCTAAAAAGGTTTCTTATGATAAAATTTGGATCCGCAAAAGAGTGTGTGCCTTACAACAAAAAGGAGGAGTATGTTGAGAATGAAACCGTTATAACCAATATTGTGGAAGACCCAATTGAGCTTGCATATGATTGTAATGATGATGTTTATGTCGAAACTTTGGTTACGGCAGAAACGGACGAAGAATGGTTGCAAGGTTTGATAGAGGACCATGATATCCAAGAGGTGAATAATTCACTTGAGTTTTTCAAGGATGAAGAGGATTCCGTGATACAAGAGATTGTGCAAGGTTTATCTAACCCTTTGCCTATTGTTTCTTCTCCTTTACCTCTTATTGGTTTAAATTTATGTGCTTCAAAAATATTGTTGAATGATTTTATATCTCGATATCCGCCATTAGAGATACTTGATTCTCATACTATGCAGGTTTTGGACCAAGAAACCGTAGAAGTACCCGACTCATATATTCTTTATGCACTTCCAAGTGTGGACAAGAATAAGTGTGGGGGAAGCTTTTATCGGTTCATAGCTTCACTTTTGCTTTATATTACTAATATTTGTGTGAAGCTAGTGTTTGCAAAACAGGTGCTATGGGTGGATCCCCAACTTTTCCGATTATTGGTGTATGGGGAATGAATCTTACAAGAAGCTAAGTCGGGCCGTCGACTTTAAAACAAGCGCTTAGTGGGAGGCAACCCACCGGTTTTGTATTTTTATCCTTATCTTTTTTTTCTTTCTTTTCTTGTTTTTGCATATCATTTGCGGAATTTCCCACCTTGAACCTTCTTTGGACGATTCAATTTTACATTGAGGACAATGTAAAGTTTAAGTGTGGGGGAGCATTTATATGTTTTAGTTTGTTTTATGCCTTTAAAAAAAAAAAAAAAATCAGAAAAATAGAAAACCAAGAAAATTTTTTTGTGCTTTTTGAACTCCGAAATCTAGAACTTGTGCCTTTAGAATGACACCATTAGTGGATGGAACCATTTTGAATGCAGGAGTTGAGGAACCAATTAACTAAAAGGGAAGAATATAGCTCAGAAATCACAAATTAACATGATAGTTGTTACCATATCTCGGAATATCACCATATCGCATTCTATTTTTACTTTTCCATATTTATCTATTGTTCTCTAAGTGCTTTGGTGGGTCACTAAAAATCGACGTGTTATTACTGCTAGGATGAAATAGAGTGATTGAGTTACTAGAAAAAGAGAAAAAAATTGGAAAAAAAAAAAAAAAAATGAAAAAAAAAAAATGAAAGAAAAAAAAAAAGGACCGATCAATTAGACCAAAACGGAATAAAAAGACACTTGGGAATAGCAGTATGTGTGAAACGTAGTCCCTGTCTCCGTCGCCTAAACAAGCGTGGAATGCAGGATCCAAGGCAACTATCGTGTACTTGCTGACAAGAAGCATGCGCTTGGATCCAAAAGATCTAATCATGCCGTCTAAAAAAAAAAAAAAAAAAAGAGAAATTGGATCCAGTTTGATCCAAACATAAAAAAAAAAAAAAAACATATTATTGTGTTGAATAAAGTCACTTTTGGTTCCCTTGTATATGCCAATTGATTTGATGTAGCATTCAAAGACAAAGTAGCTCAATCCAATAGGATTAGGTTCATCTTAGCAAAGTGACCTTCAGATGAGATATGGGAAACATCGAACACTTGTGAATATTCGCCAACATCTACATCTATATCCATTTTCTTAATCTTTTCATTGTGATTGTGGTTTGTTAGTTTCCGAGTATTGTGGCTTGTTCGACTATCTAATTAGAGTTATTTACTAATATATGAATTGAATTTGCAAGGTACCTCCTCCTGTAGTCATTTTGGATTCGTTCATTGATTTGTCATGAATAGACGGAGTTTGAAATATAGGTTTTGTAGGTATATCTCTAGTAAACCTTCACGAGACTATAACTCGTCCACTAGGGACACCTAGGGGTTTAAAGGCCTGTTATTCATGCTAAGAGTAACCGTAGCCTCGACGACACGGAGTTGTATGTATTCTTTAG
The DNA here is from genome assembly GCA_023531295.1 of Papaver armeniacum. Classification (NCBI taxonomy): domain Eukaryota; kingdom Viridiplantae; phylum Streptophyta; class Magnoliopsida; order Ranunculales; family Papaveraceae; genus Papaver; species Papaver armeniacum. The sequence continues at coordinate 23,700 of JAJJWW010014402.1, forward strand.
AATTGTTTTGTTTGATTTGCTCGAGGACTAGCAAAGTCTAAGTGTGGGGGAATTTGATAGGTGTAGAATACACCATATTTACTATCTAGAGTTTATGCTTTCTTTGCTATTTTTCGTGTGAATTATGTATCTTATGTTCGCTTTTGAGTTTTATAGGTATTTTGGAGTCATTGGAGCAAAAAGAAGTGGAACTTGCTCAAATATTGGATTTCTTCTCATCATGGTGACAAGAGCGGAAAGGTGAAGCTATCGGCGAAAGAACGAGGCCAATCCCGGTTCCGTGCACGAGAAGGTTACGAGCAAAAGCAACGAGTTAAAGCTTGTCGGTTCCCAAGGGATCGGTACAAAACGAGTTTTGTTCAAGTGATTGTCACTGTGGTGGCCTGTATCCATCTGCTGGGTGCCTATAGAAATTCGTTCTTACCTAGCCCAGATTTCAGGAGAAGTGTTTTCTTCTCATTACTGCGGCCTATTATTGAAATGGTTGTGGCTTGAGATAGGAAGGGAGCTTCAGAGATTCGAGAATGAAGATGAGGATCGTAATTTGGAGTTTGGATGCGAATGAGTGAAGGGTTTGTTTGATTCATCGAAATTGAAGTTAGGGTTCTCCGAAAATGAATGGAAATTGGGGTTTATGGATCCGAATTTGAAAGAGGGAAGAACTGGTATGGAAATTGGTCGATTCTCGAGATGGTTTTGTTACTTGAGCTAACAAGGAAAGTTGGGTTATTGTTGGACTCGACGAATCAGCAATGAAACTGACATCTTGGCTCGAGGCTCCACCGGAAAACTTCGTGTTTGCCATTGATGATGATGCGAAGAATTGAGCTGTTTTAGTGTTTGAATGGTTGTGGGTATTTGTGTTGAATGTGTATTAAATTCGATTGATGCGGGGAAGACGATGTGCAAAGTATCATCTACAACAAGCTTCATATTTGCATCACAGAAAACCGCACAAGAGATGCTTGAGAAAGGGCCTGAAATACTGACCCGTGGTTGGAATTGCAAGGATGCAAGGATGACAGAATTGTCTTTGGAACTGGAGCGAGTTTGGTGGTGAGACCGAAAGGTCGCGTGGCTCGGGAGCAAGTGGGTTATATTGCGGTGCAGGTGGTATAAAATAATGAGGATGGTATCGAGCGAGATGAAGGCGCTATATGTCTTGCTAATCTTGGAGTTTGACAAATGAGATGCCGAGGATGGATGTCTTTGTTGGAACTGTTGAAAAAATGGTGGTGCTTGAACCGAGTTTGCAGGTGGAGGTTGCGAAGCAATGGAATGGGTTGTTTTGGCTAATCTTTGAATTTGAATTAGGACTCGATGCTAGGCTTGTGGAATTACGGGTGCGGTGACTTGAGGTCAGGAACTTGATGGGCTGTGAGCCGAGTGGTGCGATTCTGGTGCAGGACAAAAGGCCTGAGATGCAGCTGTGAGTGAATTGGAAGCTGTGACCTGAAGCTGTAGCTGGGAGAGCAAATGGAGCTACCAGGAATTCATTGCAGTTTCTGGCGCAATGCGATTGCGGGGATGTCTTTGAGTATTTATTTGGGTATGTGGCATTGTTGCACGGAGTTGATTTGCAAGGCAAGGATGAGCCGATGCTTTGCAATGGAAAATGCGGGTGATAGGCGAGTTGATGATTCTTTGCTACACTTGGTTATGAGTGAAGTGCGAGAGATGTTACTGAGGCGATTGCGAGAATCTTTGCGCCATGATGGTGAACTGAAATATGCAAATTGCAGTTTATGGAATTTGAAGTTGCAAATGAACTGAGTCAAAGAAAGTGGCGATAGAAGCTGGTGGACTGGCATTGCAATATGAAGACTGCAAAGCTGGGGCTGGAGGTTATGGCAGTGCTAGATGGAATTGACAGGTGGCGAGGCGATGCAATTGTAACGGGTTTGGCGGATTTGAAGTGGTGAACTACAGCTGCAACGAATGGTGCTGTTGGTTAAACTGAAGTTTTGGCAGGAGCAAACTGAACTGGAATGGCTAATTGCAGAAATTGTGCGAAAACGGAGCGAAAATGGCGCACCGGTAAGCATACTTCCGGTTGTCGGATTTCGGAGCTTAGAGTGTCGATCGCAATATTTCAGTGAATCGCGAGGGGGGTATGAGTCGGATGCAAGAGTCGACGGCCGGACATATGAGCTACGCGTCACGCTTTTGGGTACGTTTTCGCAAGGAATGAGAAGTTGGGTTTGATGATTTTTGTGAATGTGTGGACTGCAGAGAAGCAAAGCGGAGCTACTGGAAGTATAGAATTGCCTGGTGATAGTACCTGATGACAAAGGTGGCCTGAGATATTTTTCCGGTGACCGGATTCCGGCGACGGTGACCGGATTCCGGTGATGACGTCAGCAATTCCGGCGACGCTTTTGGACCCAAAATTCCAGAGACATATTTTTCACTCCTGGGCTTGGTGGACCAACTTGGAGATGGGTTTTGAGAAGAATTAACCTAATTTTGGGAAAGTATCCTTATGGGGAGAAAAGCATATAAATAGAACTTTTTTCTCTAAACCTAGATATATCTCCATTAGGGAGACTTCTATACTTTTGGTTCTAGGGTTTAGAAACATGATAGGTTTTCTCTTTCTTCTTGCTATGAACTCCTATGCCATGAGTAACTAAGTTTTTATTATTGGTTGAAGATGTAGTTGGATTTTGCAACCAAGTTATGATTTTTATGAATTAGTTTTCTCTCAATATTATCGTTTGATTTCTACGGGTTATAATAATTGCATGATTGATGGATTGCAACATGATTGAATGTTTTGTTTAGTCGAGTCTAGAATTGATTGAACTCACATCCATATCTATAGCTATTTTAGGGTTTTCATCGAGCGATAACCTTGAATACGAGTAGCATGATATGATTAGGGTTTGTAGTGATACATCCTCGTAGTCATATGTAGAAATTGACCTTTGTTCGAATTGTTTGCGCAATGTATTACAATTGCATTGATTAGCCTATTTCTGAAACTTAATGCTCCTAGGAATTGAACTTGATTAGCGCAAGGCGTTAGGTTATTCTTTAGGTAGATTTCACATACGCAGCCCTAATGTGTGTGTTGATAACCTTGGAAATTACGGAGTATTCTTGCAATAAGGTATTCTATGGCTTTTGATGATAGAGAGATTAAATACGAATTCTATTCATACATTCATAAACTTGTTTACAATTGAAGATGAAACCTTTATCCAATATTTTACATTCTTGATTTGCGTACTTTGTTTGCTTTTCGTTTATTTTTATTTACACAATCGAAATTCTTAGGGTGCTTTATATAGGAAACCATAACAATTCGACAACCTAGACCTCTCTGTGGGATCGATCCTTTCTTGCCCTTGCTATATTTATATTTTGAGTAGTAAGAAAGTGTAATTATATTTGTGTCGCTTACGACAGCGATCAACTAGCCCGATTGAGCCCCTCTCGGTGTGTTATACTAGCCCGATTGAGCATCCGGACTGACCGTATCAGTCCGGATATGATCTGATCGCAGATCATCCAACTCCATAAGCATGATTGCATGACCCCAGATCAATTCCATCACCCCCAAGCGGGTATGGAATACCCACGGCCGACCCGCATGGTCGGTCATTGGCCTAGCCTGCCAAGAAACCGTTCATACCAAGCATTATGGATGGAAAACCCTAAATTAGGGTTTGCGGCATATTACATGTGTCGCAAAAGCAGTCTCAACCATCCATCTTCGCAGGTATAGATGGAGGATGTAGATGTAGACTCAAAGGGCCCCGAGCATGTCAACACGATCACCGTGGGCCCGCCTACACACTTGACCAATCGGTCAAGACCAACAATGTTTGGCCGTGACAAAATCATCACCCAAACAAAAGATGACGCACGGCTTGAAAGCCAAAATTAGGGTTTCAAGTCATCACGCGCGTCCATCTTCTCCCGGCACGAATGGAGGGTCACGGATTAGATTAAACAAGGGCGGTCATACCCGGCATGACCACCGTGAGCCCATCTACCCCCTCATGTGTTCGGCCAAGGCATATCACGCACTGGTCAATCCAAAACGTGCGTCCAAACTAGCATGGCCGCGCCTCCCAAACCACGAACCGATCTCGACCGCTCAACTTCACTTGGGATGATTTGAGTGGCTTAGATCACGTTTTCATGGGATAGTCGGTATAGGTGTGAACACCAGCCTACCACCTACACGCTGGTATGATCGACCAAGACCGACCAAGATGTGTCGTCTTCAAACGCGTGCCCAAACTAGGGATGTCACGCTGGTTTCCAACCCTTTTGCGGCATCAATTTCCTGCCGCAAACCGATCTCAACCACTCAACCTTACCGTTTAAATTGAGTGGCCTAGATCACACCTCCATGGGACGGTGAGGTGTAGGCGTGTACACCGGCATGTCGTCTACACACATGCCCGGTCGGTCCTCTCCAAATCCCTTTCCATGCTTGGTTTCGACCAAGCTGAAGAGTGATGCTTGCGCACCTCTTCAAAAGCCATAATATTCATTAACGGTCGCAGATGAGTGTCTCAAAGATCATCTCATCCGTCCAACTTCACCAGCTTGGTTATACAACCCTGGTCAGGAGTTATTTGGTCAAAGGCGTCATTACCCATCACTTTACCACACTATAATGCAGTACTGCATAAAATACACACGATACTTCACAAGTATCGACTTCCCGAGTAACACGAGTTATTCAATTGCATTACATGCTATCTTTCGTGGATCCACGATCCACACATTCCGACATCAATCATGTCACAAACCGGGGGATACATCTTTGGGGTATTGGTCTGGCGGTTTACGGCGTGCGGCATGCAACGCGCCATCACAAGAACGTGTCGGGAAGTCATGGACGGTTAGAGATGAACAGGAGAAGTGGGCAAGGCCGGTCGACGCACAACTCCACTACTCCATCACTCCACTTCCTCCACTTCCCACGAGAGACGTGAATGAGGCTCAATGACTTGTATAAATAGGTTCTCCGCCCTATTTCAAAAAAAAAAAAAAGTTCAGACGAGACAGAAAACCAAGTGTTAATACAAAAAACGTATTCAAACACCCAGAGCTTGCTTGCATCAATCACAAGCCTGCTCACCTTTCTGTTACAAGTCATAAGCAAGCCAACACCTTCACAATCTCAACACCTTCTTCGCTTCCCTCCCTAAGATCAACCCCATCTCCTTCACTTTGTGACCGAAACAAGTCTGGAACGGCCATTTCTTGGTTTAGGCCGGACTTGCACAAATTGATCTCTCGAATCTACAAGCACTCACCGCGCAATGCATTTGTTTAAAGGTTTAAATTCATTCCTCATCCACACCCCAAATTACCAAATTCTGCAGGAGTAGTTTTCACCCATAAACACCCATGAGGCTCGCTGGTAGATTAGCACGACAACCTGTTCAATTAATGTAGTAGTATGTCGTTGGAACTTAGCTTGTTAGGCTTCCAACTAGTTAATGTAATACTCTTTATCCAATAATAATAATAAAAATAATAAAAAAATGACTTTGATTTTGTTTAATAAAAGCCCCTGGAGGCAATCTTTTATAATAATAATAATAATAATAAATAATACTCTTTAGCTTACTGCTGTTCTTGAGGTATTTGATTACAGCCGATGGTGCAGGATACGGACCACTTCAACATCGGATTGCCACACTACCGATCAGAGACGGGGGACTTGGAGTATACACCATGTAAGACACCACCCAATACTGCTATCTCGCATCATGCTACCAGACTCAACATCTATAGCGAACCATACTCGGTAACTCTACAGTATCTGGCCTTAGCCCTCATTACCAGCTTGCACTCGATCACTACTCGATGGTGTGTGGTCTATCTCCCACTTTCGACATCAAAGAAATTGCCCCACAGCCCATGCATTCCCTGGAAACTATATTCTTTGATGCCGTTAAACGTGAGAGTCCAAATACTTTCCCCATGTCAGTTCGAGACTCCATCATATGGAAATGCAATAGAATGGCCAATGCACAAGAATCACCTCAAAGCCATTCCCATCGCCGGCCTCAATCAATCAATAGGACCTCGTCAATTCCGGTCTGTACTTCAATATCGTCTCGACATACCTTTATTCGATGAGGACAGTTCGTGTGCCTCCTTCAACAGACCTATGGATCGCTTCGGACACCATGCGCTACATTGCGCCAGTGACATCGGTCTTAAATTCAGACACGACTTGGTACGTGATCTTTTTGCCGATTTGTGCTACAAAGAAGGTGTAGCGGCAAGGAAAGAAGTTGTTATTGGTTGTCTATCGAACAAGGCTAATGCTCAGCGACCGGCTGACATTCTAATCTACAATTGGGAAAACGGACGTGATGTTTGCTTTGATGTCACTGGCGTGTCGCCCTTTGCCGGGAGTGGATATCACAACTTTACACCTAGTCATGCCATCGCTACTGCTATTACTTGCAAACGAAATAAATATGCTGCCAATTGTTTGACACATGGATATGGATTTAGTGTCTTGGCTTTCTCATCGCTAGGGGAACTGGGAGACGATATCACCGTTCTTTTGAAAAGACTGAAGAACTGTATGGCTGCACATGATGCTAATAAAAACTTAGGCAGTTCTCTTTTTTATAGGTTGAGAATTATTATTCATAAAGGTGTTGGGGCACAACTTGTTGCTCGCCTTCCAACCCCTCAATCTGATTCTATGTAATACCTCTTTTGCTTGTTTAATAAAATCCCCAGTGGCTCTCTTTTATAATAATAATAATAATAAAATGCCTTTGGCAGTATTTTCATAATAATAATAATAATAATAATATCGCCATGATCTTGTTAGAGATGTTGTTGCTGATATGTATTATAAAGCTGGTGTGCATGCTAGAAAAGAAGTGTCATTGGGTCTTCTTTCAAATGGCCAAGCCTTGAAGCCTGCAGACATCCTTGTTTATGGGTGGGAGAATGGGAAAGATGTGTGTTTGATGTTACTGGTGTTTCACCTTTTACTACCGCGGCTGGGAATGCTTTCATACCAGGTCAAGCCATTTCCAACGCAGTTTCTCGTAAACGCACCAAATATTTAGACATATGCACTTCTCATGGTTATAGTTTGGGTGTTTTGGCTTTCACTTCCTTAGGTGAACTTGGTGAGGATTTTGTAGTGCTTTTAAAGAGGCTTAGGAATTGCCTGGTTAACCTTGATGCCAGCAGTGGTCATGGTAGCTTTCTTTTTCATAGATTAGGTTTGGTTATTAAGAAAGGTATTGGTGCCTAGCTTGTGGCTAGGATACCAACTGCTCCTTTGTAAAAAAAAAAATCTCCATTTCGATTATTAATAATATGCCCTTAGTGGCTCTTCCATAATAATAATAAAACGGGTACCTAGCTCAGCTAGTCATCCCCGTTTCCCAAAGTTTCATGCACTCCAGGAGGTCCCAGGTACGAGCGCCCAATGGCGTAATATTGCAAGAATTAACATGGAATGTAGCGTTAGCTTGCCCCCCTTGTGACACAATCTCAGCCCCCCCCCATCCGCTTCGGCTCCCTTGGCTAGGTTACCCATGAGGCTCGCTGGTAGGTTAGCACGACAACCTGTTCAATTAATGTAGTAGTATGTCGTTGGAGCCTAGCTTGTTAGGCTTCCAACTAGTTAATGTAATATTCTTTATCCAATAATAGATATTATTCTTTGGAATAAAATTTATTAATAATAATAATAATAATAAATAAATGTGAGGTGTTTCTGTGAATACCAAGTTTTAGCTTCTTTTTTTTTCGAGCAGTTTGATTGCAAGGGAGTAGGTTGATCAATTAGCTCTCAATCCTTAGTGGTGCAAGGTGTGTTTTCTGTATTTGTTATCTGATTGTTTGTTTTGAGCCTGTGCTTGTTCTGTGCTGGATCAGTGGTGTAAGAATTATAAATTTAGTACTGTTGTGTGTAGTTGAAGATTGAATTAGGGGTGGTTCTTGTGGTTTGACAGCAAGGGAGAAGTTTGTTCAAACTAGTTCTTAATCCTCAATGTTGTAATTGAGTAGTTTTATCTTATGTTCTGTTTTTGTTTTGAGGTTGTGATTGTTCAGTGGTGCAGAACTTTTATCAGAAGACTTTGAAGTGGGGTTTTTGTAAGTGTTTGCAATAAGAAACTTTAGTGTTTGGGGTTCCCTGTAGAAAGTTGAAGGCTTTGTTGCGTTAGCAGGGTTTCTTCAGTGGTATCTTCAGTAGTGTAAGGAAATTCAGTGCTTCTTCGTTGAATAGTTTCGGAGGTTTTGTTGTGGTGGTTGTTCTTATATTTTTCCTTAATTAGTGGTCTAATGAATGGTATTTTAAGTTTTCGATTGGGATTCGCCTTATTTGAACTCTTAATCTCCCATTCCTTGAATCCTAATTGATATTGTTTCCCTGAATTCTTTGAACTTTCATTGTGAAGATTATTGTTTTGAATTGGTCAGGGTTTGTTCTGTTTGAAAGAGGTGTTGCAGTGATAATCAGGGTTTATTGCTTTTGAAGATCAATGCCTACAACAAGGTCTTCAACCTCATACTCTCAGAGACTTCAACATAGAGATGATGTTGTAGACACAGGTTCTACATCCTGTTATTTGCTGTTATCTCAGACTTCCTCCACATCATCATCTCAAAATGGTATGGTTCTTCCCCTCTTTAATCTCAGCACCAACAACTCAACCTTTTCCAATGAAGGACGAATTCATTGTACTTTCAAAACTTTTGATGGTTGGTCTAATGGAGTTGGCGGTAATGGGTACAGCAAATCAGGTTTTTACAGGCATTTACATGACAGACATTTACCAAATGTAGAACGTAAAAATGTTTGCAGGGAGAGAATCAAATCTAGCAGAATAATTATGAAGCTTGGGAATGAACCTTAAAGCAGTTGCAGATGTGGTTATGTGTGCCCCGTATGCATATACAAGCTTGGAAGAAATCTTGTACTTCTCATGTGGGTGGTGCTACTGCTGGACCTCTTGATGGTGCTTCTGTAAAATTCCTCATTTTTGGAATTGTTAAACCTGCTGACACCCTCGATACAATTCCAACAGTTATGCGAGATGATGATGCTTCTCTCAAAGATGTTGTCCTCAACTTAGATATGCTAAATATTGTTTATCAGAAGCGGTTCACAACCATTGCCAGCATCCCTCCACCTTGCAGGCTTCATTTTTCAAGGACTTTAAAGATCGCATTGGATAAGGTACTATATAATGCTACAGATTTATCAACATGGCTGCAACTTCTAATGTTACCAATATGTACTTTACATATGTACATGCCTAAGAACTCAAGGGAAGATAGGGTTGGAACTAGAAATAAGCTTCAGGTTGATAGTATCAACCAAGCTTTGTTGCATTGGAAGGAAAGTGGTGGGTGTGTTCATATTATTGAACAACTTCTGGATGAGCCTGAGAAGCATCTGCAAGTCAGCAAATCAAACAAGCAGAAGAAGCATAACCTTAATGTGCAAGCCTGTAAGAATAAATTGAGTCAGGGTCATTACAATGCTGATATAAAAGTTTTATCTTCCAATGGTATAGCTCCATATACTGTAGACACTCTACAAGAGCTCATTCAGAAACACCCAATTACTCCATTACCATCTATCCCCCCTGAGCCAGTTGAAGTTGCTGCCTTGTCTGTCGATTCTAAAGCTGTCCTTGATGCTTTGAAGAGATTTCCTAAAGGCACATCATGCAGCAGATATGGGCTTCGGGTTCAACATCTCTTAGATGCTTTGAGTGGTGCAGCTGCTGCTGTGAGTGAAGAGCTTTTAGAATCTATTACTGGGGTGGTCAATTTATGGTTAGCTGGAAAATGTCCACCTGCTTTGGGGGAGTACATTGCGAGTGCTCCCTTAACTCCTCTTCTCAAGCCTGGAAGCGGGCTTAGGCCTATTGTTGTTGGTACAATATGGCGTAGAGTATGCTCAAAGCTCGCTGCTAAATCAGTTGGTAAAAACATGTCTTTATACTTAGGGGATCATCAGTTCGGAGTTGGGGTTCCATGTGGTGCAGAACGTATTCTACACGCTGCAAACAGAGACTCTTGGAGATGAAAGGTACTCTTAATACTATGTATATGCTTTTTATTGACTTCTCTAATGCTTTTAATATGGTTTATAGAACCACGTTGATTAAGGAAGTTAGACTTAGATTCCCTAGTATATCCAGATGGGTGGAGTTTTGCTATGCTTCACCATCAAGACTCTATTATAATGAGGTTGTTTTGTCATTTGCTATTAGGGTACAACAAGGGGATCCGTTGGGTCCTTTATTATTTGCTTTGGTTCTTCACCCTCTAGTGAACCTGATTTCAAGTCAATGTAATCTGGATTTCAATGCATGGTACCTTGATGATGGTACCATTGCTGGTGATAGTTTGGAAGTAGCTAAAGCATTATCGATTATTCAGGCTGAAGGCTGTAGCCGTGGGTTACATCTTAATGTTCACAAGACTGAATTATTTTGGCCATGTGTTGATCCTAGAAGTCAAGATGATGGAGTCTTTCCGGCCAACATTAGTAGACCTACTAATGGCGTAAAGCTGTTGGGAGGGCCGTTGAGTCTTGATTTGCAGTTTTGTAGGGATCTTGTGAATACTAAAATTGATAATACTTTACACCTCATGGAATCAGTTAAGCAATTACATGACCCGCAGAGTGAGTTATTACTCTTACGAAGTTGCGCAGGTGTTTCAAAGCTTTATTTCAATCTGAGAACTACCCAACCTGATGCTCTTCAACAAATTATTTCTTGTTATGATCGTCCCTTGGTACAGTTTCTGCGGCATATTGTTACAGGAGATGGTGCAGGGTTTGGTCTCCTCCAACAACGTATTGCTACACTGCCAATGAATGATGGGGGCTTGGGTGTTCACACGTTGGAAGATACGAGTAAATACTGTTTTCTTGCTTCTTGTTTTCAAACGAGAAATCTGCAGGAGGTCATCCTTAATCTTTCACCAGAATCTGAGCCAAGCCTTAGCTTTCAGCGTGCCTTGTCACAGTTCATGCAGGTATGTGGGTTGTCTTCTTTCGATATCAACAATATTGCCACTCGTCCTATGAAATTTTTGGCAATACAGTATTTTGAGGTTGTTAAGAAAGATATGCCTTCTAAATTTGTTATGTCAGAACGTGATACTATACTTTGGAAAAGCAATAGACTTGCTCATGCTCAGGATTACCTCAAATCTATACCAATATGTGGCTTAATCAGACACTTGTACCTCGTCAGTTTAGGGCAGTTGTTAGTTACAGACTCGGTGTACCTATTTTTAACACTATTGATGTTTGTGCTTGTTATAAGAGGAGCATGGATGTTTATGGCGATCATGCACTTCATTGCGCAAGTGAGGTGGGCATAAAGTTTAGGCATGATTTTGTTAGGGATGTTGTTTCAGATATTCTTTATAAAGCTGGAGTTGTAGCTAGAAAGGAGGTCAATCTAGGACTCTTGTCGGATGATGCTAAGGTTTTAAAGCCCGCTGACATTCTTGTCTATAATTGGGTTAATAGGCAAGATTTTTGTTTTGATGTTACGGGTGTCTCACCTTTTTCCGGTATTAGTGGTCGGGCTTCCGTTCCGGGTGTCGCCATTTCTAATGCTATTTCACGCAAGCGGGCAAAATATTTGGATAAGGTGTCGGCTCATGGGTATGGTTTTGGCATCCTTGCTTTCTCCACTTTAGGAGAACTTAGTGAAGACATGGTGATTCTTTTGAAGAGGTTGAGAAATTGTATAGCTAATTACGATCTTAATTACAAAATAGGTAATTCTCTTTTTTTATAGATTAGGTATTTCAATTCAAAAAGGTGTAGGGGATCAACTTGTTGATAGGTTGCCTTCTATCGACATTTTACCTTTTATTTGATTCTTTTGTTAATAAAAGCCTTTGCGGTGTTTTTTTTTTAATAATAAAAATAAAAAATAAAAAAAGGACTTTGCTTCCAGCGGATTTATTAGTTTACAAGTGGGATAATGGGAGAGATACTTGCATGGATGTTACAGGGGTGTCCCCGTTTACAAGTGATATCCGCTATTTTGTTCCCGGACAGGCTATCGCCAAAGCTGTGCTCCGCAAGCGCAACAAATACTTAGCAACATGCGAATATCATGGATATGGCTTTGGTGTTCTAGCCTTCACCACATTGGGAGAGTTAGGCGAAGATACCGTGGTTTTCCTAAAACGTCTCAAGAATTGTCTTGCAAACAATGATGCAGATTGTAACTCTGGACGATTTTTATTTAGAATAGGAGTGGCAATCCAAAAAGGTGTTGGCGCCCAGCTCGTCGCTCGGTTGCCTTCTACCTCCATTTCAAGCATCCCTCCACCTTGCAGGCTAAGTTTCTCTCGAACCCTTACTTCCTGCCTTGATGATGTTATTCTTAATCCTAGTGATATATCTTCCTGGATAAGATTATTGTTGTTTCCTATATGTACTCTCAATTTGTGTAGCCCCAAAAACTCTTCAGAGGAACGATCGGGCAACCGTAAGAAGTTACAAATTGCAGCTATTCACAAAGCCCTTGTCGATGATAGGGTGTAGAATACACCCTATTTATTATCTATTGGTTATGCTTTCTTTGCTATTTTTCTAGTAAATTATGTATTTTACGCGTGTTTTTGAGTTATTAGGTACTCTGGAGTCGCACGTACGAAAAGATGGAGAAATCACTCAATTGGAGTAAAAAGGGCAAAATTATCATTTCATGGGCGAACACTATCCGGATCCCAGTCAAGGTTAAGGGCCAACTCTTTTGGGGGATCACTACCAGCAGTAGCGTGGAGGTTAAGGGGTAACCAGCTGACAGAATTACTAAAGGCAGACAAAGAGTTCGTTAAGGGGGCACCTCCTCCTTTATAACTATAGAACTAGGTCGAATGAGTTTATACATGGAAGAAACCAAATTCCTTACGCTGAACCAGCTATGCCAATTATTGCCACCGACAAGCTCAGTCAATTGGGTTCTCGTCAGGATTCAGAGTTAAGACAAGTATACAAAGGCAAGAAACACACGGAGCAGTACTGAGTTGGTTCGAGTTGAGCTTAAAGCAGAGGAGACATGGAAGAATACCTGCTGCTGCTGCCGTTGATTTGTAGCCCTGAACGAAGAAGATTAAGATGGGTTTTGAAGGCTTGACAAGAATAAGGATTTGGGTTCATTTCAGCTGGACAAATCAGAGATTGATTCCATTGCCATTAAAGGAGGTTGCTGGCTGCCATTGATTTTTGAAAGTAAATTGTCGAAGAGTGAGATGTATGTGTGTGATTGTATGTATTTGAACATCACTTTGCAGGGAAGGAGTTGTGCAATCTCCATTTTACAAGAAGTACACAACCCTCATCAGTTCGAGATTGGCACATAAGATGTTTGTATAAATACCTGAATCAATGATTTTGCACAGTTCAACTTCGAGTCACGACCAGTCTTTGCTCCAGGTTTACCATCATCTAGACCGTGTTCTGGTGAGTCTATTCGAGAGGTTGGAACGAAACTAAGAAGGAAAGGGAGCTAGTGGTTGAATGGAGGAGCTGACATTACATGGGATCGAATGCACTTGTGAATCTGGTGGCAGTGAAGGCATGAATTGGTGCTGTACTGGTAGAGGTGTGAACCAGATGAGAGAGAGAAAGAAGAGTATGTCAGTCGGGACTCGAGTGTCGCTGCTGCCATTTGCTAAAAGAACAAGCCGAGCTGGGAAAGCAGAGAAGTAATGGCCGCTGCCAATGAGATACGAAGGAGGAAATGATGGAAGCTCGATAGTCTTTGGCGAGTAGATCAATAACTTGGCTGTGGATCGAGAACGAACGAGGTTGGAGATAGATGGACGGAGGAAGTTGAGATGCTTTGTTGATCGTGGTTAATTGAGTTCGAGACAATGACGATGGAGGAGTCTGTGGTTGATGAGATTTGGAGATGGTACAGAATGTTGGTTGCTGCCACGATATTGTTAATTTTGAATGCATGGAAGATGATGGATGTCGTACTGATTGATAGAGATGTCCTGGTTTGATGTTGAATCTGAGATTGCAGGGAAAGCTGAACTCTAGTGAATGCAGCTTGAGAAGATACGAGTATTACAGGGTTAGAAGTGGCCTGAATGCAATGGCCAGAGCTGAGCAAGAAGTTGGTTGTGCTGTTAAGCTGAAATAGAAGGAATTGCTGCTGCTAATGTGGGTCTGGCAGGACTGAGGCAATGAATGGTCCAAGGTGAAACTGGTATTGCAGGGGGGATTGGCTGTTTGTCGCAGTTGAGCTGAACAGAATGAGTTGTAGTTGTTGCAGGTGCATTGAATTGGTACAGCAGGTGCTTGTGCTGTGTTGTGCTAGAGATGAGAATTGGAGCTGCAACAAATGAATGATGCGGAACAAATGAAGGCATGTTGCAGCTGCAGTTTGTGTGTGTTCTAGGGAATGCCGTGTTCCAGGGGAAGCTGTTGAATTGGAATGAATAGTGGGTTCTGTGGTTGGTTGGTGGAATTTGAAACTAGTGAAATTGCAGGTGCAGAACAAGGAAGTATGTGGTGGCGCACTCGGCTTAGCGGATTATAGATGGGTTGGTATTACGGATTCTCGGGTACAGTCTTTGGTGGTCTTTGAGTCTGCAATGGTCATGGGTTCTGTGGTGTTAGTTGTGTTGATGAGATCTGTGGTGTGTCTGGGTTAGAGCTAGAAAGTATTGTGACAGGATGGTTGCAGCTGGAGTGCAGGTCTCGATTGCAATGGTGGCCTGAGATGGCAGTGAAGTTGGTGCTTTGATAAGCAACAGTGAAAGCAAATGAGAATGGAAGCTGCAGCAATTGTGCGAAAACGGAGCAGAAATGGCGAGCCGGTGGTGCTACTTCCGGTTGTCGGATTTCGGAAGTTAAAGTATGAATCATAATATTTCAGTGAATCGCGAAGGGGGTATGTGTTGGATGCATGATTCGGCCGCGGCATATATGAGTTTGGAGTTGCGCTTTTGGGCACGTTTCCGCAAGAATCCAAAAATTGGTAGATGGTTCATTTGCGATGTATGGCTTTGAATTGTGAGTGTATGAACTGCAGAGAAGGATAGTGATTTGCTGCGAGTTATGGTAGTCGAATACAGGTTCAGATGGTCGGAGATAGTTTCCCGACGACCGGATTCCGGTGATGACGTCAGCAATCCGTCGACCAGTTTTGGACCCAAAATTTCCAGAGACTTATTTTCACACATGGGCTTGGTGGACCACTTGGAGATGGGTTTTGAGAAGATTTGACCTAATATTGGAAAGAGTATCCTTTTGGAATGGGAGAAGCATATAAATAGAAAACTCTTTCTCTAAACCTAATATCTCCATTAGGGAGGCTTCTACTTGTTTTCTAGGGTTTCACATGAAAGTTCTTCTTTGCTTTCTATGATGATTTCCAAAAACACAAGTAACTAAGTTTTTATTATTGGTTAAAGATGTAGTTGGATTTTGAAAACAAGTTATGGATTTTTATGAATTAGTTTTCTCTCAATATTATCGTTTGATTTCTACGGGTTATAATAATTGCATGATTGATGTATTGCAATATGATTGAATGTTTGTTTAGTTAAGTCTAGAATTGATTGAACTCACATCCATATCTATATCTATTTTAGGGTTCATCATCGAGCGATAACCTTGAATACGAGTAGCATGATATGATTACGGTTTGTAGTGATACATCCTTGTAGTCATATGTAGAAATTGACCTTTGTTCGAATTGTTTGCGCAATGTATTACAATTGCATTGATTAGCCTATTTCTGAAACTTAATGCTCCTAGGAATTGAACTTGATTAGCGCAAGGCGTTAAGTTATTCTTTAGGTAGAATTCACATACGCAGCTCTAATGTGTGTGTGATGAATTAGGAAATCTAAGGAGTATTCTTGCAATAAGGTATTCTATGGCTTTTGATGATAGCGAGATTAAATACGAATTCTATTCATATATTCAAAAACTTGTTTACAATTGAAGATGAAACCTTTATCCAATAGTTTCACCTCATTGATTTGCGTGTTTATTTATTTGCTTTGGTTTTTATTTTATTTTAGTATATAAAAATCAGCAAACCCCCGGTGTTATTTATAGGAAACCGAAACAATTTGACAACCAAGACCTCTCTGTGGGAACGATCCTTTCTTGCCCTTGCTTTATTATATATTTTAAGTAGTAAGAAAGTGTAATTTATTTGTGTCGGCTGACAACCGATCAAATTTTGTGTTCATTTATGTGTCTAACTTCTTATGACTAGTGTGCAGAATCTCTATGTCTTCTTAGCGCGTTGGATGCTATCATTACGGAGAACTAGTAAGTTGGAAAAGTAGGTTTTGTGGGTATATCTCTAGTAAACCCTCACGAGACTATAACTCGTCCACTAGGGACACCTAGGGGTTTAAAGGCTTGTTATTTATGCTAAAAGTGACCGTAGCCTCGACGACACGGAGTTGTATGTATTCTTTAGAATAAGATTTGTTTGATTTGCTCGAGGACTAGCAAAGTCTAAGTGTGGGGGAATTTGATAGGGTGTAGAATACACCCTATTTATTATCTATTGGTTATGCTTTCTTTGCTATTTTTCTAGTAAATTATGTATTTTACGCGTGTTTTTGAGTTATTAGGTACTCTGGAGTCGCACGTACGAAAAGATGGAGAAATCACTCAATTGGAGTAAAAAGGGCAAAATTATCATTTCATGAGCGAACACTATCCGGAGCCCAGTCAAGGTTAAGGGCCAACTCTTTTGGGGGATCACTACCAGCAGTAGCGTGGAGGTTAAGGGGTAACCAGCTGACAGAATTACTAAAGGCAGACAAAGAGTTCGTTAAGGGGGCACCTCCTCCTTTATAACTATAGAACTAGGTCGAATGAGTTTATACATGGAAGAAACCAAATTCCTTACGCTGAACCAGCTATGCCAATTATTGCCGCCGGCAAGCTCAGTCAATTGGGTTCTCGTCAGGATTCAGAGTTAAGACAAGTATACAAAGGCAAGAAACACACGGAGCAGTACTGAGTTGGTTCGAGTTGAGCTTAAAGCAGAGGAGACATGGAAGAATACCTACTGCTGCTGCCATCGATTTGTAGCCATGAACGGAGAAGATTAAGATGGGTTTTGAAGGTTTGACAAGAATAAGGATTTGGGTTCATTTCAGCTGGACAAATCAGAGATTGATTCCATTGCCATTAAAGGAGGTTGCTGGCTGCCATTGATTTTTGGAAGTAAATTGTCGAAGAGTGAGATGTATGTGTGTGATTGTATGTATTTGAACACCACTTTACAGGGAAGGAGTTGTGCAATCTCCATTATACAAGAAGTACACAACCCTCATTAGTTCGAGACTGGCACATAAGATGTTTGTATAAATGCCCGAATCAACAGTTTTGCACAGTTCAACTTCAGGTCACGACCAGTCTTTGCTCCGGGTTTACCATCATCTAGACCATGTGTTGGTGAGTCTATTCGAGAGGTTGGAACGAAACTAAGAAGGAAAGGGAGCTAGTGGTTGAATGGAGGAGCTGACATTACATGGGATCGAATGCACTTGTGAATGCGGTGGCAATGAAGGCATGAATTGGTGCTGTACTGGTAGAGGTGTGAACCAGATGAGAGCAAGAAAGAAGAGCATGTCAGTCGGGACTCGAGTGTCGCTGCTTCCATTTGCTAAAAGAACAAGCCGAGCTGGGAAAACAGAGAAGTAATGGCCGCTGCCAATGAGATACGAAGGAGGAAATGATAGAAGCTTGGTAGTCTTTGGCAGTAGATGAATAACGGCGCTGTGACTGAGAACGAACGAGGTTGGAGATAGATGGACGGAGGAAGTTGAGATGATTTGTTAATTGTGGTTAATTGAGTTCGAGACAATGACGATGGAGGAGTCTGTGGTTGATGAGATTTGGAGATGGTACAGAATGTTGGTTGCTGCCACGATATTGTTAATTTTGAATGCATGGAAGATGATGGCTGTCGTACTGATTGATAGAGATAGCCTGGTTTGATGCTGAATCTGAGATTGCAGGGAAAGCTGAAATCTAGTGAATGCAGCTTGAGAAGATACGAGTATTACAGGGTTAGAAGTGGTCTGAATGCAATGGCCAGAGCTGAGCAAGAAGTTGGTTGTCTTTGTTAAGTGAAATAGAAGGAATTCTTCTTTTGCTAATGTGGGTCCAGCGGAGATCGAGGCAATGAATGGTCCAAGGTGAAACTGGTATTGCGGGGGGATTGGCTGTTTGTCGCAGTTGAGCTGAACATAATGAGTTGTAGCTGTTGCAGGTGCATTGAATTGGTACAGCAGGTGCTTGTGCTGTGCTGTGCTGTAGATGAGCAATGGAGCTGCAACAAATGAATGATGCGGAACAAATGAAGGCATGTTGCAGCTGCAGTTTGAGTGTGTTCCAGGGAATGCCGTGTTCCAGGGGAAGCTGTTGAATTGGAATGAATAGTGGGTTCTGTGGTTGGTTGGTGGAATTTGAAACTAGTGAAATTGCAGGTGCAGAACAAGGAAGTATGTGGTGGCGCACTCAGCTTAGCCAGATTATAGATGGGTTGGTATTACGGATTAAGGTGCAGTCTTGGTGGTCTTTGAGTCTGCAATGGTTATGGGTTCAGCTGGTGTTAGTTGTGTTGATGAGATCTGTGGTGTGTCTAGGTTAGAGCTAGAAAGTATTGTGACAGGATGGTTGCAGCTGGAGTGCAGGTCTCGATAGCAATGGTGGCCTGAGATGGCAGTGAAGTTGGTGCTTTGATAAGCAACAGTGAAAGAAAATGAGAATGGAAGCTGCAGAAATTGTGCGAAAACGGAGCAGAAATGGCGAGCCGGTGGTGCTACTTCCGGTTGTCGGATTTCGGAAGTTAAAGTATGAATCATAATATTTCAGTGAATCGCGAAGGGGGTATGTGTTGGATGCATGATTCGGCCGCGGCATATATGAGTTTGGAGTTGCGCTTTTGGGCACGTTTCCGCAAGAATCCAAAAATTGGTAGATGGTTCATTTGCGATGTATGGCTTTGAATTGTGAGTGTATGAACTGCAGAGAAGGATAGTGAGTTTCTGCGAGTTATGGTAGTCGAATACAGGTTCAGATGGTCGGAGACAGTTTCCCGACGACCGGATTCCGGCGACCGGTGACCGGATTCCGGTGATGACGTCAGCAATCCGTCGACCAGTTTTGGACTTTCCAGAGACTTATTTTCACACATGGGCTTGGTGGACCACTTGGAGATGGGTTTTGAGAAGATTTGACCTAATATTGGAAAGAGTATCCTTTTGGAATGGGAGAAGCATATAAATAGAAAACTCTTTCTCTAAACCTAATATCTCCATTAGGGAGGCTTCTACTTGTTTTCCAGGGTTTCACATGATAGTTCTTCTTTGCTTTTTATGATGATTTCCAAAAACACAAGTAACTAAGTTTTTATTATTGGTTAAAGATGTAGTTGGATTTTGAAAACAAGTTATGGATTTTTATGAATTAGTTTTCTCTCAATATTATCGTTTGATTTCTACGGGTTATAATAATTGCATGATTGATGTATTGCAATATGATTGAATGTTTGTTTAGTTAAGTCTAGACTTGTTCTTGTTTTTGGAAATAGGGAAGAGAACCTATTTATACAAGTCATTTGAGCCTTATTCACGTCTCTCATGGGAAGTTGAGGAAGAGGAGTGATGGAGTAGTGGAGTTGTGTGTTAGTGTTACACGACCAGTCTTGCCCACTTCTCCTGTCATCTCTTACCGTCCATGACTTCCTGACACGTTCTTGTGATGGCGCGTTGCACGCTGCACGCTGTAAACCGCCAGACCAATACCCCAGTATGTATCCCCAGTTTGTCACATGATTGATGTCTCGAGTGCGTGGATCGTGGGATCCACAGAAAGTAGCATGTAATGCTCGATTAAATAACTAAGTTATTTAGGAAGTCGATACCTGTGAAGTATCGTGTGTATTCTATCAGTCTTTGCATCATGATGTGGTAAAGTGACGGGTGGTGATCACCATGACGCCTCACCGACCAATTAACTCCGACCAGGTTATATAACCAAGCCGGTGAAGTTGGACGGACGAGATGATCTTTGAGACACTCATCTGCGACCATTGATGGAATTAGGGTTTTTGAAGAGGTGCGCAAGCATCACTCTTCAGCTTGGTCGAATCCAAGCTTGGGATACAATTTTGACAGGGCCTATCGTGCATGTGTGTAGACGACATGACGGTGTAGGCGCCCATATCTCATTGTATCGTGAAAGTGTGATCTGGGCCACTCAATTTGTCCGGCTAAGTTGAGTGGTCGAGATCAATTTGCAACAGAAATTTGTTGCCGCAAAAGCCGCGCATCATGCCCACTTCGGGCGCGCGTTTCAAGACGACCAAGCTTGGTCGGTCTTGGCTGATTAGTCTGGTATACAGACGGCGAGCTGGTATACACGTCCATACCTTAATATCCCATAGAAATGTGATCTAAGCCACTCAATTTGTCCGGCAAAGTTGAGTGGTCGATATTAGTTTGCAATCGGGAGGTGCGACCATGCCTAGTTCGGGCGTGCGAATCGAGGCAAACAGGCATGATATGCCTTGACCGATCGGGTGTGGAGATAGATGGGCCCACGGTGGTCATGTTGATACGCATTGGACATGCTTAGTCTAATCCTGGACCCTTCACTCGTGCAAGAGAAAATGGACGCTCGTGATTATTCAAACCTTAATTAGGGTTTCACCGGCCATGCGTCATGCCTTGTTTGGGCGCACGAACTAGAACGACCAACTATAGTTGGTCCTGACCGATCGGTCATGTATGTAGGCGGGCCCACGGTGTTTGTGTTGACATGCTCTGGCCCCTTTGAATTTACATCTACACCTTCCATCTATGCCTACGAAGATGGATGGTTGATACTGTTTTGCGATACATGTAATGTGCCGCAAACCCTAATTTAGGGTTTTTCGTACATACTGCTTTGGTTTGGACGGTTTGGCAAGCTATGCCACCCTTTTGGGGAGGCCGACCATGCGGGGCCCGCGTTGGGTCGGTAGTGAATATTCCAATACCTGCTTGGGTTCATGGATTCAATCTAAGCCATCCAATCATCTTTGGTGAAGTTGGATGGTTGTGATCGTTTCTGAGACTGATATGGACAGTCCAGGTTCAAACATGCTCAATCGGGCTAGTATAACACACCGAGAGATGTATGCTCAATCGGGCTAGTATAACACACCGAGAGTTGTATGCTCAATCGGGCTAGTATAACACACCGAGAGTTGTATGCTCAATCGGGATAGTATAACACACCGAGAGTTATAGTCTGTACGGGTATTTCGTACATGCTTCATTATTAATGCTTGGAGGTTCGTGTTGCTCTGCTGAGAACAACACTCAGTCGTCATGCCGCACCGGTAATGAGTACAGGAAATACAAGGCTGGTTATGTATTAATTAATAATGTTTGTAAATTCATTGGGGTATATGGGATTGTTGCCACATGCTCCAACCTGGATGAATTTCGTGTATTTAATTCACAGAATACTGGGATTGTTTCCACATGCTCCATTCTAGGTGAATTAGTAAAGTGAAGAAGTATTCATCACTTATCAGCGGCTTTATTATTTGCAGGATGTCAGCGCATAAATTTGGTTTTACAATTTTAGCCCTAAACTAAAATCCACCATCAACAATGAGGTAAGTGATGAGTGCCAAATAGTGCATATTTATACACCTTTTTATTGGCATTTTACTCATCTTTTGCGCTTAGAAATCAGATATTATCCCAGATTCTGTATTTTCTTTGTTTTCAAGAATAAATATTTGTATTAATTAATTTTATGTTTTTAGGTAATAAATAAAGCTCGGAGAAATTGAGGAGCCAAAAGAGCAAAGAATTGGAGACGAGCATCTATGGAGCAGAAAGCCAAAGCCCGCGCGCGCAACAGTTGTAACCCAACAAGTAGCAACTCATCTACAAGACATGGGCTTGAGCTAGACCCGACCCGCGACCCGGATCCGAACCCGTACACTCCAAGCCGCTGAGATTTCTATCTTCCACATCCAACGATCGCTGCCTCCACGCGCATCGAAGTTCGCTGCTCTCGTGCAACACCAGATCACTCCAAGTCTCCCTCAGCCGTTCAGATCTTACTCGCTGCATCCAACGCTCGCTGATGCCTTCTCATCATTTCCTGCTGTGGCCGCTCAACACCCAAACCACCTAACCCTATACCCTAGTCGACCCACTTCATTTCTCTTTTCCATCTTCTCTTTCTTCTCTGCAGAGAAGAACCATCTTCTCCCCCTCTCCCCGACCAAACCCTCTGCTCAGCCACCTTCTTCACTTCCAACTCCATACCCTGACACCATCACCACCAACCTTCCCTGCAACAGCCGCACCATCTCTCTAGGTCTAGGTTTTCTCTCTCTTAGCTTCTCCAACCCTAGAAGCTAACTTAGAGAAAACTAGAACTAGGGTTCTCGACCAACAACCCCAGCATGGAGCTCTGAAGATGATTTGACAAGAGAATAGCGCGAATCAGAGAGTATGGGTACACTATTTTTCAATTAATTTCTGTTTTAAAGTAAATTAGGGTTTGGTATTTTGAGTGGGTTGCATGTATAAATAGAGGTGAATTGTGTTGATAGAGGGGTATGCCTGGGCTAGACAGAGCACCACTGTAGAGTTATTTTTTTTGTTAATTGTTGTTTTATGATATTCTAATTTAGTTGCTAGGGTTTCAATGAAACCCTAATTTCCTGATTGTGATGATTAACTGTGTTAAGTTGTTCTTGCAAGCTTAAATTATAAACATGTCTTCAAATTTAGCATCCAAAGCTTTTCTCTCACAATGGATGCCTTGTATCCATTGTAGTTAGGTCACAACTGTTTTGAGATTGCTACAACTCATTCCTTAGGCACAATTACCAATTCCTTTGATTAGTTGTGCTTAATTAAACAACTAATACTCTGGGTTAGTACTTTAGCTGTCATTTGAAGCTTTATATGGAGAAACCCCTTAGATAAGTGAAGGTGGTGGAATTGACACCCTGCCCTTATCAGTCACAGGACAAGAAAGCTCAACTGAGTTGAACTTACAATAGGAGTTAGAGGTGAATTGAAGACCCTAGCATCCCCTTTGTCACTGTTTTATACCTTAGTTTAGAGTCACTTCACTATAACTCAGCCGTATCGGCAACAAAACCCATTGTGTTACACTTCCTTGATAGAAATTCAGTTTAAGCCAAGCCTTAGATCACACATAGCACCACAAGTCTCTGTGGTTCGACCCGTACTTGCCGCGTCTCCGATAGACGCCGTGCACTTGCGGTTATCACAAGTAGGCCATAAAATAACCCATTTCCAGGCCTACCAAGTTTTTGGCGCCGCTGCCGGGGACTTGGCGTGTGCCCTGTTGTTCATTGGCCTGACTTCATTGAGTTTCAACTACCCTGTACATATTTGCTTTATATTACTGCTTATAACCTTGTATTAGAATAAATTAGCTGTAACTTTCTTGTTTTTATTTTCCCTTCTTAGTTTTTATCTTATTAGTATAACATTAATAATATCTGTAGCTTAGTGTGTCACATTGCTCTTATTAGTTCATTGCTCATTGCATTTTGTTCATTCAGTGTGTCACACTGCATTTTGTTCAGTGCATTTTGTTCATTGCACCTTAGCTGATAACCTGGCAGCTTGTGTACACTGCACAATAAACCTGCATCTTATCTGATAACTTAGCTGCTTGTATACACTGCATGTTAACCTTCATTGCTAGAACCATCTGCCCTGAGCTTGTGAGCCACCTACCACCTTGCTAGCCCCTGAAGCTGCAAGTTGTGAGATGGGTTAGTTGTAGTCACAAAACCATTGGCCTGAGCTGTCACCACTCAGGCATATCATCACACTCTGCATATCCTATCTCTCATTGTGTAGATTTTTGGAACTTTGTAGTGCTATATTCTCTGTGCTTTAACTTGCATATCCCGAGAACTAAAATTTTCTCTTGAGCTAGCGAGTCTTCTTTGAGCATTGAGCCAACCCAAGGAAACATTGTATTGCCCGAGAAATGAGGTAAGCCTAAACTCCCCCTGTATGAATTGGTCACTTGTTCATGAGTTTGTACCTCGGTACAATTCGACTAAATCTGATGAGCATCTCTGCCCTGTGAATGAACTATGAATGAGATATACATGAACTGTGACATCTGCTTAAACTGTTATGCAAATAGCTGTTAATATATGTGATGCTGTGATAGCCTGTGATAGCCTGTGATAGCCAACCTGTGATAGCCTGTACCTCACTGCTATTCTGCTGAGCTGTGCATTGCTAAACCTGGTTCACCTGGTTCCGTTGCATGATAAGCCAGTTAGTTTGTTGAGCATAGCTCAAGCCAGTTCACTGGTAAGCCGAGAGACTGTGCAACCTGTTACTTTCTTGTTCAGTGCACAAACCGTGCACTCAAGCTCGAGCCACTTACAACCTTGCTAGCCCCCGAAGGCCGCAAGTCCGTATTGCCTTGGCTGTAGCTCTGTGCACATACTAAACCCCGCACATGCTGTGTCTTTGTGTCTTTTGCTCTCGTGAGTCTCTGCTCTCGCTTTGTGCACAACTAAGCATCTTTGTCTTTGTGTTGATAGCACAAGGTTGCATTGTGCTAAGCTGCAAGCACTAGGTCGTGCTAAGTTTGCAAGCACTAGGCCGTGCTAATCTCAGAACCGAAGCCTGCACACAACTTTGTGCATAGAAGGCTGTGCATCTGTGCAAACCACTGAGTTTTGCATAGCTTGGGCTTACACCAAACTGAGCCCACAAGAACTCAAACTGGGCTGTTATCCTTCCCACAACAACTGGGCTCTGTACCCAAGCCAGCCCATAATAAACCAAAGCGAGCAGTTTGGTGCATAAGTCAAGCCCACTTACTTGGGCTTAGCACTCTGAACTTTCAGCCCACATAAGCACACTTTCTTTGAACATTTTAAACATCATCCGGGCTTTACACATCCAAAGTGCGAACAACCTTCAGCCCACATAAGCTACACTTCTGGGCTATACTTTTTTTCAACATAATCTGGGTTGTGCAACCAAGCTGGGCCAGACCATCTAGGCTAGAACCTATTCTGTTGGGCTGTTTAACATCAAATGGGCTGTACTTTCCCAACAAACCAAAAAAACCAATAAACCAAAGCCCAAACAAACCAAATCCCACACCAACCAAATGAAACCCAACAAACCAAATGAAACCCAATAAACCAAACTAAGTCCACAACAACTGGGCTTTGAGTTCAATTTGAGTTGTTAAATCATGTCAGGATTTTGGTCTGCAAATGGGGATACAAACAAATCCATCAGAGAGCTTGCTTACGGGCATGCTTCACAATATGAACCCCCCACATACCATAGTGATTTTAGGGAATTTTACGAGCCTTCTCAGGGCCCTGACCTCACATACCCTAATCATTATAAGCACATGTATCATCCATCACAGGTTGAAAATGAACAATTTTCTCATACCCAGTCATCACTTTTAGATCAATTAGAAGCTCGATTATACGCCTTAGAAAGGCAATTACATGAGCAATCTGTCGAATCTAATTTCCTAGGCAATATGAAATTTATGCATGTACCTTATGTGGTAACTTAGGCCACCCTGCTGAGAACTGCTATATTTTGCATGATTTTAGACAGTCTAGGGAAAACCATGATAATCCAATATACGAATTGTCTAGAAGTGACTATGCTGGCAATCATTGGGACCATAATCAACCTGCACTCATGCATCATTCACCACAGTGGGAAGATGAACAATTTTATACTCCCCCAACTCCTAGTTTGCAATCAATAATGGAAACACTCATGGAGCAAAATACTAGGCTTGAAATGAATGCAATGCATGACCATCCATATAGCAACATGTCTGAATTTCCCTTCTCTAGTGAACCTCATGCACAACCATACAGTGATTATCCATATGAGGAATGCATACCCACTAGTGAAGACTCTCCTTCAATAGAACAACTCACTATGATTCTTCAAAGGGACCGATTGAGTTACAAAATGATAGGATTGAAAATAGTGTTTCTAGTCTTACTCATGCAACTAACACTGAATATGAACCTAATCTAGAGGTAGATGAGTACACTAAAAATACTACAATTTTGAATGGAGAGATAAATTCTTGCTATGATGATGATGATGAATATGAAGAGCATGTGTATTTTGAAAATGTAGTAGAATCTTTAGGTTCAGAGACATTAAGTGCCTCTTCTGTGAACCCCATGAATGATGCTTCTTCTAATATTCATACATGTGATGCTAATATGGAACCTGTGGAATTGTCCTGTGAAAGTGAGCATGCTTTACCACCTGTATGTGACCTAGGAATAGCTGAATTGTCTGTTGACACAGATGATTCAATGCATGTGCCTAACTCCATGCCTAGGCTACAACATGATATCTCTCTGGTTATGTTATACATGAGAATGATGATGAGTATGACCTGGAGATTGATGAATTGTTCTATGAAGGTGAACATGATTTACCCTCTTCTGACCTTAGGAAAGTGTGTGATGGTGCAAATGATTTTATAAATGAAAACAACTTAGATGTACCTAATCTCTCTCCTAAGGCACAGATTGATACTCTTCCACCAAACCTAGATGTAGTTTGTTACAAAATTGCAAAACCAACTTTTCTAAAAATGCCTAATTTAGGCCTAGAGCTTTGTGCTTCCCAAGTCCTCTTGGACTATTTCGCATCAAAGTATAACACCTTTAGGGAACCACAGTTGGAATGTGTATGTCTGCCTGCTATTAGAAAAACTCATTTTGAGTTAGACCTTTTGCATGATGTTCCTTTAAAATTGCAAGATTTTGTGCTCACAAACACACCTGTTCACAAGTTTAGGTTTGGGGGAAACTCATTCCCATATGCAGTCTTACTTGCACTTTCATGTTATATTTGTGTAAGGCTGCTGATGTTTGTACATATTTTCTATTGGGTTGATCCTCAACTCTTTAGGTTGTTAGTGTATGGTGAATTCTCATTGTATATAATCCAGTAGGACTTGTTAAAATTTTCTTTTCTTGAAACGTTTGAGTTTTCTTGTACATATATTGTGCTAATCCGATATGATCTCCGCTGAGAATGTTGGATTCTAGCCTTGACTAATGAAGCTCTAACCTTGCTCCGTCGACATCCGGTAATCTCTTCCCTTTTCTCTTATCAGCATAGTTCTCTCGGTATGTGACTGTTTAAAATTTTATCATATGTCAACACATTGAGGACAATGTTTGATTTAGGTTTGGGGGTGCATTTGCATATAGAGTTTTTAGTCTTTTTAACCTTTTATTTTCATAAAAAAAAAAAAAAAAAAAAAAAAACTCTTTTTGTAAAAACCTCCAACTTTTAAAGATTTTAGAGTCACTAGCATGCTTGTAGCTATGTTTACATAGAGAGTCTGACCGAAATAACAGAATTTGGAAGTCTTTGGAAAACGCAATCGGGTTTCTTAGTTGATTAGAGCGTTAAAGTTGGATTTAACCATACCGGAGAGCGAATTAGGTGTTGTTTAGATATTCGGTAGTAGAATTGTGATCATCCATAGTGGAGACTACCCATTTGACATCAAGTGAGGCACCAACCTTCAATTTTTGCAACTTTCTAGAAAAGTTTGTTAGAGTGTGTGTCACCGTACGTCAATTAGGGTAGGAATGGTGAGCTACCCAACTTCGCACCACTTTCAGCACTACTTTTGATCTCTTGAGTGCTAGTTTTTGTCAATCATGAGGGTGACGTCTAAAGATGAAAACTCCTTCTAAATATCGATTTGCAGTTAGCATCATTCTCTCTCTCAATCAACAGAACCATAGAAACACATCATCGTCAGCAAACGGAGCATCATCAGAATATTGAAAGAAAAGTTGAGATAGTCCAAGGTCTACAAGCAACAAAGAAAAGAAAAGAAAATAGGATGAGAATTAATGAAGTTTGTGAAAAATTGAGTTTTATTGTTTTATTGTAAGTTAAAAAAAAAAAAAAAAAAAAAAAAAAAATTGTCAAGTTTTTATGAAGTTCAGAAGTTCGTCATCAACAGTTGAAGACCGAAGATTGAAGACGTTTCTATGGTTGTTATGAGAGAGTGATATTAATTGCCGATCGGGTGAGAAGGTAAGTCAGTACTCCCACCCCTTGCTAATGGTTGATTTCCTTTCTTAGAGATCATCGAGAAAAAGATTCTTTTTGTCCACATTTCGTGGAGTCTCAGATTTTATTTCGGAAGGTTATCCTTCTTACCTACAACGTGTGCGGGATTTCTCTCTTTATTCCTGCTGCACACATGAGAGACTAAAAAAGCGATCTTTTTGAGTGCAAGTATCATAAAACCCTAATAGTGAGGCAGAAGTCGAGGCTTATGATCACAATCGAAACGAATTCTTTCACATGGTATGGTTACTTCTCGCTCAACACTTAAGGATGAGAATGCGTTCTTTGGTAGTTCTAACTTATGTTACTAGCATGCGAAACTCTATGTCCTCATAGCTCCTTGGATGCTTGAGACTCTTTTACACTCTGAAGTTGGAGAAGGTTTTGTGGGTACACCTACGGTAAACCCTCACGAGACTACAACTCGTCCACTAGGGACACCTAGGGGTTTAAAGGCTTAGTGCATACGCTAAATGCATTCGAGAGACTGCGACAGGGGTATAGTTAGGATTTCTTCATTTCTGTTTCACTTGAGGACAAGTAAAATTCAGGTTTAGGGGTATTTGATGAGTGCCAAATAGTGCATATTTATATACCTTTTTATTGGCATTTTACTCATCTTTTGCGCTTAGAAATCAGATATTATCCCAGATTCTGTATTTTCTTTGTTTTCAAGAATAAATATTTGTATTAATTAATTTTGTGTTTTTAGGTAATAAATAAAGCTCGGAGAAATTGAGGAGCCAAAAGAGCAAAGAATTGGAGACGAGCATCTATGGAGCAGAAAGCCAAAGCCCGCGCGCAACAGTTGTAACCCAACAAGTAGCAACTCATCTACAAGACATGGGCTTGAGCTAGACCCGACCCGCGACCCGGATCCGAACCCGTACACTCCAAGCCGCTGAGATTTCTATCTTCCACATCCAACGATCGCTGCCTCCATGCGCATCGAAGTTCGCTGCTCTCGTGCAACACCAGATCACTCCAAGTCTCCCTCAGCCGTTCAGATCTTACTCATTTGCATCCAACGCTCGCCGATGCCTTCTCATCATTTCTTCTTTGTGGCCGCTCAACACCCAAACCACCTAACCCTATACCCTAGTCGACCCACTTCATTTCTCTTCTCCATCTTCTCTTTCTTCTCTGCAGAGAAGAACCATCTTCTCCCCCTCTCCCCGACCAAACCCTCTGCTTAGCCACCTTCTTCACTTCCAACTCCATACCCTGACACCATCACCACCAACCTTCCCTGCAACAGCCGCACCATCTCTCTAGGTCTAGGTTTTCTCTCTCTTAGCTTCTCCAACCCTAGAAGCTAACTTAGAGAAAACTAGAACTAGGGTTCTCGACCAACAACCCCAGCATGGAGCTCTGAAGACGATTTGACAAGAGAATAGTGCGAATCAGAGAGTATGGGTACACTATTTTTCAATTAATTTCTGTTTTAAAGTAAATTAGGGTTTGGTATTTTGAGTGGGTTGCATGTATAAATAGAGGTGAATTGTGTTGATAGAGGGGTATGTATGGGCTAGCCAGAGCACCACTGTAGAGTTATTTTTGTGTTAATTGTTGTTTTATGATGTTCTAATTTAGTTGCTAGGGTTTCAATGAAACCCTAATTTCCTGATTGTGATGATTAACTATGTTAAGTTGTTCTTGCAAGCTTAAATTATAAACATGTCTTCAAATTTAGCATCCAAAGCTTTTCTCTCACAATGGATGCCTTGTATCCATTGTAGTTAGGTCACAACTATTTTGAGATTGCTACAGCTCATTCCTTAGGCACAATTACTAATTCCTTTGATTAGTTGTGCTTAATTAGACAACTAATACTCTGGGTTAGTACTTTAGCTGTCATTTGAAGCTTTATATGGAGAAACCCCTTAGATAAGTGAAGGTGGTGGAATTGACACCCTGCCCTTATCAGTCATAGGACAAGAAAGCTCAACTGAGTTGAACTTACAATAGGAGTTAGAGGTGAATTGAAGACCCTAGCATCCCCTTTGTCTTTGTTTTATACCTTAGTTTAGAGTCACTTCACTATAACTCAGCCGTATCGGCAACAAAACCCATTGTGTTACACTTCCTTGATAGAAATTCAGTTTAAGCCAAGCCTTAGATCACACATAGCACCACAAGTCTCTGTGGTTCGACCCGTACTTGCCGCGTCTCCGATAGACGCCGTGCACTTGCGGTTATCACAAGTAGGCCATAAAATAACCCATTTCCAGGCCTACCAGTAAGTTCTTCTTGTGCTGGTGATATTAATGATGTTTTTAGTAGGCCATGTCTTGATTTGGAGTTGTTAGACAAGGTTTTTCAGACTCAGTTCCATACTATTCTCCATATACCTATCAAGTGCAGGATTAGCTTCTCTAGGGCTTTTAAACAAACTATGGACACAGTTATACTTAATCCTTTAGATACTTCTTGCTGGATTAAGTTATTACTTTTTCCAATATGCATTTTGAGGAATTATGTTCCAAAGAGTAAGGCTGAAGAGAGGTCTGGTTTGCATAAGAAATTACAGGTTGCTTATATAAATCAAGAATTAACTAAATGGCGTGACACTGATGGTTGTATAACTTTGATCCTGGATTTATTAGCAGAGCATGATACTTTAACAAAATCTAAGGTTTCAGTTCATAAAGACAACCAAGTAGATGTCAACCTTAGACTTTGTCGAAGGAAGTTAAGTCAAGGTTCTTATACTGCTGCTATTAGGGTTCTTACTTCTAGTGGTGTAGCTCCTTTATATGATAATACTTTGTTAGATTTGAAGCTCAAACATCCTTATGCACCACCGCCTACCTTGCTTACTGCGTCTAATGAAGTTGTTGCAACCATTGCGAGTTCAGATATGGTTTTAAGCAGGATTCGAAGTTTTCCCAAAGGCACATCATGTGGCAGAGATGGACTTCATGCCCAACATTTTCTAGATGCCCTTAGTGGGTCTGCTGCAGCTGTTGCTGATGACCTCCTGGATTCCATCACGTCAATTGTAAATCTTTTATTGTATGGTAATTGTCCTCCTCAACTTGGTATGTTTTTTGCTAGTGCGCCTGTTACACCATTGCTTAAACCTGATAGTGGTATTAGGCCAATTGTTGTGGGTACTATATGGAGGCAGTTAGTATCTAAGGTTGTTGCTTCAATTGTTACTAAAGACATGTCATTTTATCTAAGTGATTTTCAATTTGGTGTTGGAGTGCCATGTAGAGGGGAGGCTATTTTACACTCTGTTAATCGCATTTTAGATGAGAAACGTAATTGGAATACCATGTCCATGCTTTTAGTTGATTTCAGAAATGCTTTTAATTTAGTTGATAGATCAGCCATGTTACGAGCAGTGAGAAATAAATGCCCTAGTATTTCTCGATGGGTTGAGTTTTGTTACGCTTCCCCTGTAAGATTGTATTATGAATCCTCCACTTTGTCTTCGGCGCAAGGTGTACAAAAAGGAGATCCTTTGGGTCCTCTTCTTTTCTCCCTGACTTTGCATCCCATTGCACTGAAAATTTCTCAGCAGTGCAAACTTGACTTGCAGGCCTGGTATTTAGATGATGGTACCATCATATGAGACACATTGATGGTTTCTCAAGCTTTTCATATTATCAAGACCGAAGGAGCTGCTACTGGGCTTGATCTTAACATTCAGAAAACCGAAATCTTTTGGCCTTCTTTTGATATAAGGAGTAATCAGGTTGGTGTTTTTCCCGCCGATATAAGTAGACCATCTGTAGGTGTTAAACTTCTTGGTGGTCCTGTGAGTTCGGATGCTTCCTTTTGCAGTCAGATTGTTCTTGACAGAGTGCACAAGTCTATGCGTTTAATGGATGCAGTCCATAGGTTGAATGATCCACAATATGAATTGCTGCTGCTTCGCAACTGCACAGGTGTTTCTAAACTCTATTTTACTTTGCGTACTACCGCACCTTGTTATGTGAAAGATGCTCAGGATGTTTTTGATAAATATCTTTCAAATTTCATGAGAAAATTGGTGACTGGCGATGGTCCAGGGTATGGTTTGTTACAACATAGGGTTGCTTCCTTGCCTATTAGGGATGGTGGTCTAGGCATCTATTCCATGTACGATACCATGTAGTATTGTTACTTAGCTTCTTGTTCTCAGACTTTGCAACTGCAGGAGACCATTCTACAAGGTGCGAGCATTCCAGTTAAAGGTTTAGCATACCAAAATGCTTTTGAAAATTTCCTTCAGGTTAGTGGTGTTTCCTCGTCTCAGCTTTACAATCTTGTTATTGCCCCCCAACCTATGCATACTTTGGCAGCTCAATATTTTGCAGTTGTGACTAAGGACATGCCCTCTCATCTTGGTATGTCAAGAAGAGATTTAGCACTTTGGCAGTGTAACAAAACTATACATGTACATGATTTTATTCTTGCTATTACAGTTGATGGTTTAGGACAGAAAATTGGGTCACGTCAGTTTAATGTTGTGCTTAGCTACATACTTGGCATCCTCTTGTTCGCTGCCAACAGTTCTTGTATCTGCTGCAATAGAGACATGGATGTTTATGGTGATCACGCGCTTCACTGTGCTAGTGAGTTGGTATTAAGTTTCGCCATGATCTTGTTAGAGATACTTTTGGTGATATTTGTTATCGTGCTAGTGTACCTTCTAAGGTGGAAGCAGCTTTAGGGTTCCTTTTTCGTGATGGTGGTGATGCTAGGCCGGTAGATATCTTGGTTTATAATTAGGAAGAGGGTCGTGATATTTGTTTTGACGTGACTGGGGTCTCTCCCTTTGCTTGAGGTGGTGTGCAAGCTTTTACACCAGGCCTTGCCTTGGCTAAAGCTATTGAGCGGAAACGAGTTAAATATCTTGAAGTATGTGATGCTAATGGTTATAGTTTTGGTACCTTAGCCTTTACTACCTTGGGTGAACTTGGTATTGAAACTATCGAGTTTTTGAAAAGGTTGAAGAACTTCATAGCTAGGCATGATGCAAATGTAAAAGTTGGTAATTTTCTTTTCGTTAGAATAGGTATAGCTATTCAAAAAGGTGTTGGAGCCCAACTTGTTTCTTGTAAATAATTTTTTTATTAATATAAATAAGCATTAAAAAATAATAATATAAATAAGAACAGGCACCTAGCTCAGCTGGTCATCCCCGTTTCCCAAAGTTTCATGCGCTCCAGGAGGTCCCAGGTTCGAGTCCACAATTACGTAATATTGCAGGAATCAACATGGAAAGTAGTGTTAGCTTGCCCCCCTTGTGACACAATCTCAGCCCCCCACCCGCTTCGGCTCCCTTGGCTAGGTTACCCATGAGGCTCGCTGGTAGATTAGCACGGCAACCTGTTCGATTTATGTATTAGTATGTCGTTAGAGCTTAGCTTGTTAGGCTTCCAACTAGTTAATGTAATATTATTTATCCAATAATAAAATTTATAATAAAACAAAACAATCTGATTCTAAAAAAAAATATATATATATATATATATAATAAAACAAAACAATATGATTCTAATATATATATATATATATTGTACACTTTTTTCTTCTTCTTTTTCTCCTTTTTCGTTTTTTCTATTTCTCTTCGTTTGCAGATGTAATTGTATGAAGATTCAATAAAGTGTTCTACCAATCTTCTCTGTAGATTTAATTAAGGTTTTGAAGACTTGAATTTCTTATTCGTGGATAGAAGAAACTTAGTGATTTTGTTGAATCAAGAAAGTAGTTTTTTGTTTTCTTTTTAGCGTTGAATTGTTTAGGGTTTTTCGAACGGATTAGTAGTTGTGCAAATTGAAGTTGAATTAATGGTGGGTTTTGTGATTTGATTGCAAGGGAGAGGTTTAAGGAACTTATTCTCATTCTTCAGTGGGGGAATTGGAAAAACTAGGGTTTTGAAGTTTTGGATTAAAGCTGATGCTGAAGTTGTTGTTGGAGTTTATTTTGAAGTTGGGGTTTCAAGAGTTAATAGGTTCTGAATTTGTTTTCTTCAATTCGTCATCTCTTTCTCTATGGCGAGTTGTTTAGAGGCAGGGGTTCTTCGACTGGAGAATTTGGTTAGTATTTTTGAATATGTTCTCTTCAGTTTTCTTCTTTGAGAATCTGTAGTTGACATTGGTTTAGGTAGTTTGTTAAAGGTGAAGTGGGTGATTGAAGTTCTACTTTTGTTTCTTTTCATCTCCATCTCTGTGAAACAGCAGTTGATATTGATTCAGGGATTTTATTGTCCTTAGTTTGTATTGGTTTCTTTAGGACTCTGAAGTGGGTTTTTCTTTTGTGTGCGATTGAAATAGCAAAATCAGTGGTGTTAAATTTTGAAATTCGGACTCTGAATTGGGGTTTCTGAGTGGTTGAACAGGAGATTCTGTGGATTTTCTTTGAGCTGTGAAGTTTTAATTAGTGTTTTGTTGTATGGTATTTTGAGTTTTCATTGGTGTTGAAATCTTAAAATCCCATACATTAAACTCTAATTCTTATACTTGGATTTTGTTTTTCTCTGCTTTATAATGCTTATAGTGACTAGGTCTAGACAATGCCCTTCTAGGGATTTTATTGGTTGCATAACTGGAGTTGAAGACAATTGCTTGGAGTTTTCCATATTTTCTTCACATGGGGATACGAATATGCCAAGGACTAGATCGTCATCTGTTGAATCTTCTTCCTCTGTCGGATTGTCTAATGCTTTACGAGGTGATCCTTCTACATCACTAGTCCTTCATCACTCGCATCTTCATCGCAGATTCCACCTGCAGTTTCACAGGGTGATAAAGTTTTGTGCCCTTTCAAAGGCTTCGATGGTTGCGGTGGTGGCGTTAGGGGAGGGGGTTATGCTAAAAGCGCAATTTACATGCATCTTACGGACAGACACTTTCCTACTGAAGAGGCTAAAGATGTTTGCAGAAAGAGGATACAAACCAATGTAGCCTGTTTTGATGCTTGGGAGAGTGCCCTGGCTTGTATGCAAATGTGGATTTGCATAAAATGGCTTCAGATTCATGCATGGAAAAAGCCTTGTATAGCTAAATCTCACCTTGCTGACATTGTCGCTGGTCCACTTAATGGTAATAATGAGGAAGACTTTCTTATCCATGGAACATCAAAGCCAGCAACCTATACAGTTATACCTGATGATTGCAACCCTGAGTCCAATAACAATGATGCAATCGAACTCACAGTTGAGATGCTGCATCTAGCTTTCCAGAAGCGTGTTACTACCATTGTGAGTATACCTCCACAATGCAGGTTACAATTCTCTCGTGCCTTGAAGGCTGCCTTGGACAAGGTACTAGCGCATCCCACAAATTTACTTGCTTGGCTGCAATTATTACTTCTTCCTATTTGTACCTTGAATTTATATGTCCCAAAATGCGTCATTGAGGAACGTTTCGGCAATAGGAAAAAGCTTCACATTGCCGCAATAAACCATGCCATTCAGTCTTGGATGAACCTAACGGATGCTCTACCATGATTCATAAATTGCTCTCACAGCCAAAACCTCCTCCAAGGCAGTCTACTAAGAAGCGGAAAAAGAAAGACCCCAATCTGGAGGCTTGTAGAAGAAAACTTGGTTTTGGTCATTATTCATTCAGAAGCCATACGCATTTTATCCTCCAATGGCATTGCACCCGCCACATCGGACACCTTGGATGATCTACAACAGAAACACCCTTGTGCACCACCTCCCCCCATTCCCACAGAGGACATTACAGTTCCGGCATTAACTGTTGATGCCAATGTTGTTCTTACTGCATTGAAAAGTTTCCCTAAAGGAACATCATGTGGACGAGACGGTCTTCGAGCACAACATCTCTTAGATGCGTTGAGTGGGGCATTGGCCGCGGTGGCAGATGAAATTCTTCAATTTATCACAGGGGTAGTTAACTTATGGCTCGCAGGCATGTGCCCACCTATTCTTGGCGAATTTATCGCAAGTGCACCTCTAACCCCCTTACTTAAACCTGGTGGAAGGATAAGGCCCATAGCTGTAGGCACTATTTGGCGACGGTTGTGCACCAAAATTGCGGCTACTGCGGTCTCTAAGGATATTGCATCTTATTTGGGTACATACCAGTTCGGAGTTGGTATACCTTGTGGAGGCGAAGGCATAATGCACTCCGCTAACATGCTTTTGGAGTTGAAAGGCGCTGACAATACCATGACGATGTTGCTCGTAGACTTCTCTAATGCATTTAACCTAGTTGACAGGTCCACTAATATTAGATAAGCTAGAGCTCACTGTCCCTGCATTTCCCGTTTGATCGAGTTCTGTTACTCAAAACCGGCACGACTCTATTACAATGATACGACCCTTTTGAAAAAACTGGGGTACAACAACCACACCCAATATTTCGCTTAGCGATCTGTATGGACTAACTCCAATATACTTTTAAGAGAATCAACTAGACTCAATCTTATTAACAGTATATCAAAGAGTTATGATATCTCGATCTCTCGATTTAGTTCTTACTCAAGCAAATAGAAATCTGCGAGTCTAATTAAATACAAGAGAGATAACTTGACATACCAATGCTTGGTGGGTTCAACCAAACAATGCTCTAAGAAATGTAAATCAACAACCAAAGGTTGGATATTCTAATTGATTGATCTAACGCACAACCTGTTATAACAAAATATAATGCGGAATAGAAATAACACAGACACCCGAATTTTGTTAACGAGGAAACCGTAAATGCAGAAAAACCCCGGGACTTAGTCCAGATTGAACACATACTGTATTAAGCCGCTACAGACACTAGCCTACTAGAAACTAACTTCGATCTGGACTGTAATTGAACCCCAATCAATCTCACACTGATCCAAGGTACAGTTGCGCTCCTTACGTCTCTGATCCCAGCAGGATACTACGCACTTGATTCCCTTAGATGATCTCACCCACAACTACGACTTGCTACGACCCAAAGTCGGAGACTTTAATAAACAAATCTGTATCACACAGAAAAGTCTACGGTATAGATAAATCTGTCTCCCACAGAAATACCTACGAGTTTTGTTCCGTCTTTTGATAAATCAAGGTGAACATGAACCTATTGATAACCCGGACTTATATTCCCGAAGAACATCCTAGTATTATCAATCACCTCACAATAATCTTAATCGACGCGGCGAAAGAAGATATTGTGGAATCACAAACGATGAGACGAAGATATTTGTGATTACTTTTATATCTTGCCTATCGGAGAAATCAATCTCAAGCCAATCGTTATGATTGTACTTAGTACGATAGAAACAGCAAGATCGGATCACACAACTACGAGAAAGTAGTATCGGTCTGGCTTCACAATCCCAATGAAGTCTTTAAGTCGTTAACCTACAGGGTCTCGATAGAAACC
The DNA here is from genome assembly GCA_023531295.1 of Papaver armeniacum. Classification (NCBI taxonomy): domain Eukaryota; kingdom Viridiplantae; phylum Streptophyta; class Magnoliopsida; order Ranunculales; family Papaveraceae; genus Papaver; species Papaver armeniacum. The sequence continues at coordinate 61,202 of JAJJWW010014402.1, forward strand.
TAAGGTTAAAGGAAAATCGACTTTATCTTATACAACTAGTATCACACAGGAGGTGTGGGGATTAGATTTCCCAGTTGCTAGAGTTCTCCTTTATATAGTCTTTCAAATCTGGGTTTGCAATCTAAGTTACCTTGGTAACAAAGCATTAAATATTCACCGTTAGATGAAAACCTTATTAGATTCAAGCTAATATCTTTCAATCGTTAGATCGAAACTTAGCTTGTTACACACAAATGAAATGCACTTTTTAGGTTTGTGTAACCGTACCCAAACATGTACATTTAGTTGGTTCAACAGTAGTTAACCAAATGGTTAGCCAAATGAGCACTTTCATATCAACCATATTCTTCTTTACCATTGTAGATGGGGAAAAACGATTTGCTGGTTTTACGGAATTGAGGAGACGTCCGTGTGGAGACTCCTTGAACCGAGCGAAATGGTGAACCTCACACAAATGCACTGAAAGAAGGGAGTGCTTTAAGTTCGAGAGATCAATCTGTAGGACTCCGGCCTAAACCAAGAACAATGGTCGTTCCAGAGTCAATTCGGTCACAAGAGAGGATGGGTTGATCTGTAGGAGGGAAGCTGAGAAATGTGTGAGATCAATGGTGATCTAAGATTATAGGTGTGTTGTGAATTCAGCGTAAGAACGCTATGAATGATTGAACTTTTCTCAATTGAGAGTGAATGCTCAGACGATAAGTTCGTGTAGACGAAAGATTATCTGTGTGAACTTGCCGAGAATTTCTTGTTTAGACGAATGTTCGAGTGTTCGAATCTTCTTCTTTCAATCAGGATTCAGAGACATTTTATAATGCCGGAGTTGAAAACACCATGATCCCATGAAGTGTGACAGTTTGCTGGAATCATAGAGTGGGGAAGTGGGAAATCGTGTTAAAACCAGTTGCTTATCGTGCGGAGACTTAGTTAATTTTCCACCCACTACTTTTCTGACTCTTCCAACTGATTTCACGACTTGCTCACATTCTCATCGTGGGTGAACACACATGCCGTAGACCGCCAGACCAAAACCCTAGTTAATATCCCCCCATGTGACACGATTGATATCTCGTGATTATGGAGTCAGTTGCTGACTTTGTGGGACGATGATTCCATGTATTGTTGAATTGAACATGTTTTGCAAATGTTCTGAAATTCATGAATCAAATATGTCTGCTGAGACGAGGTATTATTATGTTGATTACCTAAGACGAGCAAACTGTGTTGCTGAATTGTCGAATAATATTGATAGTTGAGCCAATATTCTTGAATCTGAGCAAATATTGCTGGTTCGAGCAAATATTGCTAATCTGAGGAATATTGCTAATTTGAGCAAATATTGCCGGTTTGAGCAAATATTGCTCGTTTGATAAATTGTTGGTAGCAGGACCAAAATAAATATTAATTTAAGATACTGACTGCTGGGTCGAGTAAAATAAATAAAAACGTTGATCATGAAATCAACATAAAATTATCAGAGTATTTGAATCTGCTCAGAATCATGTTTCTACAGAGCTCTGGATTCAAAACCCTAATTTTATCGAAATGATGATTTATTGCAAATCAATCTGTAGAGTGAAGCAGGGACCGACTACGTGGGATGACGAGTCCACCATGTACGCCCAGATGCTCGAATGAGCAAAATACCAAAGTCTCTTAGAGGACCAGTTGGTGAAAGAATGATTAAATCTTTGGTTTAATCATTTATTGAAATAATGCTCGTGTGAGCGACAAATAATAAAAACCTGGTCATGAACTGAGGGACCGACCAAGAGGTCATGGGGCCGGCTCTTGGTGGCCGTGGGACCAATGGATGGTCGTTCAAGCAAACTCTTAATTGTTTGGAAAAAGTTTGAACCTAATATGAGCAATTGAGTAAATTAGGTTAAAATCATTAAAACATGCGGGACCGGCTGTTTGCAGGCCTTAGAGCCACCCTTGGTCGGTCAAGGGGATGTGCTCGTGTCACCGTAGTGTCCGTGTCTCAGTCCTGAGAGTTTCAAGTATTTTCCGATGCGCATTTGAGCAACATTCGAGAAAATATACGAGAATCCGGGGTTTTTGTCAAACTAGGAAAAATACATGAGATGATGAAAAATAATAAATGAAACAGGGAATTGCAAGGTGTGGGACCGACCACGGCTAGGGCATGGCCGCTGGCTAACAAGCACGGTCCCACACTTTCTCGATTTTATGTGATTTTATGTATTTTCTACGATTTGAGGGAAATTCCATGAAATCGGAGAGTTTCTTTGAAATTAGGGAATTTCCATGAGATGAGAGAGATAAAATAATAATAAAATAGGGAATGGTGGAGTGTGGGACCAGGCAATGTCCAAGGCATGGCCAGTAGGCCAATGGGCACGGTCCCATAGCACTCTTCCCAATTTTATGTAATTTTCATGAATTTAGGAAATTTTCATAAAATCGAGAGAGATTTGTTAAAACCAAGGTATTTTGTTAAAATCAGGGAGTTTTCATGGAATCAGGAAACTAAAACAACAAACAATAATAAAATAATAGGCGTGTGGGACCGGCTAGGGCATGGCCGGCCGGCTAGAGCCCGGTCCCACGAGGTTTCCTAATTTTATAATATTTTTCATGATTTTAGAGAAAAATCATAAAATTAGGGCATTTTCATGGTTTTAGGGAAAATTCATGAAATCAGGGAATTTTCATAATTTGAGAGAAATAATACAATAATGGG
>JAJJWW010014403.1:0-19176 GCA_023531295.1 Papaver armeniacum
TTCTTACAGGTGGAAAATTCGAGAAACCCATGTTTGGTTCCTCTCTCTTCTATAAACCCATCATTAAGATAACATATATCTGTAGCCCGAAATACAAGATGTACGGTTGAGAATACTTGTTTTAGATTGAATTTAGGTTTCAATATTTTATGTGAGACTAAATTAACCTTTATTCATTAGGTATTATTTGCAAAATAAATACTAATATGATTTGATTAATAATCGGTCATTAGTTAGTTAGCATTAATTAATTAGAAAATTAATTACCATAAAAAAACTGAAATCACGGTTAGTTATATAATTATTGTTATTTCACGTGCCGATGTGCCGTAGACATACATGCGTGCATTGATTTCACGTGTGTAAATCGTATTCGTATATGCGCAAAAAAAAGACGGAAAACCACCAGCCCACCGCCATTACTACCAGTGCCAGTGCCACTGCAGTGGCCGCTACCACCGTAACAATTCCGTGCCGTTTTGGCACGGGGCATCCCCTAAAAAGGAAAATCAAATCGAATTATCCTTCCGTCTTCTTCTCCCCAAAACTTCTCTGCAACATCAAAAACATCGAACCAAAACATCACAAAAATTTAATCGAATTGAATCCTCAAATCAGAGTCCGAATCCTGGAGCAAAGAATGTCTATAGAACAAAATCTCGTCTTGGGGAAAACACAGACAGATAAGAACAGCAAATTCAATGATTTGACATCAGATCTCAAAACCCTAATACTTTCATCCTTAGGTACAATTACTGATGGTGCCAAACAGATGAGTGTTTCAAATCCAATTTAAGGGAAATCGAATTGTTTGCAATTAATTTCTTTCGGTCGTTATGCTTCAAAATTGTTTCAAGCATTTCATTAAGGAGACGATGGGGAAGTATGAAGAGGTTGTGTCAGGATGATTCAGGTAAAGTGACGGTGAATTTCATTGGATCTGTATTTACTGACCAGGTATTTTATTTGTCTGAAGAATAAGATGGATGATGAGTATAATTCGTTGAATTCTCAAGTGGTTCAATCTGCTCAGCTTCATGGGGAGGAGAGTGGGTTGAACAAGGAATGGGTTACTGCAATGGTGAAATTGGAATTTATTGAAGGTGGGGTGGTGCTCATGTTTATTTTGAAGCTTTTCATTTGGGTCATAATTGTGCCGTGAAGGTGTTTAAACAAGGGTGGTTTCATTTTGATCCTAAGATTTCAGGATATTGTTGTGAGAGATGCTAAGGAATTTCTCAATGGTTTCTTCTTGGTGGTGATGGTGGGAAACATTCTTCTTAGTCATCAGGTATGATTTTTCGTGGTGCTCTAATCCAGTGAAATTGCCATGTTTTTGTTTGATGCATGAATACTTTAGTTGGATGTCTAGAAATGAATGTCGATAGTGAAAAGGATATGGTATGTAGGCGCGCCACTGTTACAAGAATACGTGGTGCTACCTTGATCAGTTATGAAGATAACGGCATCCCCAATTTTGACACTTAGATCATTAGGCACTGAGTCTTTATTATGGACTGGATATGGATGCTTATTAGCTTTTCTGTTGGTTGTTTTGATTGATCTCAGACACGGTAATATTAGAATCTGGGAATCATCTTTGGGGGTAAATGTGGAGTTTCTTTTATTGGAGCTATGACTGACTCATCACGAAACGTAGACCTGGTACTCTTTCAGTATCTCCATACCTCAATCACTTTCCACTTATCCTGATAAATCCATGAAGATCCCAAATTAAAGTTTGGTGAGAGTAACAATTTTGGAGACTATTTCTGGTCAATTTAGCTTCTTAGCACTAATAACCTATGATGTGAAATGCCTTAGGCGCACGAGTCGTTCAAGGGGCGCCTAGTTAATAAACGGATTTTTTTTTCTTTTTTTTAGATTTTTCTGGGCCCCTAGGCTAGGCGAGGCCATGGGTTTGGCGCCTCGCCTCGCCTAGCGCCAAATACAACATACTGCATTCTTAGGGAGCTCAAACTTCACATTAAACAAAACATCACTCCTAGTACTCTGGCCAGTGACGGAAAGTATTCTGTTAGTAATTTCTATAGGAGTTGAAGTCACCTTAGCCATAGTGTAGCAAAACTGAACGGATTTCTATCGTTGGGTGTAGATTGCAGAGTGCATATACCACTAAGTATACAGAAAATGTACTAAAAGGTTAGTTTGTAGATTTGCAAGGAAATTAGACTTGGATTACTTCATTTTTTTTATGGGTAACTAGCAATTACTCTATCTCATTAGTGTTGGGACTATGAGAATTGTACGAGTATATGCCTAAATAAGCTGAATTTGAACTCTTCAAAATTGGAATTGATTTGTTTGGCCTTGACTGACCACACAGTTGAACCAGCTGGGAAATGATATTAAATTTTTCCTTGCATCTCTTTGTAAAGTATTTGGATGGTAATATGTGCCTCGAAGGAAATACTGAATATCAGCTTTGTGCAAAATAGCTTGATCTCTATAAAAAGAATCTCTATAGTCTAATCTAGAGTAACAATATGTGCCCCTCTTTAAGTATTTCTTTGTTCTAGAAGAGGGGTATTCATGTTTTAAGTTTGTAATTTTTGTGGTCCAAATGATGAACTAAACCACCCCAAAGTTGACATTGTGAAGGGATATTCTAGTCTAACATTTTTATGGAGTAAATTTCTGTTTCTTCTGCTTATTTGATTTTGATTCCCAGAATATCCTTGATGATATTTTGTTTATTTTTCCTGTCTTCCCCATTCTTTATTTTCCTTGTATCTGGATTGATATTAACTCTATCCATACGAGCCAAAATTTGGTTTTGTGCCCTCATAATATTTGGGTGAGCTAGAGGCCTTTTTCTAGCTAAGGCGGGAAGTGTCATTTAGGAGGAAAAGATTTCTTTCTCGGAATCTAGGATAGTTTCTCATCAACAGTAACTCTTTGGTAATTTACCGTAAGGATGACTTCACTAGTTAGTAGCTGTTATTTTCTGTTTTAGTTTTCACTGCAGAATTCATCTCCAGTATAATTTCCATCTTTCTCAACCTTTATACATACTGTTTGAGGCTGTCTTATTGTTCTGTGTAAATAGGATAGGATCCATGCACGGTTCTTCAATTTCTTTTCGCTGTTCCTTTCTTTCTTTTTGCTCAACCTAGGGTTTTAGACTTTTCACACTTGGAATTAACTCAGTATAATTATTTTAAGTTCTGATTCTCATTATCTCGTCAATTCTGTCAATCAGTGTTTTCAAGATCAGATTCGCCTGGAGTTATTATAATCGTATTCTGCGATTCTTTCCTGTATGTTCAGTTTGTCATAGCCACACACACTTTAAAAAATATTCTGGTGTTTAAATTCTGATTCTGCATTATTGATTTTTCCAAAAGCAATAGTTATGTTATTTCGTTTATTTCAACACCAGAAGTAAGGTTTTGTATCCTTTTTGGTTAAAATATATTTGTAGAAATAACATACTTAAATCTGTTATTAATGATGTTACAGGATTGTGGTTATTCTAGTCTTCTGTCGATAAAGAGAAAGAGTACTGGCCGTGATTGTTATTCGAGTCTGCCAATGGAGATATTAACAAGGTACGATTTTCACCATGATGTATCGTCGCACTTTTATTCTGGTACGTCAAGGCTTAAGAGAAGCGCAGAGGTTATCAACACCAGCTGTCTAGGTGTTTGTAGTTCTCCTGATATCGGTGGCAGTGGTTATCCAACTTCTTTTGCGGATGATGTTATGATAGAGATTCTGAGCAGACTCCCGGTGAAATCACTAATGCGGTTCAAGTCAGTATGTAAGCATTGGTTGTTTATGATCAAAAAAGATAAGTTCCTGATTGATTTACACTTCAGCCACTGGAAATCACGTCCGAATCTTCTCTACATGGACCCATTGCAAGAAAAGGGCATCCACCGCACAAGCTATGGTGTTTGCTTTGACGCAAGCAAAACGCTACGTCAGAGTATCTCATGTGCAGAGATGGTTGACCAAGGCAGTGGCTGTAAGGAAGAAGTGGTAGCCATTTTCAGCAAGTTTAGGATAACCGATGATCAATGGTTCCCTTATAATCAAATCTTGGGACCCGTAAATGGTTTGGTCTGTTTCGTAGATTGGAAGACATATGGTGTTAGGGTGTACAACCCGAGCACACGAGAAACAACACCGTGGGTAAAATCGACGCTACTAGCAGAAGAAAACCACAAGCTGGTGAAGATTGGAGACAACAGGATCGTGATAACAACTCGTCATCGTCCTATGTATCAGTTTGGGTTCGATCCGGAAAAGAAGGAATATAAGGTGTTCTGCTTTTGGAGACTTGATGCTAGACCCCCACATTCTCGTTCGTCTTCCCGGAGACCCCCTGATTATGCAATGTGGGAGTTGTTGACCGTTGGCCGTGACACTGAATGGCGAAAGATGAGTATGGTTCCTAACGAGAAGAACAAAACAATGATCAGGGAGGTGCTCTCTCCGTATGAAGGTGGAACACAGCCGGTGTATGCAAATGGTACTTTGTATTGGAGAAACAAGGTTCGTTCTTCGGCGACTCCATGGGATGACCCGGACGTCATAGTTGCGCTAGATGTTGGAAGCGAGAAGTTTAGAGTTATTCCAATTCCAAAGTTCATTCTTGACGAGCCACGTGGAAAATCCTATAGGCGGCCTTTTGACATGCTAATATCAGGGGGACGTGTTGTTCTGCTGTTCCGAATGGAACCTCAAGTTGTTAAGTTATGGATGTTAGATGATGGATCAGTGGAAAAGAAACTGGAGAATTGCCAAGGCAACGAAAGCAATTGGTGCGCAGAGACTATACAGTTACATTTTAAGTGTGATTCGGGACTTGGTGCTTTCGGAGTTGCTGGAAGTAGGGAGACGATGATCGTCTTCAAATGCCACGAATCGAAAAAGATAGCAGGTTATGATGAAGACTGGGTCAGTTTGTATTGGTATGATTGCAGGAAAAAATCTTGTAAGAAGATTGAGATTGACGGAGAGTCGTCGTTTCCCCTGCACTCATTCCGGTCCCAGATTACCAGTTTTACTGAAAGTCTCCATTTTTTTTTAGAAAAAATAAGAAAATAAAGGTCGGGCAATCTCTCATTGCCTAGGGTCTAGAATTTTTTTTATTATTTTTTTTCTTTTTCACGTAGTCGGTACGAGTTCCTGTAAAAATCTTGTACATGATTATTAAATTAATAATAAATAAAAAAAAAAAGTCGAGCAATCTCTCAGTGCCGGAGAAGTTGTCATTTTTGTTTTGTTTTCACCTAGTCAGTAAAATAATGAACCTGCGTATATAATGGCGGGTGGGAGTAACCGGCTTCTTTCCCGGAGAAGTCGCAATGTCATTTGTTTCAGCCGCTAGGACACCGGCTCAAGCAAAGGGCTAAGCAAGAAAGAAAAGGAACCGGTTGGTCCAAGTCACTTGCGAAAATACCGGCCACGTCAAATTGTTTTTCTTTCACAATTATCGATAACACCCTCCATATAAAATACAATTATCCATAATGCCCCTAATTGTGAGCCGTCAAAAACCCTTTCTCGGTTCAAATTTGGAAACAAAACAAGGTTTAGGCAAATTAGGGTTTGACAACAGCCGTTAGCGGTTGATAAAATCGTAAGCATTCTTCATATCTGACGGATTTTTCGTCCATCGCTGTGGCATTTCTAGAGAAAAAGAGAGGTATGGCTGTCGTCACTGCGAGTCAGGTGATCAACAAAAAGCTAATAACTCAATTTAATAAATTCCCTTCTCAGAAAGTTGTGTGGGATATTACAGTTGAATCTGATGGCATACTCATCAACAAAGACACTTTCATGCCGGCTATCAATGAGGTAATGCATATGCCATACATGGAAAGCAAAATTGATGGCGCATGCTCATGGTGGTTCAAGGATCAACTTGTAAGAAGAGATCGCACTACAAGAAAAGGGGTGTATTGCAACATGTCCCAAATGTGGCAACAACCCATATTTAGTGTGGCTATATCTTTTTGCCACATAAAAATATTTTGCCACACCGGTGGCAACAGCTTGGGTGGCAAGAAATAGTTGCCACCCCTTAAAGGCACAGTGGCAAAAGCGGGATTCTCGCAACACCAAATGGTGAGGCAATATCACGAAGCAATAGGTATTTCTATTTTTCTTTTTTCTTTATTTTAAATTTTAATTATTTATTTTAAATTTTTTTCCACATCAATTGGTGAGGCAATAACGTGAGGCAAAAATATTTATTATTATTTAACATAAAGTTATTTTGAATTACATTTTATTCAAAAATTATTTTGCCACACCATTAAAATTATTTTGCCACACCATTGTCGTGACTATGAATGCGGCAAGGCAAACCCTGATGCCACGGCTTGTATGTAGCTAAAACTTATTTACTGATTTACTTGCCATTTTTATATTATGTTTTAAATTATGCAGGGTAAAAAAAACAGTAAAACATTAACCAAAAGTGAATCCAAATATAGAATCTAAGTTCCATTAAATAAAAGTAGTTGTCACAAGGCATAGAGAATCCCACTTAACCATAAGGAAACAAAAAAATTACACAATCATAACTAAAAGAAACCTAATAATTCAAACTTGGCCTAGTCCATGTTAACTCAACTCTCAGACGGCCTAGATATCCAATCCCAGACGTCTGTTCCTGTTCCCTGTGTACCTGCTAAACAAACCAAAACAAAGACCACCGAGCAAAAAGAATATCAATAAATGTATAGAATCATCACGTCTAATGGAACATCAACAGATACCTTTATTATCAAGGAAGAGAGACTTACAATCATATTGAGGTCTGTTGAGTTGGTCCCTGGATATGTAAAGCGGCTCCGCAGGTCCAAAGAGTAGCTCCTCAGTTCTGCTAGGCTGCTCCCCAGGCCTTTGGCGCTGCTCCAATGGTATGAAAGTCGTCACCCCGTGTCTGTTGGGATGCTCCCCAGGCCTGTAAAGCGTCTCTGCATGTCCAAAAAGTTGCTCCTCTGGTCTGCCAGGATGCCCCACAGGTCTTTGGCGCTGCTCCAAAGGTATGAAATGCGTCGGCCCGTGTCTGCTGGGCTGCATGGTTCTGAAGAGGTGATCTGAAGGTCCTGAGAGTTGCCCCGATCTCGTAAATAGGTCTGGCCTGCACAATCTGACATACTCCATCATTTGGTTCTGACGCATGTTATATTGCTCATTTTGTGCTTCCATTCGCCTCTCCCATTCTGCATCTCGTTCTTTCATTTGCCTCTTAAAGTCTTCCTCTCGCTCCTCCTTTTCTCTCTCAAAATCCTCATTTCTCGAGTATTCCAGATGGCATCTTTGAGCTCTTATACGTTTATGTCTGTTTGTAGGTATTACATTTGCATAGACTTCATTACTGATTGACTGTTGGTTACCATCTTCATCCAACCCATTCTCATCCAACCCGGATTGTTCCCTCAGTTGGGCCTATGTATATCAGGAAAAAAATAAAATAGGCAAAAGGGTCTACTAGAAGCATCAAATTCATGAAATTTGCTAGGAAACCATTATAATAGACTTACAATGTATCTTTGTGAAAATGGGTCCAAAGCTTTTCCACTGACTTTATTTATATGGGTTTTAATGAACACGTCACCATCAGTTGGTGGGTTCCCTCCGTTCTCTTGAGTCTAAACAAATTCAGCCACATAATCATTAATGGCATCCAATAGAATTATATGATTAGAATTCTGACAAAACTTAGTAGAAGAAAAAACTGGTTTAGCACTATCCAATGTTCACAGGCAGTTAAGCCAGACAGATGACCAACAAGTGCTAAACATGCTAAAGGAAAGAAAGGCCATTTAAGCACTGTTGAAAATACATGCATCTACATACCATTTCAGCTTCGCATCGAGAGTAGTTTTTCCTGCCCATTGTGTGCTTCGTTTTCTGTTGGCTTCTACTAATGGCATTTTTCTTGGATAGTATCTTACGGATACACAAGTCAAAATTAATTAGACATAAATGTCTTAAAAGAACTTAAATGCAAACATTTTAGATGTGTGAACTTACTTGATGCGCTTCACTATCCCAAAGTTTTACAATAGACTTCCACTGCCCCTCGGTTAACGAATTGGGCTTATCTTTCAGATTCATTGCATGTGTATTTGTGAGCTTATAGTGTTTCCTTTTCCATTTAGCCTTCTTGTCTTTAAATATTCCACCAGCAATAGACATGGTACCATGTTTATGACATTCATCAACAGCAAACAAATCCTGAAATGAATAAAACAAAAAAATTGTCATTCAATTCATAAGTCACACAAACAATCGTTAAGTTCACTGCAGGGTATGTTCACCTTAAGTTCGGCCCACAACCAATACTTAGCGTTGTCATCTTGCAAATTTCAATGGTTTTCCCAGTTCCAACGGCGAGATTGTTTGAGCAACACACCAATAACACCGGAATATTTCGCTTGGTTTTTTCCACAAGGTTTATCTTTTTTCATATCCCAATCAACCATTTCCCTTTCTTTCAACTCTTTTTTCTTTCCAATGAAAGATGCAAAAGTGGTATCACCTCGCACCTTTTTCTCTCAATGGACAACAACTGCTTAGAGAGTAACATAAGCATTTTTTACACGGTTAACTAAAAATACATCTAAACATAACAGTACCCAAAAAAAAAAAATCACCAGTAGTTTCGGAATTGGAATGCTCTCCTTGCTCCCCATTTTGTTGATATTCCATCCTGCATAAAACAACAAGGTTTCCTTTATAATCATACATTAGAAGAACACTCAGATTGGAATCTATGAGAGAAGAACACTCAGATTGGAATCTATGAGAGAACTCTTGGAATATGCTAATTTGTAATGTCCACATCTAATCAAGGAGCCTGCGTTACATGGAAACTGCCACGAGTGTCCGACACGGAAACGTTTCCGTGTGTCCAATACGGCAATTTTAAAAATCCATGATACGAGGACACGGCTGTATGCATAGAAATATTATTAATTTTTCAAGATATGCCGAAATGTAAATGATGAAACAATTCCTATGTTAATTGTCCAATCATAATTTCATCAAATATTATAAGTTTTACTCTCATAAACAGACACCTAGTTAGATTTTTGATTAAAACTGGAAAGAACTGGATATGATTTTTTCATTAGATATTTATGTTTGTGGTAGCTAGCTGCTAACTTGAGCTTTAATTAAAACCAAACCTGGCAGCTAACTTGGGCTTACTAACTTGCAGCATTTGTTGACAAACACAAAGACACGGTGTGTTTAGTGTACAAACATTTTAAGTTTGAATAAAATAGTAAGGTTTTTATTACTCAGATGTTTCTGAGGCGTGTCAGTGTCAGTATCCGTGTCCATACGAATGGACACGGGAAACGAGCACACTGGTGAAGTTTCCGTGTAACGCAGCAAGGAGCTCATACGTAATACTTAAGCAAGAATATAATAAAAGAGTGAGTTTTGAGCAGCAACGCTAAAACTAAGCAAATACATCTCCGTAAAAAACATCATTAAGTGTTCCAAGTACTGATGTATACTAACAGAAATGAAGCACCTGAATTCTAACACAGCAAAAGAAGCCATCGCTCGCCTATCCTAAGTATGAGTATGTACAGATGCTCAATAGGATGTTCAGATGATTGTACCTCAGGACATTAAGCCAAGTGACCAATCACACATGATATCATTAAAAATAAGGTTAAATGGCAACAGAAACAGGAGGGTGGGAATAAATCAAAGTATTCATCTGTAAAAAATAAGTAACATGGACAGTTAGCTAGGTACTAAGCGACTTCTCCTAGCGTTGAGACAGATGAACATAAATGCAACTACACCTGAGCTTATAGTATGGTATTGGAAGAACATCTCATAAATTTGTACCACAAAAGTCCCCTGTCAAGAAAACCAGTGGCCTACTATGGAACTTCAAACTAGTAACCGGAGCTTAAGAACATCTCATGTATTGAAGAGCTGGATTAAAGATTGCAAGCCATCAAAACTTCCATATTGCACAACTAATAAGAAAGTTAACGTTACTACTTCTAATACTAATGTGACTTCTAGAAGAATCTATAACCTTGTTCAGGGTATTAAACAGAGCAGTAAGCAAGCACCTCAATGAATAAGTTATTGGATAAGACACATCACATCTACACACCATTTCCAATTCTCAAACAAAATCAAATCCAAACAAGAACTCAAACAAAACAGATGAAAAATCCTTATCTAATACTCAAAATGGCCCTAACAATCAAATATGAGAACCAAACAAAAAAAAATCTTGCCAAAACCACAGAAACCTTATAAGAAAGGAAAAGATAATAAGGATTGAAAACTTACTCTTCCTCAAATTCCATCTTCAGAAATTAAATAACCCTACAAAAAAAATTAAAAAAAATATCAGAACATCGAAAACCCAAATTAAAGAAAACCCCTTTTCGGATTGAAATTCAGAGCGGATGTGAGAAAATGACCTGAATGAGTCTCTGGAGAGTGAAAACCCCAAATCAATCCGAAGAACTGTGTAGATCCGTAAATAAAAAATAATAAATTATTACGATCGATTGGAAGTTATTTAACTATTGATATAAGCATAAAAATGATATACCTTGATGTATTTGATCTCGGAACGGATAATCCTCCAGAAATGGTGTATATCTTAACATCCATGGACTGATTTTAGGGTTCAATTTATAGATACTCCAAAACACCAAGCGCGAATAATCCCGCCCAAAAGGATTTTCTTTTGATTTCATCCCGCCCAGAATGAAAATTCTAGGGTTCAAATCGAAAAAGAATTGATCGAGATTATTCCCGCTAGATGTTCTTCTTTCATTCCTTCTCAAAATACTCTTGTTTTCATCAGATTTTCATCCTACGGCGATGCAGAAATATTTCCAAAATTCCAGACTTAATCTTCTATGAATAACCCCTAATTCCCCTTTTCCTCTAACAAACTTCCCCTGATTTCAAGCGAAGATATCTCATGAAATTTATCCTCGTTATCTCCGGTTCTCTCTGCAACTTTGTTTTGGGAAGGCAAAAGAAATGAAAGAAAGAAAGTCGAGGATTATCCCTCTCGCGTGATAGTTAGGTCTGGCTAGGTGTAAACACGGAACAAAAAAAAAAAGTTTTAACATTTTTAACTTCGTGAGAAAAATGGACCCTTCTATACCTTTGTTAGTACCTGGCTTCTTTGTTAGTACGTGGCTCATTTTTAGTGCACTTAAGATTTATGTCACTCTCGTGTATTAATTTGGTCAGGCCAGGTGTAAACAAGGAACAAAAAAAAAAAAGTTAACATTTTTAATCCGAATTTTTAACCTTTTGTGAGACGGACGCTTTTATACCTTTGTTGTAGAACGTGGCTTCTTTGTTAGCATGTGGCTCATCTGTGTTAGTGACATTGGATGCGAGCTACAACATATACAAAGAAAAAATTCATGTTATGTTTTTTTTTTTAATATTTTTTTTTTTTTTACAAACAAAAATCTATTTTTAACATAATACATTAAAATGTTAACATATTTTAATTTTTTAATTGTTATTAAAATGTTGTAACATGGAACTGGTAAGGAGCCTAAAAACAAGTTATGCTCCTGCTCTTACATCTTTTGGATGGCGAGCCCTTTTATGTGAAAAAGAAAATTTCCTACTATGGTATTAACATCATAACTAGCAAAAAAAAAATCACAGTGCCCCGAATCCAGTTGTGTACAATTTTACATAATTTTATAATAAAATCACTAGATCATAATCACTATGAGTGATTATATTTATTTTTTTTCGATTCAAACATGGGATTTTATTAATTGGAATTGAAAATAACTATATTGTTCATATCCTCCAATATTGCGCCTGCAATAAAACATGGGATTTTATGAGTATTTTCTTCATAATACATTCAGATGTTACCAATCTGCCTAAGTTTTATGCATCCAAAAAATGGTTCAAATCGTCACAACCCACTATTAATAAAAATCAAAAAACTAAATTCAGATTTCAAATTATCTCAATCTATCAGATTAACATCAAAAATTTACCAAACAAACGTAAGAGTTGATAATACCTGATATTGGGAGCCGTGAGATTCTCTTTTTCCTCAACTAAGAATACAAAATAAGTTTGAGATGATTTTATCTGTGGATGTGGGAAAAAAATAAAATCAAGTTCTAGGGTTGAGTTGCACAGGAAAAGAAAGATTGCACAGGGGAAGAAAGATGAGGTATTTGGCTGTTCGACATTACCAAGAATACGTATCTAGGGGTTTCCCCAAAAAAAAAAAAAAAAAAAATTAACCGGATATTATTGTTATTATTTTAATAATTTAATCAATAAAATTATTGAAAAAAAAAGGATATCTAATAAAAAAATTTAGCCTTCTATTTTACATTATTTAAACCGGTTGCCACGTCTATGTGGCTACAAATTAAGCTATTGCGTCTTCAAAGAATAACATGAGGCAAAAATGTATCTTTTGCCTCATCTATTAACATGTGTAGCAAAAACTCTTACTTAATGCCACACCTGTTATGGCGTGAGGCTAAACCCTCCCCTATTGCCACATTATTTATAGATGTGTGGCAACATAGTGAGGCAATAGACCCACTTTTTTGTAGTGTCGGGTATACATGACAGTTTTTCTCAATGTCAATCATGACCCAACATTGTATCTCACGTCAGACTACCTACTTGAGGATGGAGATGGAAAAGATTTCAAACAGTACCAACTCGTATTCGACTACGACGACAAGGAGGATGCCTTTTTATCGGCCCGGGTACTGGAGAGGCCACAGAGGAGTTGGTATTCGATTCAATGAAAATGATGATGATGCATTGAAGGTTGACAACCAAAAGGAGTTCCAAAAGTTTCTTGATGAATCCCATGGTTTCACAGTTGGTAAACTCTTCTGGGACAATGATAAGTACGTATTCGTCGCCTGGCCGGTGAAATAGATATCTTCTTCTTCTATGTATCTTCGTGTAATCAGGTGAGTAATATGATTTAGGAATATGGTACATATGTCAGTGTTTGTGCTTCAGAAACAAACCTGGTCTCTTCAGTTGCTTAATTCATATTTTGCGCTTCAATTACACGTAACCTCGTGCTTCCAGCAGTTGAATGAAGAATACAATCTTCTGTTCCTGCGATAGCTAGTTGTTTATCCGAATTGGCAGTTGAAATGTGAATACGTGCTTACTGCAGAAACTGTGGATACATATGATTCAACTGCCAATCAGGATCGAGCCGCTTAAACTAAGTTAACGCAGATTCCTTTTATGAAGTCAATTTAAGTTAACATGGCAAGAAAATACATACCTCACCAGAATTCTTTCCATGCTCTTCTCTTTATTATCCCGTTTTCGCTTCAAATGTAAAAGAGTCTACCCTCTGTGAAATGTTATCCTCTTGCAACATGGATAACACTCTGATTCAAGTGTACACGGAGCCCATTTTTAATCTCTTGTCCGTAGAATCATTATTGAGAATAAGTGAATAACCCTATAATCAAATATAAAATGCAAAAAGCAACTGTAAAATTAAGCGATAGAAATTGAAATTTTCAAACCCTTACGTTGAGTTTATTTACCTAGGCATAAATCAATCCAAAGATTTGAGTTGAGTTTATTTACCTTGATAGTGTAAACTTCATCACCATTGTCATTGTTGTAGTACTTAAGATACATCTTTATCTTCTTCAAGTGATTGATTCTCTAAAGCCTATAATATCTCTATGATTGTTAGCCTATGATCAATTACATATACCGAAGATACCAAAAACAAAAAACTGTCCATGGAAACATACTTGAATCTCAAATTGGATAATGCAAACATATTGAAACAAAAGAGCTGTGAGAAAACACGGGATATATGTGATCATTCGTCAATAAAAAGCAATTACTAACATTTTCATCCAAAGTAGTTTTTTCATTCGCTCGAGATTTTGAAAAAAATTCAAGACTCACATGATTTTTTTCTTCAATAGTTTGCCAAGCTCGGCCGCCAAAGTTCCAGAAAGATTCATATTTAGCAGTTTCCGGTAGAATAACAATTCCAATGAGTGTTATCAGCTATATGCCTGAGTATACAACGGAATACAAATTCTTATAGTTCTTGAACATGAAGTTACCCATCAGTTCCTGGTGTATTAAAACACAAAATCCCTTTTCAATTAGAATTACGTACATGGGCTCCTTTGTTCCAACTCTTTAGATGGTTCAACTTAAAAGGATCTATTATACAATTGTTGATAGCTTATAATGCATTCATAATAAGGTAATTGCATCATTTAGAATTCTTTCGAAACCAAAAAAAAAAAAAAAAAACAAAAAAACTATTGTAATGACATGAAAGTTCCCCTTGGGATGGATTCGCAAGTTGAGCTACGGAAAGTTCACCTTGCTATATATGAATCTTTCTTTACTAAAAAAAGCTTACATGTACGTGGAAACAATTCAAAAAAGAAATATTTGAATCCCAAATTGGAGAATGCAAACATATTGAAACAAAAAACTGTGACAAAACACGGATGAAAGGATGAAACTTAACTTCATCTTTCCTTTCTTAGCTTGTCATTTCTTTGCCTTCTTTTCTCCTATTTACAGAAAACAAATCAAAATTCAGAAATTTTAAACAAACTTATTAGAAATAGAGAGGAAATATTAATAATCCACGGGGGTTTTTCTTACCTTTGAGATCGAATTCGTATTGGTTTTTCCTTGGGGTTAGAATTTCTTTTCTTCTCTGTATTTCAGCAGCACAAAAATTTTATATTCGAAAAGACTAAACCCTGGATTTTGTTCGAAAGAGAGAAGAAGTTTTAGGGATGAAAAGAGATAAGTTTTACAACAAATATCAATGGTTGTAGGTTTAGGGTTTACCCGAGCTTGCGATGAAAAAAAATTTATATTCGAAAAGACTAAACCCAGGATTTTGTTTGAAAGAGAGCAGAAGTTTTTGGGATGAAAAGAGATAAGTTTTACAACAAATATCAATGGTTGTAGGTTTAGGGTTTGGATTATTTAACGTTTGGTACCCAACAAATTGCCAACACTTAGATTTGGTACCAAACATTTGAAATATTATGGGTTGGTACCTTGATTAACCATTGACTGTGAAACTTTACTTTTGACCGGATTTTTATTTTCTTTTTTAAAATTGTTATTAAAATGTTAAAATTTTTTACAGCTTTACCCCCACAAAAACTCTTTATCTTCTTCTTCCGTCTTCTATTTCGTTCATTCAAACTGAATGATGATAAAATTAGTTTCACTTAAGTATTTTAGCTGCCAATTTTTATCGTGGGCCTGTCGGATCCCACGATAATGATCCTATTTCTCGCAGTTTTGTCAGCAAGTCCATTGTATTCAACAGATTTCGTAGCAACAGTAGATCCTTTTCCAACAATACTGAAAACTAATCAAAAAAAAAAATAATCACAATCACCACCCACCATCACCACCGCCGCTGCCACCAATACCCAGAACCAACAATTTAGGATGAAACCACCATTTTCTTTTCTTTCTTTTTTATTTTCTGAAATCAAAATAACCCTCCACCACCACCACCAAGCACCGTAAACCCACCACCAACCAATTTTAGATTAAAAATATCAAACTGTGAAGCTAAAACAGAGAAATCAAACAAACCCCATCTTAGAATTAGCTCTGAAAATAAAAATAACCCTCCACATCGCTGCCACCAGGCACCTCCAAACCCACCACCAGGAAGCCCATTTTTGAATGCAGTGGCGGAGCTGGAAAATAAAGGTGGGGCTGGCTTGAAAACTAATTGGATTGGTGGGGTGGCTTAAGCCTATGATTTAGGATTGATAATTTTTTTCCAAACTTAAAACAAAGGTAAAAATTTGGATTTTTCTGCACTTTGGGCTGGCTTTTTGCGATAATGATCCTATTTCTCGCAGTTTCGTCAGCAAGTCCATTGTATTCAACAGATTTTTCTGCACTTTATCGGGTACTAAACGTTAAATATCCCTTGGGGTTTACCCGAGTTTGCGATGAAAAAAAATTTATATTCGAAAAGACTAAACCCTGGATTTTTTTCGAAAGAGAAAAGAAGTTTTAGGGATAAAAAGAAAGAAGTTTTACAGCAGATATCAATGGTTGTAGGTTTAGGGTTTATCCGATTTTGCGATGAAAAGAGAAGAAGAACTTTCTGAGTTTGTGATGAAAAGAGAAGAAGAAGTTTAGGGATGAAAAGAAAGAGATTTTGTCTTCTGTCGATATTAATTTTGACGAAGAAAAAAAAGTGATATTATTTTGTTTCTTTTTTTCGTTCCATGTAGTGATACCGTTTTTTTCAACTGAAACTGGTATTTAGTGTTACATTCATATAATTTGAGGAAAAGTAGAATGGAGAATTTTTAAGAGGGCGGGGACGCTCACGCAAGGGTGGGTATTCTCACCGCGCGACGCATGACCTCGCATGGCTTAGGAGTTTAAAGGGTTTGATAATATGGCTCACCTTAGATTAAAATGATTGTGGTGCCGCAACGTGAGATGAATGATTCTCCATTATATAAGAACAAGGTCCTTTTATGCCCGTGCAAATTGCACGGGCTAGTTCATTGATTTATGCGTTTGGGGAATTTTGTGTTTTCATTCTTAGATATAAAGTTTTCGTTTATATGCTAAAGAGAATGTTGAAAAAAATAAAATAAAAAAATGAGACCGAATAAGTTCAATACTTGGGCAGACAATATTTTGAAGCCTTAAAAATAATTAGCATTTCCTTGCTTAATTCAAAGGACGCCTTCAAAATCAAAATCAAGCAGAGATCAAACAATATATAACATCCAAACATTTTGTATGCAAGAGAGAATTTTTACATCGTCTATTGTCAAATAAAATATATTTATCCAAAATCATACATAAAGAGTGCGATGAATAGATAATTGATAAGTGGCTCTCAAATGAGTGTCATTAAGCGTACGTTTAAGGAATTCAAATGATTCCTATTCTGTCGATCCATTACTTTCCTGACCTTCATCTTATAGTAAGTCTCCAGTAAATTAAGCTAAATATTAATGTAAATGTGAAGTCCAACCATGATGTCGCACGGAAAGGCCAGACAAATAAGCTAATGATCATGTTCCATTATAATTTCATGGGAGGTGTTCCAAAGTAAAAATGTTAATAATAAATTATATAGTACATTTATTTTATAAATCAACCTTTTATATTTCGGTTTCTCCTTTGCGATTGATGATTCTCCAACTGAAAAGATGGAGCAAATTTGAAACGGAGATAAAAACTGAAAGCCAAAAAAATAGTCCAACAACAGCTAGAGAAACGTATGTATCTTCGCACTACCAACCTTCAAACCATGTTGGCATTGCCCTCACTTCTCTTGTGCTAGTACCCTTGTCACTATTAGTTCAAAGCATGGAATCTGTTTCTTGTGAATGACCTTTTTTTTTTTTTTTTTAAGGAAATTTCACTTCCTCGATTATTTCCTTCTATCTTCTGCGGCAGTTGAGAACACAAAGAGCTTTCATTTCCTCGACAACGACCTGCAATTTCATTGGAAGTGCCATTTGGTTCGACCGTAGTAGGCTTCATTCTTTAGTTACAGCGTTAGTTTCTGGTCGTTCACGGATAAACCCATGGCCCCTACACTCAAATGCAAATTAAATTATTAAAGGACAAAGGAATACTTTATTATTTTACTGCTCATCCACAAACACAAAACTAAGTGTGGGAAACCTAACATATTTGTTACTGGCTGCATACCAACATACTGTACCTTATGCAATCAAATACGACTATGTTGCAATCATTGGCAAATGTATAAAAGATTTGAATTCTCATCATTTTCAAACTTCCGTTAATTCATCTTGATTCTTATCGACAGAACAACTTGTTGAAGTATTGTCTCTCGAAATTCGAACCCATATGGTGTAAATGCTTATTTTATACCAACAGATGAATGACGATTAGGTTTAAAATATGTTTCATCCATCGAAAGGGTCTAAATTTGTTCAACTTACCTTAATACTGCCTCAATAAAACTTTTTCTTACAATTGTTTTTGTTGGCCATGTATTGTTTCTCCAACCATCTTCTAGTGCCACATAAATGATTGTTATTGTGGCATGGTAAATGTTTCCCTGTGTAGTGGCATAATGGATTAGTTTTGTATATTGTAATTATTAGGAAAAATACTCTCAACAAAATATTTATCTCACCTTATGGAGTTTCAACTTTCAAACATTTCAATGCTTGATTTGAATATACCCGTTAACATTGGAATTCAAGAGAAATCAGCGTTTGCAGGGGTATGTAGATTTTCTCTAGATGCTGGGCAACCGCAACAGTTTCTTTTTGTTGAAAAACATTAGTGTCGACGAAAAGAAACATCTTCACCCAATCCTGTCATTCGGTTATTTGCAATTATTCGAATCGCTATGGGAATTCTAACATCGATAAACAATTTGTTTGGCGAAAATAAGTAGCATGTGATGTCTTGCGAGATATGCATATTGATGCCATTTCGGAAAAGCTCTGTGAAAAAGAAACATAATCATTCTCCTTGGAGATTGAGAAATTTAAAAAGATAAGGGAGAAGTTACGTACATGAGCAAGTTGTTTTGAGAAATGTTCTTGGATTACTTGAATCTTACCAGAGTGAAAAAAAAGAAAGTGTATATCAGGCTATTCCATAATCAACTTGCTGGTATAAGTGAACATAATTACTTCTTTACTTCTTGGGTGAACAATCATACATAAGAGAAAAAACAAATTGATCCAATAACAAAATCACCCGAAAACATGAAATAATCACCCAACATTATCAATAGAATCTGACCAATTCAGATTTCAATCATGTTTTGAACTGGATGATTGTTCGATCAAAGATGGAGGAAATGTGAAACTGACAACAACAAAAAACAAAAACAAACAAACACCAAAGGAATGTGAAGGCGTTATTACCTCTTAGAAACCAAATAGCGGGTACATTAGAGAATCGTAGTGGAAAGATATGAGGACTTGTAATCCCTATTCGTTATTTATGCAAGTCAAAAGGCCGCCGCAACTGAAAGAGAGCTCTTCAAATGAAAAAGTCCAAACCAAATTGACGTAACTTATCGTATAGGGTTGGTTAATGACGAAGATGTGTCTTTTCTTACTTAAACAAACCGACGCATCCCACCGTCTAACGTTGCCTAACCAACTGAAACGT
>JAJJWW010014404.1:0-66532 GCA_023531295.1 Papaver armeniacum
ACTATTCAGAGACAACAATAAAAAAAGAGGATGTCCATTAAACAATTCCTCACTCAATTGAAATCTACAGCCGATTCACCGGTATGAAATTTTCCTGCAACAGAGAACTCTGTCATCCAACAGAAAACTCTGTCAACGACTACAATTTAACCGTATTCTGAACACGCCAGCTCTAAACCATACAAGTAGAATAGGTGGGTGCCCTCATTTCTTCTCCGCCTCCATCAAGTAGAATAGCTCTAAACCGTATTTCTGCTGCGCATAAAAAAGAAATCCAAAACCTAACCCTAAATATCAACAACTGCTCTCATGTTTTTCTTGTTCATGATCCATTCCATGGAAGCAGAAACGGCTACCGAACGAATCTCCTCACAGTCACACAATGATTTTTCCTCTCAAAAAACAATCATATATATTCACTAGTAAAGTTTACCATTTTCTTTGATTTTTTTCTCACAATTCTTTAGGTCACGGTAAACAAATCGTTAGTTTCTCCTTCTTTTTGGGCTATTCGGTGTGGACTCTTAATGGGCCGCATGACACTTATGAACCCTCTTAGTCCGGAGCTTTAGTGCGTCTTCTGAATCAAGATAATACAATGACTTAATTTCTCCAGAGATGTACCGGCGATACAAAGCGAGAAGATTGACAAGTTTCTTGTACTAGATCTGCCGAATTTGGGGCTTGGAAATCCATAATGATTTTCTAGGGTTTTGAAATTAGTAGTTGAACTGAGGAATGTTTTTAATTTTTGTATTTGTTGATCTATTTTTTTTATCTTCATTATTAAAGATTTCTCCTCTGGAATAGCTAAGATATTATCCGCTTCAGCCTGTACGAGATTTTTAGATTCCATTCTAATATATACTGGCTTCTCCTTTATGAGTACTTGTTTCGGTTTGAATTTCTTACGAACATGGATGACAGGATCTCCTTTTATGGTTTCCTCACCTTTCCTCTGTGATTAAAAGATCGAGATACAATTATTGCAATCATCGTGTAATCACCAAAACCCGATAACTAGTATGTGCAATCAATGCCATATACCTTAATTGTATGTAAAACAACAAGAAAGTCGAACAAAACAACCTAGCCTTAGCTGAAGATAAGAAAAGTGAAATCCTACAGTAGATAAGAAAGCAGTTTTCTGTACTAAAGACACAGTAGATAATTCTCTTATGGGTTCACCTCATCTAAATTTACTAGGATGAGAAAAAGAAAGAAAAACGAAAAAAGAAAATTAAAACTTGGATGAGAAAAAGAAAGAAAAAAAAAGGCGATTTCTATTAACTCTTGGGAAAATGAAATGAAGAGGAAGACTACTTACAAGTGAGGTGTTATCTATATCAAATCTTTTTTCTTGCATATCTATTCAAGAAGGGGTTATGGATACCCGAATTTGGGTTGGTAGTGATCATGGTCAATATACGGTGAGCCGGATTATCCAATCAATGTTGTTTGGAGTAATCACTATAGGCCCCAATTTTGCTAGGATTTCAAACCTTATGCTCTTGAAACAACTCATGTTTTATAAATGAAATTTCTTTGGCCGTGGTTACAATCAGAGTACATTCATAGCACAATACATATTCCCAGACCAGAAATAACAGATGCCAAAAAACCAACTTAAGTTAGTCATACATTATAATTACTCATTAAAAAGGAGAACACCAGCTAGCTAAAATGAATCAGCTAATACAAAAACTAAGTCTTCCGAACCCAGATATGTAGTAGCATCTTATAGCAAAAGAAGATGTCCGTTAAAAAAAAATCCTCACTCAATTGAAATCTACCAATTCAGCTGTTTGAAATTGGGACCCTGTCATCTATCCTAATCGAAGTTGACACTGTGAGCTGATGGAAGTAGAAAATCCAATTACTAAATAGGGAGAAACCAAACAATTTGTTTACGGAGATCTAGAAGGGCGAGAAAAGGATCTGAACAAATGGTAGCATTTGAAGTCAAAAATATCTTAGTTTTCTGTGGGTAAGTTGCTGATGACTATGTGTGTGTGTTGTTTTGCTTCCAATTATGGATCGTGAATATGAGAGTTTGCTTTGTCTAGTTGAGATTAGGGTACCGCCTGCACACGGCTTGTGTGGTTTTTAATCTATTCTCTTTGAAGATCAAAAAAAAAAACATGAGAGTTTGTTGTTGTTGATTTTAGGTTACGTTTCATATTGTTTTTCTCTCTGCTAAATGGAAGCTATTCTACCTATAAGATTTAGAGATCGATCTAAACCGTTGAGATTAGGGTTAAATTGTAGTTGTTGATCTGTTTTAGATTTAAAAATTCAAAGATTTTAGGGCGAGCTAGGTTACGAAAGTTTTGTTGTTGCTTAACTTAATTTATAATAGTACAAAGTGGCCAGTAGTTGATGTTACAGTGAATTGTTTGATTGAAAAAGCTATATCTTTGTTGTGTACTGTGGCTGATCTCTTCTCACTAGTGTTAAATTATAGTCGTCGACATGTTTTAGATTTAACGGCACAAATGAATTCTGTGACCAACAGTAATCGCACTCAACCGAAGTTTGATTATAGACGGCTGTGATTTGCTTTATACTTGGGCAGATTAAATTGTTAAGACACGTGGGAAAATTTTAGGGCACATCACTAAGAAATTTTTTGGCGTCAAAGGGCACCTTGTAATAGCACCCACAATGGGAAATACAAATTATATCATGAATCATGATGAGTGCAAACGCTGATGGCCAACATTTAGATCAATATTTGCAAAACAAATGACATTTTGAATTTCTCTACTTTCACAATCCGTAGTTTTGTGATGTTTATTAACTATCGGTTTGATAGTAGCCCAAAGCAATGAAGAGAGGAACAAAGTAATAATCGGACGCTAAGATATTTGATTACCAATTCTAAAATCACTCATAGGCAAACTGTTTAGAGACCACAGTACAAACCATATATGCAAAATAAAACTTAAATTAGTCTGAAACTAACTTTACTCAATGACTTAATCTTCAAACTGAAAGGATTTTTAATAAAGATGAGAACACTAACCGGTAAAAATGATTTACTCAAAATATAAAAATAAATCCTCAAAACCCAAGAACGTAGCCGGTAAAAGAGACTCATCATTAAAAAATTCTCCAAACTGAATTCAATTCGGCCGATTCAGCTGTTTGAAATTCTTTTATGAAAGAGGAGACTCTGCCATATATGACCGACGTTGACACTAATTTGTTTAACGAGAACCAGATCACAAGCAGAAAAGATCCTAAAAAAAATCGCAGAAATCTTAGTTTTTTGAGAGGAAAAATCATTGTGTGGAAGTTGTTGTTGATGGCCATGTATTTATTTGATGTTTCCATTGTGTGGATTACGAACAAGAGAGTTTGCTGTTGTTGAGTTTTAGGGTTAAGTTTTGGTTTTCTTTCTCTGCGGAGTTAGATGATGGAGGCGGAGAAGAAATAAGAGCAAACTATTCTTCTTATATGGTTTTGAGATGGATCTCTAGATTAGGGTTAAATTGTAGTCGTTGATATGCTTTAGATTTAACGGCTCACACGAATCTTATGAGTGACAGTAACCGCAGACCGAAACTTGATTATAGACTGCTGACATAGGAGATTAAAATGTTGGGACTAGGGCACATCTCTAAGAAAGTTTCTGGCCTCATGTCAAAGGGCACACCTGGATGAAAATCCTCCTTGAGCTTAGGGAAGAAAACAAGAAAGGCTCTTGTACATGGTCCTCGGCATGTGTATGGAGATGCCTTTCCGTTAAGCTCCTGGTCTCTAGAATGAATGTTTAGTCAAAATAAACTAAAATAATCTCAGTTTGGGTTCAATTTTAGATCATGAAAGTTTTCATTTTAGTAAATGCATCACTGCGCAAATAGGAAGGGAAGTTGGGAGAGTTTCTGAAATCTATCTCTTAAGCGCAATACGCGTAACTGGTGAAGCTATAATAATGAAGGTTGAAACACTTGTTAGAGCCACAATAAGATCAACTCAATGCATTTAACAATGTAAAAAAATAAAATAAATTACCCTTCATCTATTTTGAGTTTGGATTTAACCAAACTTTGTATACATATAGACTTCGGTTCACTCGCATATTTCTTTTTTTTTTTTTTTTTTTTTTTGTAACCGAACTCTTCCCTAATTTGCATATACGTTGAGTTCGGTTTGTTCGCAAAAAAGGCCTACTAACCGAACTATTCCCTAATAGCATATATGTCGAGATCGGTTTGTTCGCAAAAAAACTTTACTAACCGAACTATTTTCTGGAAGAAAAAATTAGAGTTGGCCTATTTTGTGTGAACTAACCTTGCTAACCAAACCTTACGCTGAGGGAACAAATCATTTATCCGTTAAGCAAATATCTTTTGTTTACTTAATTAGTGGCAAAGGAAAAAAATCCAACCAACCTTTACTGGAAGGTATTAAAACTCCCACACCACGAGGAAAACTACACCGTGGTGCCAATAAGCGTGGAACCAAAAATACTAAGTTTGGAGGTGGGTCATTACCAGATGTTGTCATCCAAAATGATGTCAATAGAGAAGAGGTACCAGCTGAAGAAGATGGAGATAAGGTTGTGTGACGCCAATGCAAAGATTACATCCAATAGTGAAGGAACTTTACCAAATTCTGGACGCCCAATAGTGATCAAGAGACGAATCCTCATCGTTAAAAGCAACTTCCAGTTTTGGGTTTATGATTATGGAAAGTTCGTTCTTCTGTTTTACACCACTTTCTGTAGTAAGTGGACAGATAAATTTAGATTCCATCACATTAAGAACTAAAAAAAACAAAAGTAAATTTACTGTGTTCCATTTTTGGCCGGCGGTAATACGGTTCGAATTAATCCATGGAGCCGTATTCATTTTGCCACTCCAAGTTTGTTCGCACAGACTGCAACTCTATGCTCTCAAAACAACTCATATTAAGTGGATTTACAATTTCTTATTTTCAATCTGTTCATACTCATGGGGCACAATACTTATATCACCTGATAGTAGTAATAAATCAGAACAGAAAGGAAAAACCAATAATTTGTTTACCGAGGTGGTTACATTACTTTTTTCAGTCTACTAATATACACAATCAAATTATTCAGAAAAAAGAATATGAAAACAAACCATAGATGCAAAACTCTCTCCGAAATCCAATTCAGCTAGTCTTACAATAATTTATAAATGCATCACTGCGCAAATAGGCAGATATGGTCTTTATAAAGCTGCAGGAGATATTGGATTAATATATTACAGAACCGAGTTATTTGAATTTGTAACTCGTTCATATATTTCGCCAAACACACAAGTAGGGGTACGTCTTGGTGTTGCAGCTAGCCAAGGAAATGACGTTTTCATGAATAATTTCATGCTAGGTATATATTAATTGATAATGAATCTTATTGAACAATGAACTGCAGGGTTGTATTAATTGGACTTGTGAAACGATAGCGTCAAGGAACTTTATCAAATTATGTAAAACACAGATTAGACTGATGAATGGTCATCAAGAGACGAATCCTCGTTGTTAAGCGCAGCTTACATTTTTGACTCTAAAATTACGTAAAGTTTGTGCTTTCAATTTGGCTTATTAACTTGATGTATGAATTGATACCACTTTTTGCGAATTTATGTTGTCCTACTCCATTTGCCTCGCCAGTACTCACTGCAACCCTCAAATTAAAATGTAAGACTATCTCGTTGTATGTAAATGGAACAAGTAACAACTTCATTCAACTCTTAAGAAGTTTTTGATGCAGCTCTTATATTGACGGTTAAATTGTCATCCTGGGTTTCAGTTCATACATATAACAAACCATTCAAATTATTCAGAGACCAGAATACAAACCAAATAGCAAAACTTAAATTAGTCTTAAATAATAATTACTCATTAACTTGATTTTCAAGTACAAGCTGAAAGGATCTTCAATTGAAAAGGAATAACACTAGCTTGGATTAACAAATACAAAAATTAAATCCTGAAAACCAGATATGTAGTGGCATTTTATGGTAATAAAAAAGGCTACCCATTAAAAATTCTCGTCGCTCAATTGAGATCCACGGATTGAACTGTGTGAATGAATTCCTATGACAGGAGTCTCTGCCGCCATCTATCATCGAATTTGACCCTATCAACTGATAGTGGTAAAAAATCCACAAGCAATAAGAAGGGGAAACAACAATTTGTTTACGGAGACGAACAGCAATTGGAGACCGACAGCAACTAGAAGAGAATCTAAAAAAAATGGTAAAAGCAAAAGATCATAGTTTTTAGAGAGGAAAAATCATTGTGTGGTGAAGTTGATGGATATGTATTTGATGTTTCTGTTTCCATTGATGGATGGCTAACAAGAAGAACATTGAGGGTTTTCTGCAGTTGATTACTTAGTATTAGGTTTTGTTGTTGATATGTTAACGGCTAACACGAATTTGATGACTGACAATAATTTTAGGGCACATTTTGACTCCTATTTATGGTCTCGTGTGAAAGCACTTGTACAACTAAGCTAAAAAAAATTCATATGTTTAACATCATTATAATATTCCGTTTATTCTGGTTCCCCTCATGCGATAGTACTCGATCTTGATTTTGTGTGTTTCCGACTTGCCTCATGTTGACTTTGTTTGATTATAAACTGTTCTCGTATCCATATCTCATTACACGCAAATTACTATCATTAGTGTTACTGGTACTCATAAGTTGTTAAGTTTGAGAACTGAGCCCAAATTAGCGTTAATATCTTACTCCACTTTTCAGATTCCGGCTTCAGTGGTAAAGAAGTTAGAGAGACTTATGCGCAACTTTCTTTGGGGAGATACTATAGAGAAGAAAAGGTTACATTCGAGGTCTTGGAAAAAAGTTAATATCCCGAAGAGTGAAGGTGGGCTGGGTATAAGGAATTTGAAGACCACGAACGATGCTTGGTTAACCAAATGGTTGTGGAGATATGGAGAAGATAAGGCTAGCTTATGGAGGAAATTGATTTATGAGAAATTTGGTGGTGTTGACAAAGCGAACCACGTGAGTCGCATCCTCCAGAGCCGCTTAGGAACGTCTCCAACAACCCCGACGCCAGCACCTCGGCGGAGCACGCCTCCACAGATGAGGAAACTCGCGCTAGAATCTTGTTGGAAAGAAATCAGCCGCCCAACTTCGTCACGCGAGAAGATCTGGAACAACTTCTCGGCTACCGAATCAAGAATGATGAATTGGACGTGCATCATCACCAACCCCCTTACCCATCCGAAATGCAGAGAATCCCTCTCCCAAGGGGGTACTCCTCTCCTCAATTTACCCTGTACGATGGTACCGGGAGTGCACATGAGCATGTCTCCCGTTTCCTGGAATACCTAGGTGAACATGAATATAATCACGTTCTCCGTTTAAGGGAATTCTCAAAATCACTTACTGGAAGGGCGTATACATGGTACAACAGCATCCCACCGAAAAACATTCCCAACTGGAGTAGCATGGTCACTGCGTTTTACAAGAAATACTTCTTCGTGTCCAACAAGTTACTTTCTCAGACCTTGGAAGAATGTACAAAGTGGGATAACGAACATCCGAATGATTTTGTCAAAAGGTTCGTGGTTCAAGCACTCGGATTATCACGACCCAAACGTGACCGAGCAACAAGCGGTGAACGCGTGCATCAATGGTATGGTTCCTATTTACCGCGCCTTGCTAGAGAACTTGCGCTTCCAAACATTCTCCGAACTCCATGAAGCCGCCGGACGATCCGCAACAACAAAGATCAAAGATTACTGAAAAGAGCTAGGCCAACTCGAACCGAAGACACGCGTGAAACTAGCGGGAGTATACGCCTCATCAGCAAGCAATTTAATCCCGGCCCATCCTCCGTGAACATAGTAAACGAAAGGGGAAAAAGGAAATCCCCAACTACAAGCCACCAGCCAAAACGTGAAGCGCCGGCTCAATGGGAACCCCCGCCACGAAAGACCGTCACTAAAACTCCCATGCATCATCATTAGACCGAAGGAAATTCCCTTGATTTCCCGTTTCCCATCGAGGAGGTGATTGACCTCCTAGAAGACTGGGTTCAAGATGATGTTATCAGACTGCCACCTCCCAGACGTTCACCAACTGAGGCTGAGATGGTGAACCCCAAGTACTGCCATTACCACAGGTTCGTTCACCACCCGACCAGCGATTGCAACATACTAAAGCATATTTTCAAATAAAGGATAGAAGCGGGAGAACTCCAACTAGGAGACGAAAGAGTGCATCGAGACCCACTCCCAATAAGAAATTGCGGGTCCTCTTGGGACTCCGTGCACGAGACTGTACAATCCATGATGCAACATCTTTCCAAGGTGCAGCGCCAAGATATTTTCGCAGCTCTCAATCGCGTTGTATCCGGTAAACGACTTTTTCTTTCCTCGAAAACCATGCCAGGGGCCGAAGCTTTCCAAACAGGCGGAACCAAAAAGGAGAACTGGGGACTGCTGACCACGTCCCGTTTAAGAGGTAACGAATTTGACGACACGCTCATCGACACGGCCTATAACCACAACATCATTACTTTCAAGACACTAAAGGTAGCAGGATTTACAAAACAAGACGCTACGTATTCCTCGTCCGTGATTAAGAACTTGAGAGGAGAAACTTTGAACGCGCATGGCTACATCAACCTAGAGATCAAGTTGGGAGACGCTATAACGCATAGAAAATTCCACATTATCAAAGAATTAGATCATGACATGATATTGGGACGCTTATGGGTGCTCGACAACAAAGCGAAATTGGATGTGCACCCTCTGCCGACGTCCACGCCCGAAGGAATTTCCAACAAATCATCCCACAGGTTATCGCATCAACGAACTATTGAAGGAACCCAGACATCCGGAGAGGACCCGTTGGCGCTAGCTCATGGTTTTCAAATGCAAGTAAGTCTGACCGAGCAACCTTTTCTGCAACCAGTCTTTCCTTCCCCCATTCTGTCATGGGGACTCGGCGCGATTATTGGAACGAACGCTGTCAAGGAATGTGAATGGGGAGCTGGACCATTTGAACACTTTGCAAGAAGCTTGGAAACTTCTATTGAAACCAACGAAGCCAAGACTCAAACGGTTACACGACGTCTGAACCCGTTTTCAATCGGAGATGTAGGGGTTAAGGAAAGCTCGTTTCAAGTTGGGAGGATGACAGTAAAAATGACTATTCAAACTGATTCGCCCAATGAAAGAGAAGACGAGATGTATCTGGTTGCGGATACCCTTTTGGGAGGATATTGCAAGCTCATCAATGCAGACACACCTGAAGGCGTGATAATTCACTCGCGATGGCTCAAGGCCTCCAATCTCTAAAATGTTGTACTTCCCAGTCACTCCCCCTTTTAGTATTTCCTTTAACAATTCCTCTTAGTAGTTGTACTCCCCCAAGATGAATACACCGTTTGTATTTTTCCCTGGGATTCCCATTTCCATAAAAAAAAAGCATAAATACATCTCTTTCCAAGCAAATTATGCAGATATCAGAGAAATACATCAGTAAACCCAGAAAACCATTACAGAGCCATCATACCACAACCTCTTTCAAAAAATATATATGAAGCAAAATGTTGACTGATGAAGAAGAAGGTAAATATGATTTTACGAAAAAAGAAAAAAAAATATCAGGGGAACTAAGCAGCTAACAGAAATAACAAAAGGGAGGAACTAGCCCTCGAAGGATGGAGCACAAGTCCCCTAGGGCAAGGCTATCTTCAAGCACTTCCCCCAGAAATCCCTCGGGCAACAAAGGTTCCATTCAACGGTGTTAGCAGCAGCAACCTCAACATCCCATCCTGAAGCAACCACAGCAGCAGCAGTGTCCTCCCCGACGACCGGTCCAGCATACGCCACCATGACCCCTTCGGTATCACTAACGACACCTTTGGAATAAACTTCAAAGGCTATTTCGTTTCCGTCATATGCTCATTCGAAGGTTTTCTCATTGACACTTCGAAGAAAGTTTTTTGATTCATCCGTATCAAAATCAAGAATCATGGCGCTCTCCTCCAAGAGCCTCACACGTTCGCTTTTCCGTCGCTTCTACCTAGAAACAGTTCCATCCGCCCCATACCCGGACCGAGGAAAGGCTTTGCCGCACTGAAACTTCTCAATATGCCAAGACTATTCCTCGTTCTTTCGCCTCTCCTCCATGCTCACTGAACCCAAGAAAGTCCGAACATGCACCTGTTCTTCATGGGGATAGATGGAAGGGAGGTCCTTAATGATTTCACTAGCTTCATGGAACAGAGATTCAATCCTAACCAATGCCTCCTGAAGAGAAGAAGATCGATCTCCGCCAATTCTGAAGTCCTTCTCCGAAGAGTTAAAGGCGCGGCCATCCCTGGAGGGTCCCATCATACACTGCAAAAATGAGGGAAAATGATCAAGTTCCATCCTATATATACACATATAAAACGAGGATAACATGAACAGAGAAGAAGAAGAAAACATACCGGTATGATCTTCTTAGCCCGAATAACCCTAGTCGGGGTGCTTTTGCAAGAGTCAGACCTCGCGCCTTCACTTGGAGAATCTGGCTGTTTAGAGGATGATTCGTCTCTAGGCAAAGAAAGAATCTCAACAAGAACAACCTTTTCTCAAACAAGGGAGACGGTACAATTGCGTTGGGTATGAATACGGAACCTTAAAAAAGGAAAAGAAGCAATGAGGGACATAACGCTTCCAGATTTAGCATGGATAATGCCATGATTGAAGCCGTGCGTGAAGGAAGGCAAAATAAGGAAACTTTGCTATCTGTAGAAACACCTACTCCCTCCTTGTTTACACCGGTCCCACCAATTGCGCCAACTTCCCAATGACCTCCCAAGTCGCGCTAACTTCCCAATGACCTCCCAAGCCGCACCAGCTAGCACGATCAGCTTCCCCACCTTGCGCCGATCCCACCAGCTAGCACGCTCAGTTTCCCAATTCGCGTCAACTTCTCGATGCCGCCCAACTTCCTGTCTCTCAATGATGCTGACTTCCCAATTGAGCCAGCCTCCCGATTTATGCAAAACTGCCAGAGGCAAGGATTCCAAATCCTATTTATAAAAAGGTCCCACAAGCCTCCTCAATTCTCTTTACGATTTACTGCTGATAGTTTGTCACCATCTGATGATTACCTCGCAACAAAGCTCCTGTTCCGAGCTAAACAGGGGACTTAATGTTGATGGTGGTTTTTAAACAAAGGGTAAAATCGTAAAACCCCAAGTAACCTAATGTCACCGGTGACACATTTATTAGAACATTTAATACATGTAGTCAGTAATTAATAGGGGGTATTTTTTTAAATTAGGGTTACAACGAGCAAAACCCTAATTCACCTCTGTGCCAATGGCAAATCATGCCAGCCACACCGAGCCCAAGCTAGCCGCGCCATGCCAAACGCACTCTGCCTTGGCCCTAGCTATGCTAGTCACACCAAATGCGCCAAAGCATGCCAACCATGCTAGCCGCACCTCTGTGCCAATGGAAAATCATGCCAGCCACACCTATCCCAAGCTAGACGCGCCATGCCAAACTCACTCTGCCTTGGCCCTAGCTACGCTAGTCACACCACGCCAAGCCAAACACCGTTACCTTGGCCCTAGCCGCACCTCTGTTCCAATGGCAAATCATGCCATCCACACCAAACGCGCCAGAGAATACCAACCATGCCAGCCGCACCTCTGTGCCAATGGCAAATCATGCCAGACACACCTAGCCCAAGCTAGCCGCGCCATGCCAAACGCATTCTACCTTGGCCCTAGCTACGCTAGTCACACCACGCCAAGCCAAAAACCCTTACCTTGGCCCTAGCCGTACCTCTGTGCCAATGGAAAATCATGCCAGCCACACCAAACGCGCCAAATCATGCCAACCATGCTAGACGCACCTCTGTGCCAATGGCAAATCATGCCACCCACACCTAGCCCAAGCTAGCCGCGCCATGACAAACACACTCTGCCTTGTCCCTAGCTACGCTGGTCACCCCACGCCAAGCCAAACACCCTTACCTTGGACCTAGCCGCGCCATGCCAAAGTAGCGCCTGCGCCTAGGCTTGCAAACCGTGCAACCTAGGCCAAATTGGACGAGCATGCCATTGGCACATGCCAACACGCATCGCTGGTAGCTTTTCTTACCAGGCCGTGACCCTAATGGCCTCGCATGCCATTGGCACGTTCCAACATGCATCGCTTGTAGCTCTTCTTACCAGTCCATGGCCTTAATGGCCGAGCGTGCCATTGGCACATGCTAACACGCTCGCTGGTAGCTTTCATTACCTAGTCGTGGCCCTAATGGCCGTGCGTGCCATTGACACATGCCAAACACGCACGCTGGTAGCCTAACTTGCAAGCCGTGCAACCTAGGCTAACTTGGCCGTACGTGCCATTGGTACATGCCAAAACCCACGTTGGTAGCCTAACTTGCAAAGCGTGCAACCTACCACTAAGGCATTCCGTACATGCCATTGGCACATGCCACACACGCCACTAGCAGCTCTGGCATTGCCACTTACACTCAACGTTCAACCTACCACCAAGGCATTCCGCACATGCCACACACGCCACTAGCAGCTCTGGCATTGCCACTTGCACTCTATGTGCAACCCGCAACAAAGGCATTCCGCACATGTCATTGGCACATGCCACACGCGCCACTAGCAGCGACACTTGCACTCAAGGTGTAACCAACAATCGAGACATCAACACAAACTGGGGGATGCTTTACAGGGTCTTGGTTTGGCGGTCACAACATGCAGCTGTTTATGGGTAAAAATCATTTCCACCGATTTTGGTAAATTCGGTAGGTGAGTGAGAAACTGGTTTAAACCCTAAAAAAATATGCCGCACGTGAGCACTTTCTAGATTCGAGAGATCAATCTGTACAAGTCCGGCCTAAACCAAGAAATGGCCGTTCCAGACTTGCTTCGGTCACAAAGTGGAGGAGAAGGGTTGATTTGGGGAGGGAAGCAAAGAAAGGTGTTGAGACCAGAATAATTGGGAGAGTAGTGTCTCGACTTGTATCGAAAGTGAAAGCTTAGGAAGCTTGCAAGAGATAAAAGCTTTTGGAGAGCTTGCAAAGTTGCCTTTTCTGAGAGTGTTGTATTTTTCTCCTGACCGAGACTTGTTGTCTGGTGGAAATAGGTAAGACCTATTTATACAAGTCGAGATTGAACGTACCCTGGCCTCATGAAGGAAGAGAGTAAAGGGTGAAATAATGGGAGGAGGTGGTAATCGTAAGGTGTTTATGGGTGAAAACGTTTTCACCATTATTTCCTCATTTATTTGACCGCTTTATTCCTATTCACGCTTTCTTAATGTGAGCGTAGTGTACGCTGCAACCTGTGACCGCCAAACCAAGACCCTGGAAAGCATCCCCCAGTTTGTGTTGATGTCTCGAGTGTTGATTGCACCTTGAGTGCATGTGCGGAACGCCTTTGTTGCGGGTTGCACCTCGAGCGCAAGTGGCAATGCCAGAGCTGCTAGTGGCGTGTGTGGCATGTCCCAATGGCATGTGTGGAATGCCTTGGTGGTAGGTTGTACGTTGAGTGTAAGTGGCAATGCATAGAGCTGCTAGTGGCGTGTGCGGCATGTGCCAATGGCATGTGCGGAATTTCTTGGCGGTAGGTTGCACGGTTTGCAAGTTAGGCTACCAACGGAGGTTTTGGCATGTGCCAATGGCGCGTACGGCCAAGTTAGCCTAGGTTGCACGGCTTGCAAGTTGGGCTACCAGCGTACGTGTTTGGCATGTGTCAATGGCATGCGTGGCCAATTTGGATCATGGCACAGTAAGAAAAGCTACCAAACGAGCGTGTTGGCATGTGCCAATGGCACGCTCGGCTACATTAGGGCCATGCCCAGTGAGAAAAGCTACCGGCGAGCGTGTTGGCATGTGCCAATGGCATGCTCGGCCATTAGGGCCACGCCTTGGTGAGAAAAGCTACCAGCGAGCGTGTTGGCATGTGCCAATGGCATGCTCGGCCATTAGGGCCACGCCTTGGTGAGAAAAGCTACCGGCGAGCGTGTTGGCATGTGCCAATGGCGTGCTCGACCATTAGGGCCACGGCCTGGCAAGAAAAAGCTACTTGCGAGCGTGTTGGCATGCTCGGCCATTAGGGCCACGCCCTGGTGAGAAAAGCTACCAGCGAGCGTGTTGGCATGTGCCAATGGCATGCTCGGCCACGCCCTGGTGAGAAAATCTACCAGGGATTGCAAATGGGTTTGTAGTGGTTGATTTGGTAATGGGGTTTAAATAAAGATAGTGTATTTTGAGAAGCAAATGGGATTGCAAATGGGTTTAGTTGTTATTCTCAGTTTCAGTTTGGAATTGTAAACGGAATCTACATAATTATTACAACCATGCTCCTAAAACAATTCATGTCATGGTTTATAGTTGGGTACCATATTTGTCAGTCTAATCATACTCGTGGATCACAATACATATGAACAATCAAACTATATTCAGACACCACATAATACAACCATGGATGCGAATAACGAACTTACATTAGTTACGGATTACTCAGTAACTTAATTCTGGCATTGGGGTTTCCATGAAGATAGGTGTCATTTGAGAATCATTATTGCAAGGTAGTGCATTAGACTCCATTTCACTGGTATGTTTGTTACTACCATATCAAATTTTGATTACCCTATTGATTCTCTTTGAAATGGGGGATATATGAAGACGTCTCACCGTCATGAATTTTGGCCAGGTTGGTATTTCCAATACAGCGCTCATCATTCAGAATTTTAAAACTGCTATGAAGGTTCCAGTTGCACTTGGTATTAACCCAACTGTGGCAAACTTAGGTAACAGATTTCAAATCCATACATCGAAATAATTTGATTCCTGCATGTTTGATTTTTGGCAGGAAATCACTACTGGTACTTAAAATGGTTCGACACTAACGCCTATGATCATCAGAATTCTGAGATAAGATACATTCACACTAGACAATCCTATTTATAATGATAACACGATAATTAAACAAACCTAAAGGATAATTACAATCTAATCATCTTGACTAGGTAATACATATCTAGCTTGAGAATAGGATCTTGTAAACTGACTTGACCCCTTTTGTGTACGTGTCCCTTTGATTGTATGGTTGCCTCCGTCCTTCTATGTCTGATGATTTCGGCTACGCACTACAGGTGATATACTCTAATAAGGAGTGTATCAATCAAAAATCCAGTCTCACTCAAAAAATAAAAAATAAAAAAATAATTAAAAAGCAAACAAATCTCAAAGACAGTATTTTTATATCTAATGAAATGAAGGGACAAAATGGAGAAGGTACGTCAAAACATATCACAGCCGTCAATCGTCAGTCAGAAGATTCATGAGAGCCACTAAATCTAATGCTATTGAACGACTGCAATTTAACCCTAATCTCTAAACCTTTATAAGTAGAACAGTTGCCCTTGTTTCTTCACCTCCTAAAACTAGCCGCTGCGCAGAGAAGGGAAACAGAATCCAAAACCTAACCCTAAAAATCAAAAGCAGTGATGATCCATCGATGGAAGCAGAAACACCAAATACATGGCCATCAACAACAACTTCGCCACACAATGATTTTTCCTCTCAAAAAACTATGATATTTCCTCTATCATTGTCCACCATTTTTCTTTTGAATTTTTTAATAGTGGACTCTTTCTCGTAAAAAAATGTTGGTTTCTTCTTCTCGGCTAGTTCGCACCCCGACCACTGAATCGGTGATTTCAGTTGAACAAGCTAAAGATATGGGTTTTGAAGATTTAATTTTTGTATTTGTTTACCGATTTCAGTTATAAGTTGGTTATTTTTTTTCGTGATAGTAAACATTGGCAGTGGCCAAATTATGTCTCCATAATTTAGAGAAATTCTACCATCTACCGATTTTGAAACAAAACCAGCTGATCATGAGTCATTGACATGCCATCGCTGAACTTCATTCAATTTGCTTTGGTTTTCTCATGCGACTTTGTTTTTCACCATGCGACTTTGTTTTCCCACAAAATTATACTACTTATACCATATGGATGGAATTTCTAACAGTTGAATCTGTAGATTTCAATTGAGCCAATAATTGTTTAATGGAGAGCCTGTTTTTTTTTCCCTATAAATGCTACTACAGATCTTGGTTTTTATGACTTAATTGTTGTATCTGTTACCCCAATTTAGCTAGCTAGTGATGTCCTTTTTTTAGTGGAGATCCTTTCGGTTTATATGAGAAAATCAAGTTAATGTGTAATTATAATGTAAGACAAATATAAGTTGTGCTTATTTTGCATCTATGATTTGTTTTCTACGAGTTGACCCAAGTACGCCATCTAGACAAATATATGACTTAAAAATGTCATTTCACTATGATTAACAGCTAATGTAGCAATGTCAAAAATGACAGTGAACAGATTTAACATAAACCATTAAATGGCTGCTAACATGACCACGTGCACAGCTTTATAAGTCCACTCTGAGACACTCAATTCAGCAGCTTGGTAACACCCCAGCATTTTTTAAAAACAATGTACCAGAACTATGTCTAAGTTTCTGTTTTAAGATACAGAATTCTGCTGTCAAGAGGAATCACAATTTTCTGAGAGAAAATTATCAATGCAAGGGAAGATTCATATATAAAAGAGCTCCTCCACCAAACGTTTACACCATGAGGTAACCTAATGAGTAAAGAACCGCTGAAATTTCAGCATCACAACCAACCAATGTGACAGTTATAATATACATGCTGAGTTTAATTATATAAAGGTAAACTACAAACTCAATAAGTAATTCAAATAAGACATCTCTGATTCATACATTTATTAAAGATAATTACTAAGGATATACAAATGATTCATCATCATCACATAAGAAGGGTATGTGATGATATTCATCTCAAATTACTCCTCAATTGATCTTGTCCTTTCTTCAGTTCCGACATATCATATCAGAGTAAGTATCCAGTTCCCTAATTTCACCAATAATAATAAGTACACAGAGTAAACCCAAAATCTCAACTCCAAGTGGATCTAAATGTTCAAATGGGTAACCCACTTGGATTCCCTCATAACATTTACATTCACATTCACTTATAGTTTCTGGTGATGATGGTATAACTCGCTCATTATTGAAGGAAGGGTTTTGAAATCAAGAATGAGAATCAAGATTTGGAGTTAAAAATTCTCTTTCTTTATTGTAATGAAAAAATATTAGACCATAAGAATAGTTGTTTTTGAGAGGAGATATCATAATGCCGATTGGATTGGATCGATGTAATGTTGTGTTGTTCCTCCACCAGATTCTCATAGGAAAACACTTGGTAATAATCTGCATAGCTCCATCTGTAGAATGAAAGTAGGAAGAAATTAGATATTCGACTAAGCTTAAAGTTGATCCAGGTTTTCTATAGGGCTCGGATTTGAGGGTTTTAAGGTTTACGACGGCAGGGACAGAGTTGAGAGGAGGGTAAGGAACATAATCAAGAAGAAGACTTATATTTTAGGGTTTCTATTTGGTGGTAGGTCACTTGGTATAAAATATTAAGGTCGGTCAAACCCTATGTTGTGTTAGGCGCTAGGCGAGGCGAGTCGCCAAGCCCGTCGCCTAGCACCTAGCCGCCTAGGCGCGCCTAAGGCGCCCTAGGCGAACATGCACAAAATCAATAGTAATACTTCAACTGCTTCACCACACAAAAGAAAACTGAATTTAATCATCTTCCTTTGTCTGTACGAATGTGACTTGCTAGAAAATACAGGCAAAGAACATTGCACAATTGTTGCATTATCCATGTGACTTGATTGAAGCTAGTTATATCAATCATGTTATTCTCGATTTTTATTTCCATTTATTTCATCATTGATTGCAGTGCAATTTCTATAATTATATAGTAAAACCGATTACTGATTTCACTATCAATGGCTAAAATTAAGAAATAAAAATAAATAGGATCAATCACGTTAATATTAATCACTTTTTATGTTCGTCAATCGCGGAATCACGTTACTACTAATTCATAAATCAGTATTTTTCTTTTTATAGTTTCGTCATTGACAATTGCATAAGGAAATAAAAATCAAGCACCTTTATATCAATCTTTTCTTACCATCTTTTTGGTCATACAATGTTAGCAATAATTGATGATATAAACTTGAAAAAGGAAACAGAATACTATTAAGTTGCATGTTTATTAAGTTTCCATATTACCTTCAATCACGTTTATGAGCTTTCCATATATTTTCATCATTACGTCTATATTTTGATTTAAAAGGAAACAGAAAAAAAGAAAGGAAACAAAGTTTAATGATGATCATCGAAAATATAGCTAAAACTTAGACACTAGTAGAATTATTCACCTTATTTGGCGCCTTTGGCGCTTAGGCTAGCGCCTAACATTTCGTGTAGGCGCTAAAAGCTCCAAACGCGCTCGCCTAAGGCGTGAGCGTGGAAAATAGCATAGAATTGGTTTCCTCGGGCGCTCGACTTACGCTTAGTGCGCCTTTGGCGCCTAGGCGAGCTAGGCGAGCGCCTTTTACAACATAGGGACTCAAACCTAGTCAAAATAAGTTAAGGTCACGGGAATCATATCCTCGGTGTGCCACAAATTTTAGGTTGTTTTTTTCTTTCCAAACTGAATCGACTCCTATGCGACTGATAAAAGTAACAGTAAAAATGGCCATTTGTGGATGTAATGCAATAAACCGTTAGGCCAATGGAAAGCCATATGATGCACAAGCTAAACCAATGGCAAGTAGGTGGCAAGGGTTTTGGTGGAGCACGGAAGCAAGTTAGGTCATTGGGAAACTGGCGACTAGGATGTGGACAAGATTCTAGGTCAAAGAGGCATATAATAGATGCCGAAGGGCGACAGGGACTAAACAACGGTGCATGACTGAATGTTGATCATGAAGATATGAGACGGAGGATAAAACGCATCTGCAATTCAACAGTCTTAAAATCATTTTTGAACACATAACCAAACCAACAACTGGTCTTCGCACAATCTTGATTGCACATAAAATCATTATCCAAATGCAGTGGAACTTCTGAGTTCTACCATAATTGCTGCTACTGTGAACTCAAAATTAGTTAAAAAATGCAGTAAAATAAAAACACAACAATAGAAGCCTATTTACATATTCCAGCATTAACTTACGGTTATAACAAGTTAGGCGGCAATTTTTAAGCGGCTCAACTTAGTATCAAGAAGCTAATGAATCACTCATCTGGGTAAACACATCACTAACAAGTAGCTGCGCATCACTTTTGAGTACAATCTCTAGAAGGCCATGCAGGAAGCAAGTTCAGAGAGCTCTTGGAGGATTGCTTCAGAAGCTATATTGACCTTCTACTATTCACTGACAATCCCGTAGATGCACAAATTCTGTGATTACTCGAAACCAGATGCGACAATAGCGATAATCACTCTTGTCAATCCATAATATTAACACCCCAACTCAGCAGCATCTCTGCACAACAAAGTTGACAAAAATGGTTGTTCACTATCAATATTCAGAACCAAGTAGATGGTCACATTCAAAACAAAGTGCATCTCTGCACAAGAAAGTCCTGAACACAGTTAGTTGTTCACAACCAATACCGAGGACTAAGTAGATGGTATAATTAAAAATAGTGTCCCAATACGGCAATACCCTTATGTCGATCAATAAGGGTAACACCCTATCTCAGCAGCATCTCTCCACAACAAAGTCACTGAATACTATTTACAATCAATTCTGAAGTACTAAGTGGATGGTGACATTAAGAACAAATTAATACATTAACCAAATTAAGCTTTCCAGAGAAATCATTATATTTTACCTGAGAGGAAATATCATAATTGCAGCAAAGGATTTTATTGGTTCCATCTACTCCACTAAATTCCCACATTTGCAGTAACCTAACAAGTAAAGAAGCACTGAAAATTTAAGCATCACACGCAACATGGATGTCAAATGCAGCCATTTTGATTCACATGTTAATGGGAATGGAAACAAGGACATATGGACATTTGAATTACCTTGGAGATGTAAAAATCATCCGGAAATTATTTCAATTCTCAAGGGTAAAATGAACCCAAGAGAGGATCTTAAATCACTAGTTGCTATTATAAAGCTTGAAGAAGGTGATTTACATTCAAAACCACATTCAACTTCATCTAGATTCCGGCATTATGAAACCTCTTTGTTTGAAAAATCCATTTTCACTGAGAGAGTTGATTACTAAACATATCTTAGAATCTCATCGATTGAACATAGAACTAAGATATGTTTTTAAAAGAAGGAGACGGTTACTATCAGAAGCTTTTCTTGATCTTGGTTTTCTGTAGTCGAATTTTGATGATTTTAAGGAAGGAAGATCTAATTTAGAATTGCAAGCCCCTTCCAGGTTTTTTATTCTCAACACTCCCCACTTTGAGTATGCATTCTACCCTCTTTAGTTAACCACAAGAGATTAAGTCAAAATAGAATCTATGATAAGATCTAATTTTATCATCTAAGAGTTAAAAGTTGAAAACTCAATGAAGGTGATTGTTACCCGAAGAAGGGTTCTGAGAATAACAAACAAGACACTTGCACTTGTAATACCAATTTAATGCTTCTTGGATTCAAAGAGAATGTAGTTCCTCCACCAGATTCCCATAGGAAACCACCAATTACTAATCTACATGATGCCATTTCTAGATTGACACACACTTACCAGAAGAAGATGATGATATATGAGAAGTAAGATTTTGCTTGATCCTTGATTAGATTATTTTATTGTCTACTAGAGTTTATGGTGGCGTTCATGAGGGGGAGATCTAGAGACGAGGGGAAAGAAGAAATGAATAAGAAAGAATGTTAGGTTTTTAGGTTTGGGTGGTGTTAAGTAGTAAGTTCGGTCAAAGCTAGTCAAAGAAAGTCAAGGTCATTGCACTAAAAGCTGGCAAAGCTTTTGTACTTTAGGTCACATGTTGGGATCTTTGAACTAGAATTTGTTGATTTTCCTAAAAAAGATCACCTACATCCAAGGTTCAAGGAAAAAATAATCAAGGAGATCACGGTACACTAGAGACAGTTACAACTTGGCCGAGCAAAAACAAGATGATGAGCCAAAGTAGTGGATGTTCTTCGCGTAGGTCACCGTAATGGTTACTACCTCACCAAGCTAAAATAAGATGATGAGCCAGACCCAAAGAATTTTGAAGTGTAATAGACAGGTACGAATCAATTGCATAGGCCTTACATCTGCATAGACAGGTTCAATCATAATTCAAATCTTTATATTTTTCAAACTCTCGGTTCATTCTATGATTCCAAATTCAGATCACTATCATTCTATCATCAACCACACAAGTGGTATAATAGTATAAACACTTCAAAAAAACATTTGTTGTGGAAAACAACTGATTAAACTAGAAATCACATAGTACAACATAGGAAAAACAACTAACCACTAGATCTAAGAAATGGAAGTTTGTTGGCCAGGTAACATCTGTAAGATGAACCATTTCCTGTATGAACAACCAAATCCACAACTCTCAACCAAAAGAGCTAACAAGATCTCTCCTCCATGCATCTTGTACTCGCATCATTTTCCCTCCAACTCCTTGCTCTGAAAAAATTCTATAAACGAACATTTGCATGACTACATCATAGACCAATTTCTTCATAACTCCTGACGAGACCGGTTCAACCTAATCAGGTCATCTGCAAATGTAGCCGCAGTATTCCAAATCTCTTTAATTCTAAGTGATTACCAAGAAATCCATCGATGTAGCAAAGATTAAGTTCATGAGAACAAAATAAATTAATCTTGATGAATGCAATTTCAGCCTTCTCAAACTTGATAATATCAAGAGACAAACAGCAAACTGGTCTTTCCAGTAGGTATACTGACCTCCCACTGTTCACTGGCAAACCCGTCCAAGCAAAAACAATTGCGACCACTCTAACCAAAAACCAGATATGCCAATAAAAGACCTTCACTCCACTTCCATGTGCAGACAGGGCCGTTCCTGAGTTGTTTTTTCCTGGAAGCGTACAACCAGTTTCTT
This sequence comes from Papaver armeniacum, assembly GCA_023531295.1. Classification (NCBI taxonomy): domain Eukaryota; kingdom Viridiplantae; phylum Streptophyta; class Magnoliopsida; order Ranunculales; family Papaveraceae; genus Papaver; species Papaver armeniacum. The sequence continues at coordinate 21,998 of JAJJWW010014404.1, forward strand.
CTCGGCATCAACACCATCTCATTCATCAATCACAGACCCATTCATTCATTATTTCACAACCGAAAGCAAAACCCCCAATTCGAATTGAAGAAAACCAAAGAGAAAAAGAGATGAATTTGTACCTTAACACACTGTATCCTGGCTATTTCCGTCAATTCCGTATCAATTCTATCATTAATTTTCGATTCCCAGATCCAATTCTTGTTCATCTCAACTGTTCACAGAATTACATCTCCTCTTCTAGTCTTCTCTGTTTGAAATCTCTGTCCAATCAACCATGTCGATCTCCAAATACAACTCAAATTTCCGTAAACACAGCCATAGTTTCTGCATCTCGATCTATGTTCTTCACAGCAGCTTTATCTCCTATCTCAGATTTAAATTCATCAACAATAAAAGCTCAGATCCCCTTTCTACAACTCCATCAAAGTCCCATCACTTCGAATTCGTATTTACAAATATTGTTTGGCTCCCTGGAAATCGCTTTAAATTTCACCAACAAAACGTCCATGTGTTTGCAATTTTAAGAACTTTCAGCATCTCTAATTATGTTGCCTGATGGACAAACCTATTTGTAGTCTAACTAAAAAATCACTGATACGGGGGTGACGTGATACAGATACCTGTATATTGATATGGAAATGCTGTTTTTCATGTACTGACCGCCGGATATGGCATCACTGTTGGAATCGCTCCAGCTTTCAGAACCTTATAGTACCAAGTAACCATTACTGCATCAGCATTGTTTTCAATAAAGATTTCAAAACTAATCCTCTTCAGTTGGTGAGAAGAAAACAACATAACAAAATAAAATACTTTCGCAATTCCGAACTCTAAAAGTCAGCTCTACACATATAAGCTACTTAACGTAAAAATAACAGTCAAAAGCCATAAAAATGCGGCTAATCAGAACTCCTACTGCCAGACCCACAACTGTACTCCACATAACTTGAGTTCGCACCATTTGATTCCGATGCAAATTCTTCTGAATTCAAATCCCAGGCTTTCTTGAATTCTTGCTCTCAACAGGTTCGTTAAATGAAAATATCTACATCCTGACCAATTTTTTAAAAATTCCTGACCAAGCTGGTTCAACCTAGTCAGTCGTACGAGCTTGCAGTATCACAATTGATCCCCTCTTTAAACCCCCGACCAAGCTGGTTGAACCTAGTCAGTCGTACGCAAAAATAGCTTGCAGTATCACATTTGGTCTCCTCTTAGCTTGCAGTATCACATTTGGTCTCCTCTTTAAACCCGAATGATTACAATGACAATCCAGTATGGCAGATAAAAAAGTATAATGACTTGGAAAAAAATTGTAATCGCTCAGTCAAGACCAGATGTGAGTCATGTGACAATGAAGATCTTCACTCAACTTCCTCCGGCACAGAGCTTATAAACCCATTCCAACAAACTCAACTGAGCAGTTCACCCCTAATAAGCAGCATCACTGCAGTAGATAAATACAGTTGTTCAGGATTAATGCTAAGAAGTAAGTAAATGGTCACATTTAAAACAAAGTGCAACATAAAACAGCGTACCAAAAAAAAAAAAAAAAAACTTAATATCCTGTTTTAACATACCAGAATTCTGCTGTCCAAGGAATCGCTACTTTATGAGAGGAAAAATCATTAATTATTGATGAAAGATTCTCGTGCCTCCAAATATAAAAGAGCTCTTTCACTAAATTCCCACACTTTCGATAACCTAATGAGTAAAGAACCACTTAAATTTCAGCAATGCAACCAATTTGAAAGTTTAATTCTACAAAGTTTAACTACAAACTCAGTAAATAATTCCAAACAGTTTTTTGGTTGAATAGCCCTTGGATTTGAATTTCTGGGTCTAAAAGACGAGCAAAGTATGACTCCGGCTATAATAACCAAGATTCTCTAATATCCTGCGCGGCTATTTAGCCCAAAAAAATTTCTATCAGTTTACTAATTTATCCTCTTCTTCTTTTTCTATTTTGCTAAACGGACACTGAGAAGCATTTGACGCTAGAAAATTATAGGCGCCATTGCCTCCACCTTCTAAATCTTCATAACCAGCTGGTGATAGTGATGATGAAATACAATTAGATGAAACATTTAACAAACCCATGTTTAGAATACATGAATGTTCGTTATAATTAACTCATCTTATGATTGTTCTGTTCGAAATCTCAAATCTCATGATATGGAAGAGGTTGATTGAGTTTGAGTAAATTCGAATAATGAATTTGGACTGATAAAATAGGGAAGAAACAGAGTCTTTGTTCCATTAATCAATGCCGACAAACCAAAACTCATGTGGCTGTGATAATTGGGTTGAGTGTATTCCGGATATATGGTTCAAGCTGTTAGATGTAGCTTAAGGCTATTTGTTGGCTTGATTTTTGATGGTGTGTTTGGGAATGGAGACGTTTGGTTTAGGACAAGTTTTCGGATGTAAAATCATTTGAAGAACCCAAATTTGCAGCAATGGTTTATTGGTATTTTAGGGGTTTTAGAACATACCCAAGAATGAATATTTGAATATGAAATTGGTTTGGATTTGGATTGATTAATCAACAAAAAAACAAGTTAAGAGAAGCGGACTATCGGTTGTCAATTGAGTGATGAATGGGTATCGATTGTGAATGGAGAGAAAGATGCCCACATGATGTTCGAGAAAATGTCCAGAAGAAGAAAAAATTGGTCCAAGGCTATTGTGATTTTGGTCGTGTATAATATATTGCAAGTGATTTTTAGGATAAACCTATATTTATCCACGAAATACACAAGATGCACATGAGTGCATAATGCATATTCATAGAAGAAATAGGTTTTAGACTATGTTGCACCTGGGTGCATCATGCATATTTTTTTGATTCTTATAGAAAAAAATTTGGTCAAGTTGCACACAGGTGTATAATGCATTTTTCTATAAAAAATAAATTTTGGCCAGGTTGCACCTGGGTGCATAATGGTATTTTTATATGAAATAAATTTTGGCCAAGTTGCACCTGGGTGCATAATGATATTTTTATATGAAATAAATATTGATAAGTTGCACCTGGCCGCATAATATATACTCGGCTTGGGTTAAAATAATATTTTTTTTCTTTTCGAATTTCATATCAACAATGGATCTTGTTTTGTAGAGATTTTCGAGCCCTTTCCAAAAATATAAATTTTATTAAAATCCGACTTATATTTCGGAAGTTAAGACATTTCTCGCGATTAATTTTAATTAGAGGAGAGAGAAAAGGATAAGAAAAATAATAAAGTATAAAGCAAAGGGTATATATGACTAATATTTCTTATGTCTTTTTTTTCACCCATTTTAACTATATTTTAATTTTTTAATTTTTATATTTTACAAGTCCATTTACTCCCATACTTTATGGGTTATGGTCATATGACCCATTTTCCGATAATTCAAATGAGACAGCAGCTTTGGTTCATAAATACTTATTAAAATGATTGCAAAGGATATATCTTAGTTTGTAGCTAGTCTACAGTCGCATACCCTAATCGGAGAGCATTGTCAACCAGAACCCCCATGACCTCATAAGAGAAGTCCACCTCTTCGTCCCACTTGCTAGTAACTCTTGTACTAACTAATACCCAAGTGCAGCCTTTGAGGATTTGAAGTGTTGATTTTCAGCTGAAAAAGAAATCATGATATCCAATCCCTAGAATTAGAAAAATAAAATCCAATACATGAAATGAAAGAAAAGAGATGCCGAACTATAGAATTGGTGGTCAGTGGACACCGAACTGAAGAAGTGGGTTCATGGGGGGCGAGCAATATAACAAAATAAAAGGTTCCACAATCGGCACTCTTAAAGGCACTTTTATAAGACGCAACAACCAAAGCGGCCGCTAATGCATTGGAAGATCTAAATTCCATGATTGTCATAGTAAAATAAAGCCATGTCGGTTTATAGGATACACAATATGTAAAAATAACAGTGAATTGCGGCTGATTTTAATTCCTCTTGCCAGACCCATAAGACTGGTTTGAATTCTTCTAAAGATATACTGGCCTCCAACTTTTGACAAACTCTTAGAGGTACAAAATTTGCGATCATTAATAGATCTTTGCTCAACTTGCAGTTGCAAAGCTTATAAACACATTTCAAGGTAACGTGTCATACCATAATTAAACCCATTAAATCCTCTCTCTCCTCTCTCTCTCTTTCTCTCTCAGACCCCCTTCACCCCCTTCAAACCCTAGCGCCGTTTCCATTTTCTCTCCTCGGATTTGTCCTATTTTGGCCTAAATCCGAGGAGAGGTTCTTAGTTTAGGTGATATCTTAGTATTAATTTCATTTTAGATTTAGATTTGGGTCATTTCTCCTCTTTGATGGAGGCGAGGGTTGGAGCTTCTGCAACCTCTTCTGGCAAGTTGTGCTTGGTGATGGTCCTATGTTCTACCTTTTGTCAAGCGTTGGGAAGAGATAACCTAGGTTGGGAATCATGTTTTGTTGATGTCGGAGTACATCTCAAAGCATGGTGATCAAGGTTTTATATCTCTGTTTGGGTTTTGGAAGTTTGAAGATGGTGGAGGTGGTGCTATTATCTCGGTCGTCTCATCATTTGGCGGTGCAATTCTTTGGGTTAGCTACTGTTTCGATGGCACCAATTAGTTAGTGATGATGCTATTTTCTAGATCTACTTCAAGTTGTTTGGAAGAGGAAACCTTGGTGGGTAATCCGGTGTTTGTTGATGGTGGCGTCTATCACAATGGGGTGGCCAGGTTTTTTCTCTGTGGGATTGAAAGCTTGAAGTTGTATTGGTAAAGATGCTCATGTTGGTGGTGCAGTGGCGGCGGGGAGTCATGGTTTATCTTTTCATTCTTTCATGTCCAGTTTTTCAACCATTATTGGTTTACCGTAAATATGGTGCAGGTGTGTTAGGGTTCTAAACCAAAACAACTGTTAAGAAAAACTAGATAGAACCCTAAAGATAAAATCCTTTTTTATGGGGATTAGCCACCTCTGCTTTGTAACAATAAGAGAACTGAAGTTGTATTAATTGAAGTGTTCAAAACAAGCTCACGAATTGAGTATTTATACTAATCAGTACTTGCCTAATCAAGAAGTAACTTACGTATTTAAGAATCCTAACTAAATAAGGAAACTACCTAGTTAACTAAATAAAGGAAATACTGGGGTTAAGGAGTTGGCACGCAACATCCCACCCTCCTTGAAAGCATGCTTGTCCTCAAGCATCAAATTCTGGAAATCGTAATAGTAGTTCATCAGCATCTTCCCACGTAGCTTCTTCCACTGGATGATCCTCCCACTGGACTAACCATTTAGTGCCTGCATGATCTCCTTTCTTGAACATTTTTCGTTTCAAAATTTTAGTTGGTTCCCACTTATCATAATCCTTGTAATTGGTAGATTAGTATCCACAATTTGAAGAACCAAGTTGCGATTTCAAGTTTGTGAAACATGAAACACTTGGATGAATACGATTTGGAAGTAGGTAAGTCCAACCTATAAGCCACTGCACCAATTCTTTCAAGGATACGAAAAGGGCCGTAAAACTTAGGAGAAAGCTTAGAATAAGCCTGATTTGCAACTGTGTTTTGCCTATAAGGCTGTAGTCTAAGAAAAACCAAACCATTGACTGCAAAAGTTCTCTCAGTACGATGTGTATCAGCATAATTCTTCATTCTTAATTGAGCAGCTTGCAAATGGGACTTCAAAAGCTTTAAAGTATGATCCCTAGCTCGTAATGTAGAATCAACGAGCATTTGAGATGTAGAACCTGGTAAGTAAGAGGATCCTGTTGGAGGCGAACGACTATAGACCGCTTGATATGGAGTCATCTGAATTCTTTGAATGAAAACTTGTGTTATACCACCATTCCGCCCATGGTAACCATCTTGACCATTCACTAGGTTTTGTTCAGCAAAACATCGTAAATAACATTCTAAAGTTCTATTAGTAACTTCGGTTTGTCCATCAGATTGTGGATGATATCTTTGAACTTCTACATAACTTTGTATCCTGTAAAGAAAAATATGCTTCCCAAAAATTGCTCATGAAGATGGGATCACGGTCACTTACAATAGTTCGTGGCATGCCATGCAAACGTACTATTTCTCGTACAAAAATGTCAGCAATAGAGCTGGCAGAATAAGGATGAGAGAGTGCAATAAAATGGCCATATTTAGATAATCTATCTACGACCACGAGAATAGAGTTTTTGCGATGTGAAAGTGGAAACCCATCGATGAAATCCATCGATATATCTAACCAAATATCAGCAGGTATAGGTAGAGGACTCAATAATCCTGGAGGGGCTACGGTTTCAGCTTTATTACGCTGACAAATATCACAGTGAGAAATGAAGGTTTTAACTGCAGTTTTCATACCTTTCCAATAAAAACTGTGTTGTAAACGCTTATAGGTGCGTAAGAATCCAGCATGACCACCAATGGGATTAGAATGGAACTCTTCAAGAAGTTTAATGCACCAGGTGGAAGAAGATGGCACCACTATACGACCTTTATAACGTAAAACTCCATCAGCATAAGAAAAATTGGGTTTACAAGTATCATTGGCACGCAACTTTGAATAAGAAGACCCAATTCTGTATCATCATGGCATTCATTAATAATGTCAGTAAGACCAGAGAAAATAGGCGCAAAGAGAAGTAAAAAAGAACCATGAATCCGAGAAAGTGCATCAGCTGCAATATTTTCTTTGCCTTTACGAAAAATAATCTCATAGTCGTACCCCAATAATTTAGATAACCACTTTTGTTGTTCCATAGAAGATAATTTTTGATCCAAAAAATACTTTAAACTCCTATGATCTGTATAAATTTTGAAATGCCTCCCTAGTAAATATGGACGCCATTTTTTGAACTGCAGAAACCACAGCGAGCATTTCCTTATCATATAGAGAGATTCAAATTTTTACCAGATAAAGGTTTACTGTAATATGCAATTGGTCTATTTGATTGCATTAGAACAGCACCTAATCCATTCCCCGAAGCATCACATTCCAATACAAATTCCTTTGTAAAATCTGGAAGTATTAAAACTGGTGTTGAAGTTAAAGCTTGTTGGAGTTGTTTGAAAGCCGCAGTAGTTGTGTCAGTCCAAACAAAAGCGTCTTTCTTGAGTAGTTGAGTTAATGGTGCACTTATTTTTCCAAAATCCTTAACAAATTTCCGATAATAACCAGCTAAACCCAAAAAGCCACGTAATGCCTTAATTGTAGTAGGAATTGGCCATGACAAAATACATTGTATTTTTTCATTCTCTACTGAAACTCCTTCGGATGAAATAACATGACCAAGATAGCCAATAGAACTTTGAGCAAATGCACACTTTGAATCCTTAACAAACAATTTATTAGTGCGTATAATGTCAAACACTAAAGATAAGTGCTTGATATGATCCTCAAGATTGTCACTATAAATTAAAATATCATCAAAGAAAACAAGCACGAAACTGCGTAAATAAGGCCTGAAAATATGATGCATGAAGCTCGAAAAGTGGCGGAGGGCGTTTGAAAGACCAAAAGGCATGACAAGAAATTCGTAGTGACCATCATGAGTTCTAAAAGCCGTCTTTGGAATGTCAGGCGCATGCACTCTAAGTTGGTGATAACCAAAACGAAAATCCAGTTTAGAAAAAATGGTTTTTCCATGTAATTCATCCAACAATTCATCCACCATTGGAATGGGAAATCTATCTTTGTGATCGACTTGTTTAAAGCTCGATAATCCACACACATCCTCCAAGAACCATCTTTTTTGCGAACCATTAAAATGGGAGAAGAGTAGGGACTAGAGCTTGGTCTAATGAAACCAGCATGTTGTAATTCTTTCACAATTTTTTCTATTTCATCCTTTTGAAAATGTGGATAACGATAAGGTCTCACATTAACTGGAGCAGAACTAGGAAGTAGTGGAATATGATGATCATGCAAACGTTCAGGTGGAAGAATATTTGAAATCTTAAAAATATCTTCATATTCAAACAATAGTTGTTGGATCTCAGGCGGCACAACTGAAGTTGAATTAATAGCAGTACTATGAATTGGGTTGAGTGTATTCCGGATATATGGTTCAAGCTGTTAGATGTAGCTTAAGGCTATTTGTTGGCTTGATTTTTGATGGTGTGTTTGGGAATGGAGACGTTTGGTTTAGGACAAGTTTTCGGATGTAAAATCATTTGAAGAACCCAAATTTGCAGCAATGGTTTATTGGTATTTTAGGGGTTTTAGAACATACCCAAGAATGAATATTTGAATATGAAATTGGTTTGGATTTGGATTGATTAATCAACAAAAAAACAAGTTAAGAGAAGCGGACTATCGGTTGTCAATTGAGTGATGAATGGGTATCGATTGTGAATGGAGAGAAAGATGCCCACATGATGTTCGAGAAAATGTCCAGAAGAAGAAAAAATTGGTCCAAGGCTATTGTGATTTTGGTCGTGTATAATATATTGCAAGTGATTTTTAGGATAAACCTATATTTATCCACGAAATACACAAGATGCACATGAGTGCATAATGCATATTCATAGAAGAAATAGGTTTTAGACTATGTTGCACCTGGGTGCATCATGCATATTTTTTTGATTCTTATAGAAAAAAAATTTGGTCAAGTTGCACCTGGGTGTATAATGCATTTTTCTATAAAAAATAAATTTTGGCCAGGTTGCACCTGGGTGCATAATGGTATTTTTATATGAAATAAATTTTGGCCAAGTTGCACCTGGGTGCATAATGATATTTTTATATGAAATAAATATTGATAAGTTGCATAATGGTTTAAAATAATATTTTTTTCTTTTTCGCATAATATATGTTTTGGATATTTTGGGTTAAAATAATATTTTTTTTTCTTTTCGAATTTCATATCAACAATGGATCTTGTTTTGTAGAGATTTTCAAGTCCAGCCCTTTCCAAAAATATAAATTTTATTAAAATCCGTTAAACTTATATTTGGGAAGTTAAGACATTTCATCATTTTAGCGATTAATTTTAATTAGAGGAGAGAGAAAAGGATAAGAAAAATAATAAAGTATAAAGCAAAGGGTATATATGACTAATATTTCTTATGTTTTTTTCACCCAGAGCTATATTTTACAAGTCCATTACTCCCATACTTTATGGGTTATGGTCATATGACCCATTTTCCGATAATTCAAATGAGACAGCAGCTTTGGTTCATAAATACTTATTAAAATGATTGCAAAGGATATATCTTAGTTTGTAGCTAGTCTACAGTCGCATACCCTAATCGGAGAGCATTGTCAACCAGAACCCCCATGACCTCATAAGAGAAGTCCACCTCTTCGTCCCACTTGCTAGTAACTCTTGTACTAACTAATACCCAAGTGCAGCCTTTGAGGATTTGAAGTGTTGATTTTCAGCTGAAAAAGAAATCATGATATCCAATCCCTAGAATTAGAAAAATAAAATCCAATACATGAAATGAAAGAAAAGAGATGCCGAACTATAGAATTGGTGGTCAGTGGACACCGAACTGAAGAAGTGGGTTCATGGGGGGGCGAGCAATATAACAAAATAAAAGGTTCCACAATCGGCACTCTTAAAGGCACTTTTATAAGACGCAACAACCAAAGCGGCCGCTAATGCATTGGAAGATCTAAATTCCATGATTGTCATAGTAAAATAAAGCCATGTCGGTTTATAGGATACACAATATGTAAAAATAACAGTGAATTGCGGCTGATTTTAATTCCTCTTGCCAGACCCATAAGACTGGTTTGAATTCTTCTAAAGATATACTGGCCTCCAACTTTTGACAAACTCTTAGAGGTACAAAATTTGCGATCATTAATAGATCTTTGCTCAACTTGCAGTTGCAAAGCTTATAAACACATTTCAAGGTAACGTGTCATACCATAATTAAACCCATTAAATCCTCTCTCTCCTCTCTCTCTCTTTCTCTCTCAGACCCCCTTCACCCCCTTCAAACCCTAGCGCCGTTTCCATTTTCTCTCCTCGGATTTGTCCATTTTTGGACTAAATCCGAGGAGAGGTTCTTAGTTTAGGTGATAACTTAGTATTAATTTCATTTTCGATTTAGATTTGGGTCCTTTCTCCTCTTTTTTATGGATGATGGAGGCGAGGGTTGGAGCTTCTGCAACCTCTTCTGGCGAGTTGTGCTTGGTGATGGTCCCATGTTCTACCTAATGTCAAGCGTTGGGAAGAGATAACCTAGGTTGGGAATCATGTTTTGTTGATGTCGGAGTACATCTCAGCATGGTGATCAAGGTTTTATATCTCTGTTTGGGTTTTGGAAGTTTGAAGATGGTGGAGGTGGTGCTATTATCTGGTCGTCTCATCGCTGGCGGTGCAATTCTTTGGGTTAGCTCATTTTCGATGGCACCAATTGGTTAGTGATGATGCTATTTTCTAGATCTACTTCAAGTTGTTTGGAAGAGGAAACCTTGGTGGGTAATCCAGTGTTTGTTGATGGTGGCGTCTATCACAATGGGGTGGCCAGGTTTTTTCTCTGTGGGATTGAAAGCTTGAAGTTGTATTGGTAAAGATGCTCATGTTGGTGGTGCGGTGGCGGCGGGAGTCATGGTTTATCTTTTCATTCTTTCATGTCCAGTTTTTTCAACCATTATTGGTTTACCGTAAATATGGTGCAGGTGTGTTAGGGTTCTAAACCAAAACAACTGTTAAGAAAAACTAGATAGAACCCTAAAGATAAAATCCTTTTTTATGGGGATTAGCCACCTCTGCTTTGTAACAATAAGAGAACTGAAGTTGTATTAATTGAAGTGTTCAAAACAAGCTCACGAATTGAGTATTTATACTAATCAGTACTTGCCTAATCAAGAAGTAACTTACGTATTTAAGAATCCTAACTAAATAAGGAAACTACCTAGTTAACTAAATAAAGGAAATACTGGGGTTAAGGAGTTGGCACGCAACATCCCACCCTCCTTGAAAGCATGCTTGTCCTCAAGCATCAAATTCTGGAAATCGTAATAGTAGTTCATCAAACATCTTCCCACGTAGCTTCTTCCTTTGGATGATCCTCCCACTGGACTAACCATTTAGTGCCTGCATGATCTCCTTTCTTGAACATTTTTCGTTCCAAAATTTTAGCTGGTTCCCACTTATCATAATCCACTTGTAATTGGTAGATTAGTATCCACAACAATTTGAAGAACCAAGTTGCAGTTTCAGCTGTGAAACATGAAACACTGGATGAATACGACTGGAAGTAGGTAAGTCCAACCTATAAGCCACTGCACCAATTCTTTCAAGGATACGAAAAGGGCCGTAAAACTTAGGAGAAAGCTTAGAATAAGCCTGATTTGCAACTGTGTTTTGCCTATAAGGCTGTAGTCTAAGAAAAACCAAATCATTGACTGCAAAAGTTCTCTCAAGACGATGTGTATCAAAGATAATTCTTCATTCTTAATTGAGCAGCTTGCAAATGGGACTTCAAAAGCTTTAAAGTATGATCCCTAGCTCGTAATGTAGAATCAACATGACATTGACGGATGTAGAACCCGGTAAGTAAGAGGATACTTGTTGGAGGCGAACGACTATAGACTCGCTTGATATGGAGTCATCTCGAATTCTTTGAATGAAAACTTGTGTTATACCACCATTCCGCCCATGGTAACCATCTTGACCATTCACTAGGTTTTGTTCCAGCAAAACATCGTAAATAACATTCTAAAGTTCTATTAGTAACTTCAGTTTGTCCATCAGATTGTGGATGATATGCTGAACTTCTACATAACTTTGTATCATGTAAAGAAAAATATGCTTCCCAAAAATTGCTCATGAAGATGGGATCACGGTCACTTACAATAGTTCGTGGCATGCCATGCAAACGTACTATTTCTCGTACAAAAATGTCAGCAATAGAGCTGGCAGAATAAGGATGAGAGAGTGCAATAAAATGGCCATATTTAGATAATCTATCTACGACCACGAGAATAGAGTTTTTGCGATGTGAAAGTGGAAACCCATCGATGAAATCCATCGATATATCTAACCAAATATCAGCAGGTATAGGTAGAGGACTCAATAATCCTGGAGGGCTACGGTTTCAGCTTTATTATGCCGACAAATATCACAATGAGAAATGAAGGTTTTAATCTGCAGTTTTCATACCTTTCCAATAAAAACGTGTTGTAAACGCTATAGGTGCGTAAGAATCCAAAGATGACCACCAATGGGATTAGAATGGAACTCTTCAAGAAGTTTAATGCACCAGGTGGAAGAAGATGGCACCACTATACGACCTTTATAACGTAAAACTCCATCAGCATAAGAAAAATTGGGTTTACAAGTATCATTGGCACGCAACTGCTGAATAAGAAGACCCAATTCTGTATCATCATGGCATTCATTAATAATGTCAGTAAGACCAGAGAAAATAGGCGCAAAGAGAAGTAAAAAAGAACCATGAATCCGAGAAAGTGCATCAGCTGCAATATTTTCTTTGCCTTTACGAAAAATAATCTCATAGTCGTACCCCAATAATTTAGATAACCACTTTTGTTGTTCCATAGAAGATAATTTTTGATCCAAAAATACTTTAAACTCCTATGATCTCGTATAAATTTTGAAATGCCTCCCTAGTAAATATGGACGCCATTTTTGAACTGCAGAAACCACAGCGAGCATTTCCTTATCATATATAGAGAGATTCAAATTTTTACCAGATAAAGGTTTACTATAATATGCAATTGGTCTATTTGATTGCATTAGAACAAAGACCTAATCCATTCCCCGAAGCATCACATTCCAATACAAATTCCTTTGTAAAACTGGAAGTATTAAAACCGGTGTTGAAGTTAAAGCTTGTTGGAGTTGTTTGAAAGCCGCGAAGAGTTGTTTAGGTCAAACAAAAGCATCTTTCTTGAGTAGCTGAGTTAATGGTGCACTTATTTTTCCAAAATCCTTAACAAATTTCCGATAATAACCAGCTAAACCCAAAAAGCCACGTAATGCCTTAATTGTAGTAGGAATTGGCCATGACAAAATACATTGTATTTTTTCATTCTCATCGAAACTCCTTCGGATGAAATAACATGACCAAGATAGCCAATAGAACTTTGAGCAAATGCACACTTTGAATCCTTAACAAACAATTTATTAGTGCGTATAATGTCAAACACTAAAGATAAGTGCTTGATATGATCCTCAAGATTGTCACTATAAATTAAAATATCATCAAAGAAAACAAGCACGAACCTGCGTAAATAAGGCCTGAAAATATGATGCATGAAGCTCTGAAAAGTGGCAGGTGCGTTTGAAAGACCAAAAGGCATGACAAGAAATTCGTAGTGACCATCATGAGTTCTAAAAGCCGTCTTTGGAATGTCAGGCGCATGCACTCTAAGTTGGTGATAACCAAAACGAAAATCCAGTTTAGAAAAAATGGTTTTTCCATGTAATTCATCCAACAATTCATCCACCATTGGAATGGGAAATCTATCTTTGTGATCACTTGTTTAAAGCTCGATAATCCACACACATCCTCCAAGAACCATCTTTTTGCGAACCATTAAAATGGGAGAAGAGTAGGGACTAGAGCTTGGTCTAATGAAACCAAAGATGTTGTAATTCTTTCACAATTTTTTCTATTTCATCCTTTTGAAAATGTGGATAACGATAAGGTCTCACATTAACTGGAGCAGAACCAGGAAGTAGTGGAATATGATGATCATGCAAACGTTCAGGTGGAAGAATATTTGAAATCTTAAAAATATCTTCATATTCAAACAATAGTTGTTGGATCTCAGGCGGCACAACTGAAGTTGAATTAATAGCAGTACTAGCTGAAGATAGTTGAAGAAGAAAACCATAAGTCTCTTTGCGTAATAAATGTTGCATGGGAGATGCATCCAGGAGCATGACAGATGAAGAAGTTTTCCCACGTATGATGATATTCTCTTCACCAACTTTGAACTGCATCGTCAAGTGAGTAAAATCCCAAGATATTTCACCCAATGTGCGTAACCATTGGACACCCAACACTGCATCACAACCGCTGATGTCTAAAAGATGAAAATCAACCAGAAAAGTATATTGTTGTAGCTTAACCGGCACATTTAAACAATACCCATGGGTACGTAACTGACCTCCATCACCTATTGTGACACATAAGGAAGAATTTGATTCAATCTTATAACCACATTGCTTTGCAATTGTTGGATGAAGAAAATTGTGCGTAGCTCGTAATCCACCAAAAATGTAAGAGCTCGAGCCTTAATAAAACCTTGAATGCGCATGGTGTTTGGAAAACTAGAACCCACCAAAGAATGCAAAGAAATATTCAGCTCTTGTTCTTGTGGTAATTTAGTAGTATCAGAAGGTGGAGGCTGAATTTCTTCATCAAAGTTCGGATCATCAGTGTCATAAATACTTTGAGGCATATCTAAAATCAATAGTCTTGGTTTGACACATAAGTGACCAGGCTTGTAATAATCATCACAATTGAAACAAAGACCCTTGTCTCGTCTTTCTTTTTGTTCTTCCCATGTTAATCTTTTAGCTCCAGGTGGCAATGCTGATTTTTTTATTTGTTGGTTGGTAGCCATTGAGGTTCTAAAAGGGTTAGAACAAAAAGGTTTGGAAACTGAAGAGGCTGCAATGATATTATCTTCTTGTTGTATTGCCTTTTTGAAGGCTTCGGCTAAAGTCTTGGGTTCAAATAAACGAACACCAGTGCCAATATCCACTCGTAGGGGCAAAGCAATAAATAAATCAACAAGGTACTGTGTAGGAAGATCATGAACAAAATTTATCAATTTTTCAAACTCAGAGATTAGTTGTCGAACGGTACCTGATTGAGACAATTTTGTCAATGCAATATGTGGATTTATAAACTTGTGATCCCAGAATCTGTCACGAATTAGAGAACAAAAATCTTCCCAAGATGGTGTGGGATTAGACTTTTTAAACCAACGATACCAGGAATTGGCATCATCTGTCAGATGAGCAGCAGCAACTTGAATTTGAAAATCTGCATTGATTGAATATAGGTTGAAATACTGCTCAGCTTGAAAAATCCAGCCGTCAGGATTTGTACCATCAAAAGTTGGAAATTTTATGTTGATGGAACCCGGAAAAATAGGTGGATTGGTACCACCCCCGTTACCATTATTATTGCCATCACCATTAACATTGCCATTATTTCCAATGCGTTGATTTGTTTCGCCCTGCACCGAGAGCATCGGTAATGGCGTCTTTCATCGCAGATTGTGAAAGCTTTCATATCTTCTTTGTGGTTTGCTCGCAACTCCTTCTTTAGTCTCATTTGTTTTAATGTCATCTTGTCATTTGTTTAGTTAGGGTAGTAATCAACTCTTTGATATCATCTTTTATACTTATAGCTAATTCCTTGATCTCATCTTTTAAACCAGTAACTTCTGCTGTTAACTCCACAATCGTCATGATAAAGAAAAAAAAATTCTTTGAAATTCCGAGAATATATATCAAACCCGCTTCGTACCGGATGTTAGGGTTCTAAACCAAAACAACTGTTAAGAACACAAAAACTAGATAGAACCCTAAAGATAAAATCCTTTTTTATGGGGATTAGCCACCTCTGCTTTGTAACAATAAGAGAACTGAAGTTGTATTAATTGAAGTGTTCAAAACAAGCTCACGAATTGAGTATTTATACTAATCAGTACTTGCCTAATCAAGAAGTAACTTACGTATTTAAGAATCCTAACTAAATAAGGAAACTACCTAGTTAACTAAATAAAGGAAATACTGGGGTTAAGGAGTTGGCACGCAACAAGGTGTATGTGGTTGTTTTCGTATTGAAGATGAGGGAGCTGGGTTATCAAAGAAAATCAAGGATTTGTTTTCATTGGCGGGGTGTCATGATCTCACGGCAATTTCTTCAACAGGTAGCAATGGCGGCGCCTGCATCACTGTGGCCGTAAAACGGTGATAGAAATGCTATTAGGGTTTTGGTTGAGAAGTGGGTGTGCTATTATAAATGGGTAGGAAGATGAAAAGGGACCTTTGGGCTCAAGTGGGTGGGCTATTATGTAGCTCTGTTGGGTTTAGGTAGCCTTTAGGCTTGTACCTGTGTTGGGAATTTTATTTTTGTTTCTCTTTTATTAGGGATACAAGGATGAAATATGGGTGAGAGCTTCTTGGAGTATGTTCTTTCAGCTCTTTGTTTGTATGGGTTGTTACTTTGCTTACTACTGGTAGGCTTTTCAATATATTATTACATTCGCCGATCAAAAAAAAATAAATAAACACATTTCAAGGCACTGGGATGACCATATACGAATACATCTGAATCATACTTCACTAGCTTCCATAAGCATTGCCACTCACGTAGATCCAAAATGGTTACACCCCTACTCAACAGTAGTCTGCACAACAAAGTCAGCAATCAAAACTGTTCATAATCAATACTGAGAACTGCACTAAATGGCCACATTCAGAAGTGCAACATTGAACAATGTACCAAAACCATGTAAACTGAATGTTGTGTTTTACCATACCACATTTCGATGTTGAGAGGAAAATTTGCTTTGCTTTTTGAGAGGGAAAGTCATAGTGATGGATTCTTAGTGCCTCCATACATAAAAAACAGCTCCTCCATGAACAAAGACCCACCAAAAATTTATTCATGAAAACCAACATCAATTCAAGTTGGGCAGCAAATTTGAGTTAAATGCTAATGGGAATGGAAATAAGGATATTCCACTAAATTACCTTGGAGCTATTTTTCACTTTCAAGAACAACGCCATCTAGATGTTCATTCAATTGCTATGGAAACACCATCACTAGCTACTTTCAAGTATTTGAATCTGGTAGAGCTTGCAAGTACCATCAATGAGCCACCATATTCCCACCAGCAACTAAACATTCTGATTACCAAAGAATTGAAAAGGAAGTCCACAATGAACATCAACTGGGTTGACTTATAGGTTTAAATCAGAACATATAATTATCTGTTCCAACCAATAAATAGCAAGAGTAATAATGGTTTAAAAGGGTGGAAAATATATATACACAAGATAGACTATAGATGCAAAACCAAACAAGAATTCCAAGAAAATCAGATAATCTTAGAATTTTCTTTTTGTTATTTATTTTCTTCTTTTGGACTTCTCTCCCAACGCTTCCAGTGAAACAAGGGTGTTCAAGTGGGGAATAGCCGAATTGCCATGCATCCAGTCCTCACCCCAAAGTTTGGTTAAAGTTGCTGTCTGCAGATCATAACAAAAAAGGGATCCACTATGTAATAGTAAAACTTGATTACTTCTTGTGAGTGCAACCAAATTATACGCATAGAGTGGGATATCCCTCTCCAATGATATACTAAACTCTTGTTCATTCCAGCACCACAAGTCTTCCAAGACTGATTGCTCCATTGCGGAGGAACTACTAGTATAATTTTTCTTTTTCTTTAATGCCCATATGCGAAGAATTGTTCTTCCTTCCTCTCTAGTGACACTAATAGCAGATAAAAACCCTCTTACTAATCTTAGATAAACAACACACGGAGAAGGTGGTAAAGGAATCAATCTAAACTCTTCGTCTTCTAAGTCGAAAGACACTATTTTACCTGCTACCCCTAACCAGTAAAGGGATCCGTTAGCACAAATAGCATGGGATAATAGACGGTGGTTGATTCTTCCTTTGTCTCTCCACCCTTGACCGCTACCCAGGGTGTATACTTGGACTTCGCTGGTGTCAAACCTATAATAATAGATTCTAACAACTTTGTACTCGTCAGTGGAATAACTGTAACCGAATCCAGAAACTAAAGTATAATAACCTCGTTCCTCCCCGCGATAATATTTTGGGAGATAAATATGTTCTCCAGTAAGGGGATTAATGATGTAGATAGGATCTCCCACCCAGGAGATTCGATCGGTTATCTTAAGGCATACCAACCCATTACAGGAACCAACCATGTCGGACAACGCCCAGCCATTGGAGGGTTCTTCAAGCTGATCATCAATCTTGTGAAGTGTCTTCTTATAAGAGCATTCTTTCTCATAAAGATTTATATCACCACAGATGTATTGCTCTCCATCTCCATAATAGAGTCTTCCTGGACTTCGCGACATAAAAAGGAGACCTGCTTTGGTATTACTTTGCAGGAGATCACGCCAGGGTTTGCAAACTAGTTTGCAGTTGATGATGGATTGGTGTGGTAAACGAAATAAGATGTTCAATATGATATCGTTGTTCGTTTTCTCCATGCTGACTAAAATTCTATGGGATGACAAAAAAAAACAAAACTAGACAAGGAGGACGAATTCTAAAGTAAACAAACAGAATCCTGAAAATCACTGAAAATTCACAAAAGAAGTAGTGATTACATGCACGGTCACCGTTTCTCTTCTGGTAGATTGGTATTTGCAATAGAATTGGGTATGTTGTTTCCTCCAAACCCTATATCGCACTATATAAATACTAAATAGGCAAAAAAAAAGGAAGAACAAACTTCAATAGGGAAGTAGCCCTGAATACTTCAGTTGAACGGCACGATTCTCGCACTAGAAGAGTTCCTTGTTTACCCTCTTTCCCTAAGTACTTCAGTTCAGTCAACCCAACAAAGCCGTAATTCACACAACAAATTCTTCCCAATCTTTGCGACTCTTCTATTCTTCCATATATACTTCATCGATCGCATAAGAGGTATGTGGAAAGTGTAAACTTGATTTGGAGAATCCTTGTAAAACAAGGAACTGAAGTCGGTTAGCTTGGTACCTAGAAATATAGTCCTTACGGATGAGTCAAAGTCTGTTGTAAAAAAGTGTATGACTAGTGAATATTCTAGACATAGCTATAATAGTTATAGTCTATATATATGCTATAATAGTTATAGTCTATATATATGGCAGTTGAGTACCAATTAAAAGTGTAATTGAGTGAAAACCAAAGTAATTGAGAGTTTGTTATAGAGTTAGTTAAGGTCTTGTACGACCTAAGAGTTTTGAAATCAATTAAAAATTTGTTTCTCCCGATTCCAATTAAAACCCGTCGTGGGTTCTTCGAGTGAGTCCTAAACACATTTTCAATACCCATTTAACCTTAACCCTAAAATCATTTCCAACAAGGTAGTGGTTTAGAGGCATCAAAAATCATTTGTCGAATTGGTGCGTACCAATTATGTATAAGAAAAATGGTATGAGATGGTTCCATAACTCTTGAAATCATGACTTTGAAAACCTATCTAATATACAATTATGAATCCCGTGATTCGCAGTGTAAATTGAACCATTACACGCCTCCAATTGTTCATGGACAAGCCGCGTACAAGTACAGATTTTGTCATCATTCAGGTCTTCCCTTAACTTGCAGGAGCAGAGCTAATTAAATTCCCATATTTTCAGTACCTAATGAGTAAATAATCACTAAAAATTTTGAGCATGACAAGTTGTAGGGCTGAACACGGTTTCGGTTTTCTGCCGGAACCGAACCGAACCAGACCGATAAGGAAGAAACCGAACCAAACCATTTACTTATGGATTGGTTATGGTAAAAAATTTTAAAAACCGACATTATTGGTTCGGTTTTGGTTTGACCTGAAAACCGAACCAAAAACCAATGGAAAACCAATAAGTATAGGTCGTTGATTAAAATCAGATAGATTTAATCTACCCCGTCCATCTCACACTTTGAATATGGAATTTAGAGCATGCAGAACTTTAGAGTTTATGTAATTTTGAATCTGTAATGTTTATGTTTTGAACTATGCTTATAAACTTGAGTTATGAACTACGCTTGTGTGTTAATTACATTTTGCAGGTAGGTTAAAAAAATTCAACTGTGTTATTTTTTTAAAAGATTTGAACTGTCAGTTTCAGAAAACTGAATATTCAAAACTGAATATTCTTTTATGTATGGTTTCAGGTAGAGGTGTAAATTGGGTTGTGCCAGCACGAGCAAAGCCCAGCCTAGCACGCTAAAATTTGAGCACAGTCCATCCCAGCACGTGACTTAGCCCAGCACGGCACAACACGTTAGTTAAATGAGACGGGCTGGGTTTGACTAATTGGCACGAAGAGCACAAAGATCGCACGCGGCACGGATAAGCACGTGGCCCAACACAGCCCTGCACGTTAAGAGAGCATGTCATAACATGTACAAATACACCATATAACAATGCATAATACATCACATTTTTTGTATATTTCACAAAAGAGTCACTATTCTAGCTAGTTTTTAACATTTTATGTTGGCTTATTTATAACAACACATATAATACCTTAATATTTGCAAAATATATTTCAATATCATTGTTATAATGTCGTCACCTATATTTAACTAGAACATTAATTTACATGACAATAATTCAATTTTATATTTGATGGGCTATTTCTTTTTATTGAATAAACTTGTTAATTTTACATGAAATAATTTCAAATGATATGTTGTCTAATTAAATTCTTGGGATAATGTCCGACCTGATGTATACATTAAGTGATTTCAAATTGTTTATAACACGTGTGCCAGCAAGTCACAGCACGACACGTTTATTCGTGTGATGTGCCGTGGTAATCATCTTTGTGCCTAGCTTTTGACTAGTAAAGCACAGCACGACACAGCACGTTTAAATAGTTGGCACAGCACAGCACGACACATGGCACGTGAAGCACGCGACTTCGTGTGCCAGGATGTTCCGGGCCGGCACGTTTTACACCTCTAGTTTCAGGGTGTGCATCCTCTTGTAGCTGCTTGACAAGTCAATCACAGCTTTCTATCCCCTTCACCAACTGACTCTATGGTAGGTTTTCATATTTTCCTCCCCTAATTCTTTCAACGAAACCAAGGTATTCTTATGAGGTAGTACTTTGCGAAACGGTTCCTTCAAAGCCACAAGCTTTTTCGAGGTTGAAGTTTAGGGGTGGTGAATGCTGAAATAGTTTTGAATGTAAGTTAAAAATGCTCTATACGACTTTGAGGTTAATTATTGATGGAGATTTAAACGAGGCACCACCTCTTGTTGACTTGGTAGGTGGAATTGCATCCACGCTCGTAGTGGTCAAAAGCTTTTCTTTGCTCTCATTTCTTTGTCTCTTTTTTGATTTAGACGTATCAAGTTTTCCTTTTGCACGCTGAGTTGGATGAACAGAGATCACAGGATACTTCCAAAAAGGGTCCCGTGGGACCACATCTTCAATTTGCACCAAGATTCCGGCAAAACCCACCGCCGTGTGCAAATTCAGCCATCTAGGAATTGCGTTGATTCCTTTTAGATTTCTAATCTTTACTCTTGCAGCAGAAATATCAGTTAGGTTTAAGGTTGATTTATCTATTTCAACCAGATCGCCACATTTATTTGCAAGAGCATTAATGATGGTGGAGGACCATAAATGCAGAGGGAGACCATAAAAGCCTATGTTGAAGAATGATTCTCTGTTATGATTGTGAGGTGTTAATGATGATGGCTGCCATGGAGAGAACGTGAGGAAGTTGTTTTCTAAGGAAATGGAAGGTGATTGAGCAAAGAACGTTGGTACTTGTGTATCTTCAAAGAACATAATGGCCCTATGATGATCTACAGGCATTATGTCAAAAGGTTGAGAGGTATGGAGATAATCCACAAGTTCCACTTCTATGTCTTTCCAAGTAGATATAGGGTGAGCAGCAGTACATACTAAACCATTTTTCCAAACTTCAAGTGGGTATTTGTGGTCTTTTAGAGAGTCTTGAAGTTTCATAAATGACCCCTGGAATTGAAGTGATGGGTCTTGAATATCCGTTATGGTGATGTGGTTTGATATAGTGACAAGATCACAAGGGAGGGAGGGTTTTATTAAGACTGGGGTAGGGGAGGATGGTATATGGGACTGGTTTTGAAGGGGTGATGAGTGTTGATTTGTGGGTTTTTGCTGGGATTGTGCTGGTGGATTTTGATGGGATTTTCTCTGAGGAATTGGACGATGGGATTGTGTAGAGGATTTTGGTTGGGATGATGGGATGATGGGTGGGATATTGGAGGAGATTGTGCGTTTTGCCATTTGATTAGGTGAGAATGTTGAAGTTGGATGGAGGAGAGATTGAAGTGCAGAGGCCATGGCAGACCAACCAGCACAATACTCTCCAGAGGGTATGAAGAAAGATCTGAGTGTTCCTTTTCCATCAAGTCTAGAAAGGGTAAGACGAAGAAAATAGCCTTTTTCGTTGGAGGCTTTTTGAATAGTCATCCACGCAGGATGATCGGAAAAATGCCAGTGGGCGTCACCATTTTCACCATCTTTAATGGCATCTATCAGAGCTGTTTCCATTTGGGAAGCAAGATTGATTGTGATGGCCCCATAAGCTTCAGATTTTGAGCCAAGTTCGGAGAGAATGATTTGGGTTGATATATTTCGTTTTAGACCACCTATGATTTTTAGTTTCAGGGTGAAAGTTTTCCGATCTATTTTGAATGAGATTGGGGATGGAGTAGGGATTGGGGAAGAGGATTTTGCTGGAGGTGGTGGAGGAGGAGGCATGGTGAGAGAGATTAAGGGAGGACGGTGGATGAGGGGTGGTGGTGGTTCACGGTGGTGAGGATGGAGAGGGAATAGGAGAGAAGGCAGAGCATTTTTGATATGATATTGAAAAGCGAATCAAAGAGATCCAGTTCACCGGTTGTATTCAAAAGATGAATCATGCAGCTTTACCTATTAGTTTATGGAGGTACAAATTCTCGGACTAGAATTCTCAGATTTCTAAAAGATAAATGATTTTTGATTGATTATGTCTGCTGCATTATCTGAATAAGAATTGCGAGACTCTATTACACGGATATGTACATTCAGAAGGCAAGGATGCTTGATTATGTTGATTATGAGGAGGGTATGCCTTGTCAGTTTTACCCTATATTTGCACTGGTCTTTTCAAGCACATTTGCAAAAAATAATCATACAGATATCAACTAAAATGGATGTCTTACAATACATTTTATGTATGAAAGATCAAGTACCGGTATTAGTATTACAGCTGCATTTGTACAATTTGACATAAGTTCATGCCAGTGTTTTACATCATCAAAACAGACAATGAAATTGTGAGGTTTGCTTACTTATTGACATAATATAGATTCGCTTAGTGACATAAGCAGTTTATTAGCATTACATAATATATATAATGAAGCTTTAATTTTGAATAATCAACTGCAGGGTTGTGTTGGACTTGCGAAGGATTTAGTACGGGAAGTTTACCAAGAATGAAGCCGTTTCAGATATGGAAGTTGATTAGGTTGATGAATAGTCATCAGGAGGCTCATTGTTAAAAGCTTCTTACAGCTTTGTCTCTAAGATTACGTAAAGTTTGTTCTTCTATTTTCCTGGATTTCCGTACTATATGTCTAATTTACTTGGTAGATAGATGAATTTTGATTCCATCACATTAAGAACTAAAAATGGAATGTTAAATCTAAATAGTTATTTTAGGCATGCTTAGGAAATGAAATTCATTTTACTGCTTATGTTTTTCATTTGGTTACTCTCAGTTTCATTTCGAACTTGGGAATGGAAGTTTGCCACCCTATGCTACTGAAACAACTAATGTTTTATAAATGAGATTCTTAGGGTCGTATTTAAAACATTTTTTCAGAGTCTGTTCATACTCCTGTGGCGCAGTAGATAATTCAAGAAACAAACCATAGATTTATTAAAACAAACCATAGATGCAATTGACAGACTAGAATTAGTCTTAATTATTACTCATTATGTTATCTTCACATACAAATTGAAAGGATATTTAACGAAGATAGAAAAATAGATCAACAAATACAAAAATTAAAATATCCTTAGTTCAATTACCATTTTTAAAACCCTAGAGAATCATTATGGAATTCCAACCCCCAAATTCGGCAGATCTAGGAAAAAAATCTAAGAAAATGGTTAATGTAATTGGTGAATGTATCATTGTTTTGTGAGAGGAAAAATCATTGTGTGAGGTGTATTTGATGTTTTCATCAATGTATCATGAACAAGAAGAACATGAGAGTTGTTGATTTTTTGGGTTAGGTTTTGGATTTCTTTTCTCTGCGCAGATGAAATGAGGGCACCCACCTATTCTACTTGTATGGTTTAGAGCTGGCCTGTTCAAATTAGGGTTAAATTTTAGTCGTTGATCTGTTCTCTTCTCCATATGATATTGAACGGCCCACGAATTTTATGACCTAACGTAATTGGTGACCAAAGTTTGGCTATAGACGGTTGTGACTCGTGGGATCTGATTCACTCAGGGGCCTAGTCATATGAACGGCTTTTCATGTTTTACCTTCAGGTTCTTTGGCAAGCGAGGGCCATGTTGCCACCACTCGTTCAGGCCAGTCAGTCTGCTACCTCCATCTCATAATTAAGGTGTACAAAATCAAATTCCATGCCACTGTAGTTACGGTGTAATGGTTTATTTTTTGATTTAGAAAATAGTTTAAAGTTTGATCTTGTTTTTAGATTGTACGACAATAACATGCACAAACCCATTAACACTAGCATTTTCCATTAACATAGTCATCCTGGCTCATAATGTGGTTGTGTGACGCCGACGCAGCAAGTAGGGTTACTTCTTGGTGTTTCATTGTACACTTTTTCCCCATTGGTTTCATAGATAGTCCAGGAAATGAAGTTTTCATTAAGCTAAGTAAAGTTAATTTGTATCATGGGTGGAAACTCTGACGACCAATAATAGCTAGATCAAACTATCTTTCTCACTTATCTAGTTCCACTTGGAGAAAGGTCGGATAACACCACAGTAAATCTTTATTGTGAAAGATTATATGGTCTTTATAATAAATATTGTTAAAACAACGTGACTCAACACGGCAGTCTTTCTATATTTGGCAGACTTTGTATATCGTGTTTAGTTAGGAAAGCTAATATCTTAAGCTTCACGTCAGTTTGTGCATATATATATGTATCGAGTCTCTTTGTATAACAAGTTAAGAAAACCAAATAAACTGTTCTGTTCTAGTTCATCTTCTTGTCTCTCTTCTCTTCAAGTTAAACATAAGTAATTAAACCTAAAACCCAATAGTTCTAACTTGGTATCAGAGCGGGCTATTTGCGAAGAGTCATTTGACCGCGCCTTTACTCAGCGTCACCTGATTTAATTGTCCACGTGTTAGACCCAACGAGGCTACACGTGAGGGGGCGTGTTGAGATTATTAGTCCCACATTGTTGGGCACTCAAAGATCCTGCGGTTTATAATCCTTTAGGGCCTCTCCACTCATTGCCAATTGGTTTTGAGTTGGATGCCCGTATTCTAACAAATAAGATATTACGAAGTTGCAACTTACGATTGGGAGTTCCCAAAATAGAAGAACCAACATTAGAAATTGGAATAGAAGAGCCATTACCCATCTGAATTTGATCAGGACCAGTTGTTTATGGGTAAAAATCGTTTCTGCCGATTTCGGTAAATTCGGTAGGTGAGTGAGAAACTGGTTCAAACCCTAAACAAATGTGCTGCACGTGAGCACTTTATAGATTCGAGAGATCAATCTGTACAAGTCCGGCCTAAACCAAGAAATGGCCGTTCCGGATTTGCTTCGGTCACAAAGTGGAGGAGAAGGGTTGATTTGGGGAGGGAAGCAAAGAAAGGTGTTGAGACCAGAATAGTTCCGGGAGAGTAGTATCTCGACTTGTATCGGGAAAGTGAAAGCTTAGGAAGCTTGCAAGAGATGAAAGCTTTTTGGAGAGCTTGCAAAGTTGCCTTTTCCGAGAGTGTAGTATTTTTCTCCCGACCGAGATTTGTTGTCCGGTGGAAATAGGTAAGACCTATTTATACAAGTCGAGATTGAAACGCACTCGGCCTCATGAAGGAAGAGAGTAAAGGGTGAAATAATGGGAGGAGGTGGTAACCGCATGGTGTTAATGGGTGAAAACGTTTTCACCATTATTTCCTCATTTATTTGACCGCTTTATTCCTTTTCACGCTTTCTTAATGTGAGCGTAGTGTACGCCGCAAGTCGTGGATCGCCAAACCAAAACCCTGGAAAGCATCCCCCAGTTTTGTGTTGATATCTCGTTGGTTGCGCCTTGAGTGCAAGTGGCAATGCCAGAGCTGCTAGTGGCGTGCGTGGCATGTGCTAATGGCATATGCGGAATGCCTTGGTGGTAGGTTGTATGTTGAGTGTAAGTGGCAATGCCAGAGCTGCTAGTGGCGTGCGTGGCATGTGCCAATGGCATGTGCGAAATGCCTTGGTGGTAGGTTGCACGGTTTGCAAGTTAGGCTACCAGCGTGTGTGTTTGGCATGTGCCAATGGCATGTGCGGAATGACTTGGTAGTAGGTTGCACGGTTTGCAAGTTAGGCTACCAGCGTGTGTGTTTGGCATGTGCGAATGGCATGTGCGGAATGCCTTGGTAAGAAAAGTTACCAGCGAGCATGTTGGCATGTGCCAATGGCATGCGTGGCCGTTAGGGCCGTGGCCTTGGTGAGAAAAGCTACCAACGAGCATGTTGGCATGTGCCAATGGCATGCGTGGCCATTAGGGCCGTGGCCTTGGTGAGAAAAGCTACCAGCGAGCATGTTGGCATGTGCCAATGGCATGCGTGGCCATTAGGGCCGTGTCCTTGGTGAGAAATGCTACTAGCGAGCATGTTGGCATGTGCCAATGGCATGCGTGGCCATTAGGGCCGTGGCCTTGGTGAGAAAAGCTACCAGCGAGCATGTTGGCATGTGCCAATGGCATGCGTGGCCATTAGGGCTGTGGCCTTGGTGAGAAAAGCTACCAGCGAGCATGTTGGCATGTGCCAATGGCATGCGTGGCCGACTTGGCCTAGGTTGTATGGTTCGTAAGCCTAGGGCGCTATATTTGGCATGCGCCAATGGCATAGCGGCTTGGAAATACGGCTTGTGGTACGCGTTGGCATGTGCCAATGGCACGTACGGCCATGTTGACCTACTTGCACGTTTTGCAAGCCTAGGGCGCTATATTTGGCATGTGCCAATGGCATAGCGGCTTGGAAGTATGGCTTGTGGTACGTGTTGGCATGTGCCAATGGCACGTACGGCCATGTTGACCTAGTTGCACGTTTTGCAAGCCTAGGGCGCTATATTTGGCATGTGCCAATGGCATAGCGGCTTAGTTTTGGCATGGTTGCCAATGAGTGCGATATGTTGTTTGGTTTTGGCGTCGCTGCCATGGTGCGCAGTGTGCGGCTTGGTTTTGGCGTTGTTGTCGTGTGCGCAGTGTGCGGCTTAGTTTGGCATTGTTGCCATCGTGCGCAGGGTGCATCTTGGTTTGGCAGTGTTGCCATGGTGCGCAGGGTGCGGCTTGGTTTGGCATTGTTGCCATGGTGCGCAGTGTGCGGCTTGGTTTGGCATTGTTGCCATGGTGTTAATGCGGCTTGGTTTGACATTGTTGCCATGATGTGCTAGCAGCGGCTTGGTTTGACATTGTTGCCATGGTGCGCAGTGTGCGGCTTGGTTTGGCATTGTTGCCATGGTGCGCAGTGTGCGGCTTGGTTTGGCATTGTTGCCATGGTGCGCAGTGTGCGGCTTGGTTTGGCATTGTTGCCATGGTGCGCAGTGTGCGGCTTGTTTTTGGAATTAGGGTTCTGTGTCGAAAACCCTAATCTGGTATTTTGAAAAAATACCCCTATTAATTATTTACACCTGAGTTAAATGCTCTTAGTTAATGTGTTGCGGGTAACACTAGGTCATGGGGTTTTACGATTTTACCCCTTGTTTAAAAACCACCATCAACATTAAGTCCCCTGCTTAGCTCGGAACAGGGGCTTTGTTGCGAGGTAAGCATAAGATGGTGACAAACTATCAACAGCAAACCGTAAAGAGAATTGAGGAGGCTTGTCTGACCTTTTATGAATATGATTTGGAACCCTTGCCTCTGGTAGTTTTGCACAAATCGGGAGGCTGGCACAATTGGTGGGACCGGTGCAGCTTGGGCGACGTTGGGAAATTGGCGTGAGTTGGGAAACTGAGTGTGCTAGCTGGTGGGACCGCGCAATGTGGAAGTCGTGCGTGCTTGCAGCGTGACTTGGGAAGCCGCGTGTCCGGGCCGGTGGGGCCGGGGCGCAATGTGGAAGCCGTGCGTGCTTGCGGGCGTGACTTGGGAAACTGCGTGTCTCGGGCCGGGTGGGGCCGGCGCAATGTGGAAGCTGTGCGTGCTTGCAGGCGTGACTTGGGAAACTGCGTGTGCTGGCTGGTGGGGCCGGCGCAATGTGGAAGTTGTGCGTGCTTGCAGGCGTGACTTGGGAAACTGCGTGTGCTGGCTGGTGGGGCCGGCGCAACTTGGGCGACATTGGGAAGTTGGGCGCCCTTGTGGGCCCGCTTCTTACACGCACGATTTTGGTAAAAGGAAATCCTTCCCTATTTCAGAATCCTCACGCCTATGTATATAAAGTCCCTTTCTCCCATCTTGCACTTTCATCTTTACATCCTTTCCTACCAAATGATGTGGTCATAAAGAAGAACCGGCTTCCGTGTATGTCTTCCAAGATTTCCTTTTATGTAGGTGTAAACCCTAGGCGTTTTCTTTGCGCATGTAATTTCTGGCGTGTCTCTTGTAGAAAATATTGTATGTATGCAACCAAGGGAAATACTGTATATATTATTCGAACCCGTAGGAAAGTGCTCCATATATTATTTTGAACCCGAAGAAGGTTGCCGCAGACGCACTTGAGCCCGTATAAAATACCGCGTATATAGTCTTGAACCCGAAGAAAATACTGCGTATATAGTCTTGAACCCGAAGAAAATACTGCACATGAATCCCGAAGAAGAATACTGTATATATATGCTCCATACGACTTCGAACCCGCGGGAAATATTGTATATATGATTTTTCGGCCCTGAAAGAATTGCTGCGCGTGCAGTTTTTTGAACCCGTGGAAAAAATGCTCTATATAATTTTGAACCCGAGGAAGGATACTGTAGGCACACTTGAACCCATATAAAATACCGCGTATATAGTCTTGAACCCGAAGAAAATACTGCGTATATAGTCTTGAACCCGAAGAAAATTCTGCGTATATAGTTTTGAAACCGTAGAGAATACGCCCTCCTCTTTTTTTATTTATTTCGGGTTTTCCTTTTGTTGGGCGCGGTTATGTGTCAGGGAGATAATTTTTTTTTTTTTTTGTGTGCAGGTATCTTGTTACTAAGTTGTTATTAAAAGATCCGACAAGATGTTACCTGAACAAAATTTCGCTTCCTCAAAGGATGTCCATAATTCCAAACCAAACACGGATGATGAGTTCTTCGCCAACAAATTCGTCTCTGCTCGGAAAAATCACCCAGGTTTCGCGCCAATTTTGTTAACCAGTGGTGAAAATGAAGGGAAGACACGTTCGATTCGCCCAGAGAATACTATACGGTTCTGTCTTCAAAAAGGGGTATACTCCTCTTCCAACATTGATTTCAGGATGTGTCAAAGGCCATTGCGTTCTTTTGGTAGATGGGTTGAGTTCATGGTGAGTAAGGAGCACATAAACACCAACCTGACTCGAGCGCAGATTATTGATGCTGTCAGAGCTTCAGTAAACCTCCAGATTAGGAAGGATATCCCGGGCTTGGTTGCTTTCATCTCCAGATGGTGTTCGGACACCCATACAATCGTATGCAGATGGGGTGAGATAACTTTCTCCTTGGAGAGTGTGGCTCTCTTGTCAATCTTCCCAGAATCGGGAATCTTAGGATCCAATTATCTGAAAGTGAGGTGAAGATGCGGGATGACCTTGCCGCTAAGTTGGGAGATTACGCTCGAAAAGACTCCATTGCGAAGTCGAAGGATTCTGTCCGGAAAGAGGATGAAAGGTGATTTTATAGCAGGTGGATGTCTCAGTGGTTTCCGGACGAATGGAATCGAACAGAAAAGCATAATCTTCATGTTGCAAAGCATTTTTGGCTCTCTGGGTTGTCTAGAGACATTTTTGATGACGGTTCGGCAAGAAGGAAATAAGACCAGAGTTGCTAGCGGTTCTTTGTGAAGTTAGCAAAAGGTGAAGTTCTTCCCATTGGCAAGCTATTCCTGGTTCCCGTATGTGCATCCGGATCACCTAGTTACGAACACGCGAGTTTCGAATGGTTTCATGAAAGTGAATTCATATGTGCACGTTGCTTTTCTGCAAGTCTGGCTATGGGAGCACTTTGAGAAGTATGCTCCGAAACCGATGCCTTCGATTCCCATGAGTTGGGGGGGTTCCCGAATTCTTCGATGGGTGAACAGGCGTCCAAAGGCTGGCGTGAGCTTGGTTAGTTTTCTTGATAAGTCGTATGAAATTAATTTTCGCCCATGGGAGCCGGTCCATAGGTCAGTGTCTCAAATTGACACCTTTGTTTCTGCTACGCTCATGTCTTTGTCTTCCGATGGCGATTTGAGCGTTGGTGAAAACTTGTTCATTCAAAGTCGCTTGTCGGTTATATGCCCTCTTTCTTCATGGGGTCTTTCCAGATAGCTGCTTACAATATTGACCGTGCTGCTCGTCACATGGGTTTCGATCAAGGGGTACCTCTTGCTTACCAGCCGGTGCTTCCTACGGATTCGTTGCGTGCCGCCCTCAATGCCAGTGCCCTCGAGCTGGGTATCCGCTTTCCCTTCTTACAAATTGGAAGAGTAACTTCGACGACCTTTGGCTATAATGAGTTCCAGTGCGACGAGTTTATTATGATCCAAGCTTTTGTGAATAACGTGGTGGAGAACGTTCGTTGTAAACCTTCCCGTGAGTTTTGAAGAAGTATCCAATGTTGATGGATCCTGCGAAAGTTGCCTAGCAACTCGGAAAGTCCCCATGCCAAGGAACGGAGAACGAAGAATCGTCTTTGGCGGGTTTCGGACGGTTTCAAAAGACCCTCCCACAGCTCTCGTGTCTTTCAGTTCTTCCAATAACCAGGTATGTGTCGCCTCTTCTTTTGGTTTGTCTCAAAACACGTGAATTCCTGCTGAAAACATGTGTCTTGTTTCCTCCAGGGCTTTGGTGGTGTTAATGCTTTCGCTGCCCTTGCACGTTGCCAGGAGGCAGCAATTTCTTCAAAGAATTCCAGCAAAGACCGAGCCTTCTCATAGCGATGATGAGTCGAGAAAGAAGAAAGTTCGACAAGTGAGAGTGATTCCTCCGGGCAAAGACTGGTTCTTTTTCGGGAAGTGGTTCGGTGAGTTCCGCGCTTCTTTTCTTTCTTCTTCTGTTTCTTCCTTTGAAAAATGTCTGACTCAAGTTTGCAGGAGGAATCCGGTTCGGAGGACGATTCTGAGGTAGAGCCACACGGAAACTTGCCTTTGGTGGCCACCTCCGGTGACTTGGAGATAGAAGTTAGCCAATTGCCGGGCACAGATGTGGTTCAAACAAGTAGATGATTCTCACGATGGTTGCTGCCGTAGACATGGAAGAAAATCCTTCGCGAGTCGTGAGGCCAGTGCGTGCGCCGTTTTTGATCCTCCGTACTTGGTTCCTTATCCGTGTCATGTGTTTGGTTGGCGGCTTCAGCGTGCGGCTAAGCATGATGGCGTTGTACACCAGAGAATATGGGAGAATTACGGACATATGGCCACAACCAAGAAAGTCACTAGTCGATTTGCGCTGGCTAAGCGTGTAGAAGAGGCTTTATCTTCCATCGAGGATATGCGTGAGGTGACTGGACACACCGTTTCTGAAGACGTTATTGCCGACTGGGAGCACCATCGCGACGTGTGCGTAGAAAATGAGTTCAACACTTCGTGGTTTGTCGAAGGCCTTGCTGAGATCCAAAAGTTGAAAGATGCAGCAATCGAAAGCCTTTCCAAGATGTTGACTATGAAGAAAGCGGCTCTTGAAGATGCAAAGTTGACTTTCTCCAAGAAGAACAGACCTCTGTTGGATGATTTTCCTTGAATGTTTCTCCGTTAAACTTTCATTTAGGTTCTTTTTCTCTTTTTTTTTTTTGAAAGACATATTGGATGTCCGGGTTCAAAGTTTGACCGGTTTTGGTAGACAATTTGGTAGCTTTTGAGGATATTGGATTATTTCTGGGATGAATGGTTTTGATAATATGACTCTGATTATGTTTTGGGAAAGGAATATTGCTTTTATGAAAGTGTGTGCTAGCAATAGGCATAAGACGCAGTAGTATGACGGTTTTATTAAGAACCTATAACAAATCGTATATCTTGCGCTGTCTGAATTTACTCACTTCATATGTTTTTGCGAACATGCCTCTCTTCATGTAAAAAGGCGGTTTTGCTGGTAGCATCGCCAGCAAGTCCCCAATCACTGGTAGCATCTTCAGCGAGTCCCCAGTTTTCTTGTGTAGTTTTTACAACTGGTAACCGGGTTGTCCGGTGGTTGCGTCGGATTGAGTCGTAGCATCTTCGGCAAGTCCCCAGTTTCTTGTGTAGTTTTTATAACTAGTAACTAGGTCGTCTGATAGTTGCGTCGGATTGAGTCGCCTTCCCCTACCATATTGACATCTGGGTCGAAGAACGAGATAGACAGTCTATCATTGTAGCCGATAGATCAATCCTCCCGCTGTGGTCGCCAATTGTTTATGGGTAAAAATCGTTTCTGCCGATTTCGGTAAATTCGGTAGGTGAGTGAGAAACTGGTTCAAACCCTAAACAAATGTGCTGCACGTGAGCACTTTATAGATTCGAGAGATCAATCTGTACAAGTCCGGCCTAAACCAAGAAATGGCCGTTCCAGACTTGCTTCGGTCACAAAGTGGAGGAGAAGGGTTGATTTGGGGAGGGAAGCAAAGAAAGGTGTTGAGACCAGAATAGTTACGGGAGAGTAGTATCTCGACTTGTATCGTAAAGTGAAAACTTAGGAAGCTTGCAAGAGATGAAAGCTTTTGGAGAGCTTGCAAAGTTTCCTTTTCGAGAGTGTAGTATTTTTCTCCCGACCGAGACTTGTTGTCTGGTGGAAATAGGTAAGACCTATTTATACAAGTCGAGATTGAAACGTACACTGGCCTCATGAAAGAAGAGAGTAAAGGGTGAAATAATGGGAGGAGGTGGTAACCGCATGGTGTTAATGGGTGAAAAAGTTTTCACTATTATTTCCTCATTTATTTGATCGCTTTATTCCTTTTCACGCTTTCTTAATATGAGCGTAGTGTACGCTGCAAGCTGTGACCGCCAAACCAAAACCCTGGAAAGCATCCCCCAGTTTTGTGTTGATATCTCGTTGGTTGCGCCTTGAGTGCAAGTGGCAATGCCAGAGCTGCTAGTGGCGTGAGTGGCATGTGCCAATGACATGTGCGGAATGCCTTGGTGGTAGGTTGTATGTTGAGTGTAAGTGGCAATGCCAGAGCTGCTAGTGGCGTGCGTGGCATGTGCCAATGGCATGTGCGGAATGCCTTGGTGGTAGGTTGCACGGTTTGCAAGTTAGGCTACCAGCGTGTATGTTTGGCATGTGCCAATGGCATGTGCGGAATGCCTTGGTAGTAGGTTGCATGGTTTGCAAGTTAGGCTACCAGCGTGTGTGTTTGGCATGTGCCAATGGCATGTGCGGAATGCCTTGATAAGAAAAGTTACCAGCGAGCATGTTGGCATGTGCCAATGGCATGCGTGGCCGTTAGGGCCGTGGACTTGGTGAGAAAAGCTACTAGCGAGCATGTTGGCAGGTGCCAATGGCATGCGTGGCCATTAGGGCCGTGGCCTTGGTGAGAAAAGCTACCAGCGAGCATGTTGGCATGTGCCAATGGCATGTGTGGCCATTAGGGCCGTGGCCTTGGTGAGAAAAGCTATCAACGAGCATGTTGGCATGTGCCAATGGCATGTGTGGCCATTAGGGCCGTGGCCTTGGTGAGAAAAGCTACCAGCGAGCATTTTGGCATGTGCCAATGGCATGCGTGGCCATTAGGGCCGTGGCCTTGGTGAGAAAATCTACCAGCGAGCATGTTGGCTTGTGCCAATGGCATGCGTGGCCGACTTGGCCTAGGTTGTATGGTTCGTAAGCCTAGGGCGCTATATTTGGCATGCGCCAATGGCATAGCGGCTTGGAAATATGGCTTGTGGTACGCGTTGGCATGTGCCAATGGCACGTACGCCCATGTTGACCTAGTTGCACGTTTTGCAAGCCTAGGGCGTTATATTTGGCATGTGCCAATGGCATAGCGGCTTGGAAGTATGGCTTGTGGTACATGTTGGCATGTGCCAATGGCACGTACGGCCATGTTGACCTAGTTGCACGTTTTGCAAGCCTAGGGCGCTATATTTGGCATGTGCCAATGGCATAGCGGCTTAGTTTTGGCATGGTTGCCAATGAGTGCGATATGTAGTTTGGTTTTGGCGTCGCTGCCATGGTGCGCAGTGTGCGGCTTGGTTTTGGTTTTTGGCGTTGTTGCTTAGTTTGCATTGTTGCCATGGTGTGCGGCTTGGTTTGGCATTGTTGCCATGGTGCGCAGATGTGCGGCTTGGTTTGACATTGTTGCCATGGTGCGCAGTGTGCGGCTTGGTTTGGCATTGTTGCCATGGTGCGCATGTGCGGCTTGGTTTGACATTGTTGCCATGGTGCGCAGCAGCGGCTTGGTTTGGCATTGTTGCTTGGTTTGGCGGTTTGGCGTTGTTGCCATGGTGCGCAGGCTTGGTTTGGCTTGGTTTTGGCATTGTTGCCATGGTGCGCAGTGTGCGGCTTGTTTTTGGAATTAGGGTTCTCTCGTCGAAAACCTAATCTGGTATTTTGAAAAAAATACCCCTATTAATTATTTACACCTGAGTTAAATGCTCTTAGTTAATGTGTTGCGGGTAACACTAGGTCATGGGGTTTTACGATTTTACCCCTTGTTTAAAAACCACCATCAACACCAGTATACTTGGTTGAAAACTGAAGACGAGAAAGATCATTTGTTATATGATCCGTAGAACCACTATCAGGAGTCCAAGGAGGAGTTGGCAATAAACCAGTTTGAGCACTATAAGCACGAGTAGCGGAAGCCGGTGGTTGACGTCGAGGAGGATGAAAGCTGCGATCGAAGCGGTTCCAGCAGTCTGGGGCTTCATGGTTTTCACGACCACAAAGTTTACAGGGTAACTTTGAACGACCAGCAGCATACGAAGATGTACTAGGTGTATCAGCCCGTAGTTGAGAATGATTAGCAGGGAAACGAGACATACCAGGTGCAATAGCATACGAAGATGAACCAGGGGCGGATGGATTGGTTGGTGCAGAGATACGAGACGTGCTTGCAGTAGAGGAGAGGAACTATGCAGCAGCAGGTACGTTGGCAACATGATGCGAATTCGGTGCCTTAGCCTGATGTTCAACTCGCAGATCGAAAGTAAGAAGAAACGTAAGGAATTCTTCCACAATAAGAGAGCCCATTGTTGTGGTTAAAGATGTGACAATGGCATCATATGAACTGTCCAGGCCAGCGAGAAGACAATGTCGAAATTCCTTGTCGGTGACTGTGGTATTGGCAGCAGCAAGACTATCCACCAAATCTCGAGCATAATTGATGTACTCCCGCATGGTTTTTGATCCTTTCTTAAGAGCACGTAGCTCACAGTGAAGATGGTGAATTTGAGCATCATATTTAGATGCATATTGAGCTTTAAGAGAGTCCCAAATTGCTTTGGAAGTTGTAAGACGATGGACGTGACGAAAAATAACAGGTGTAAGAGATGAGAATAACCAACTTACTAGGATTTTGTCTTGTTTTGTCCAAGAAAGAAAAGTCGGTGAAGGAGCAGCACCATCAACAGGAGAAGGTGGGCAGGGTTTCGTACCAGTAACATGTCCATCAAGTTCGTAACCCTGAAGGTATGGCAAAAATTGACCACGCAACAAGGAATAGTTATTTTCATCAAGTTTAACTGTAATAATATGGTGAGGTTGAGGGAATTGAACGGAGGCCATAACTGAAGATTGTGAAGAGACAGTTGAAGACATTACAGCACCGCTGGTGGGAAGAAACAATTGAAGGTTCGGTAGACATGAATGTGGAGGACCTAACCCTAGCTGATACCAAGTTAGAATACGGGCATCCAACTCAAAACCAATTGGCAATTGGAGAGGCCCTAAAGAATTATAAACCGCAGGATCTTATAGTGCCCAAACATGTGGGACTACTAATCACAAATAAGACACAAATGTTATCGGTTTCCTACACATGTTTGCAAGTTACATCATTTTCTATATGGAATCAAACAAGCTCCTCGTGCGTGGTACCACAGACTTAGTACCTTTTTGCTACAAATTGGCTTTGTTACTTCGAAATGTGACTCGTCTCTCTTCATCTATAATGGTACTTGTGGTACTATTTATTTTTTGTTCTACGTGGATGATATTATAGTTACTGGCTCCAGTACTACAAGTATCAATTCTATTCTCACCTGTTCACAACAAGAATTTGCAATTAAAGATCTTGGTTCCTTGTCTTATTTTCTTGGCATTGAGGCAATTCGTACTTCTTCGGTGTTATTTCTTTCTCAACAATTTTATGCTCATGATCTTCTTATTCGAGCGAAAATGGATGGAGTCAAACCAATTCATACTTCACTTAGTACTTCCGGAGATATTTCTTCTGATCGTAGCACTTTATTGACTGATGCTACTGAATACCGTAGTATTGTTGGCGCTTTGCAATATTTGACATTTACTCGACCAGATCTTGCATATGCTATCAATAAAGTTTGTCAGTTTATGCATGCCCCTACGGAGTTTCACTGGAGTCTAGTTATGTGCATACTTCGTTATCTTAAGCATACTTCTACCTTTGGTATACTTCTTCGGCCTTCACCTTCTTTACAGTTATCCTTCAGTGCTTATACTGATTCTGATTGGGCTGGTTCTCTCGATGATCGTCGTTCTACTAGTGGATATTGTGTTTATTTGGGTGGAAATATTGTCTCCTGGAGTGCTCGTAAACAGAAAACGGTATCTCGTTCTAGTACTGAAGTTGAATATCGGGGACTTGCCATTGCAACTGCAGAAATTATGTGGATCCAGTCACTCAATTCGGAACTTCGCATATCTACTTGTTCTCCTTATATTTTATGGTGTGACAATCTTGGTGCAACTTATCTTACTGTTAATCATATATTTCCTGCACGAACGAAGCACATTGAAATAGACTATCACTTTGTTCGTGATCAAGTGGTTTCCAAACTATTTGACGTTCATTTTATATCATCTAAAGATCAGATTGCAGACATATTCACAAAACCACTTTCTAAAGACAGGTTTTCTCTTTTACGGTTCAAGCTTACGGGAGGGTGTTAACACAACGTGACTCAACACGGCAGTCTTTGTATATTTGAAAGACTTTGTATATTAGGAAACCGTGTTTAGTTAGGAAAGATAATATCTTAAGCTTCACGTCAGTTTGTGCATATATATATATATGTATCGAGTCTCTTTGTATAAAAAGTTAAGAAAACCAAATAAACTGTTCTGTTCTAGTTCATCTTCTTGTCTCTCTTCTCTTCAAGTTAAACATAAGTAATTAAACCTAAAACCCAATAGTTCTAACTAATATAAATTGCAGAACCAAGTTTTAGATTTAACAGTTGAGTTGCCGTTCTCAGTTTCAGTTTGGACTTGCAAATTGGGTCCCCTTTTTTGCAACAGCTCATGTTTTTTTTCCAGTCTGTTCATACTCATAGAGAACAACAGATATAACCATTCAGAGACCAGAATACAACCCATACAGAAAACAAACTTAATAACTAAATGAGTCTCAAATTGTAATTTTCTCAATAACTTTTACATACAAAGGGATCTTTAATAGCATGCAAAAAATGCTAAAATGGATTAACAAATACAAAAATTAAATCTTCAAAACCCAGATATGTGTAGCGTTTTATTGTAAAATACCTTCCATTAAAAACCTTCCTTGCTCAATTGAAATCCGCCGATTTAGCTGTTTAAAATTTTTCTACTCTTGCAGACTGTGTCACCCATCAATCATCGAAGTTGACATTATTAATTGATAGTGGTACAAAATCAAACAACAGAACGATTGAAAAAAAGGAGAAACCAACAATTTATTCACTGCGACCAACACCGACACCGACCAGAAGAAAATCTAAAAAAATGTTGAGGATGGACTCAAATAAGATCATAGTTTCTTGAGAGGAAAAATCATTGTGTGGGGAAGTTGTTATAGATGGCCACGTATCCATCGATGGATCGTGAACAAAAAGAACATTGAGGGTTTACTGCTGTTGATTATTAGGGTTAGGTTTTTTGGATTTCTTTTCTTCCCTCTTATTAGGGTTAGGTTTTTTGGATTTCTTTTACTTCCTCTCTGCACAGCTTGTTGATTTTTAGGGTTATGGTATATATAAGAGTTATTGATCGATCTAGACCCTTCAAATTAGGGTTAAATTGTAGTCGTGGATGTGTATTAGATTTAGCGGCTCACACGAAATTTATGACCGACAATAATCGCTGACTGAAGTTTAAACTATTTGACTCGTGGGAAAATTTTAGGGCACATCTCTAACTCAAGTTTAAGAAAGTTTATGACATGGCATGCCTGTAATGTAAGACCACCCAAAATCATATTATGACGAGTGCAAACGCTGAGGCCCAACAGCTAGATCAAACTATCGATTTAGTTTTTGTCCATTGGAATACACCCTTTAATTAGCACAAAATTGGTTAAAAAGACCAAAATCAATAATTCCTGTGTGAAAAAGACATTTAGATTTTGATACTGTTTAAATGGACAAAAATATAAAAATAGCCAGGATGTAACCAATTTCATCCTACCCATTTTCAAATTCTTTTGATTATTTTTAATTTACATCAGGATGCATCCAGTTTCATCCTCACTATTTTTTAAGTTTAAGCCAGGATGAATCCAGTTTCATCCTTGCTATTTTTTTGTGTTCATTTCACCCATAATAATTTTTACTCGTCCATTTTAACCATGTTTTAAATTTTTTTGGACAAATGACCTATTTTTCGTTTAATTAGATGGTGGGACCTTGATCTTCTATTCTTCTTCAATAGCTATAGGCTATAGGTCAGTTCATATGCAAGTACTCCTTGAAACGGATTACAGGAGAATTGTAGATTAGTTTTTCGAAACATCTTTTGAAAGTATTGACACAATACTTCGAAAGGTGATTAACCAAATATTACTTAGAACTGCAAAAATTCTGTTGCTCCTGTATATATATATTTGTACAGAGACAAAAGTCCGAATTAATGTCTCGATATAGCCAGTCTCCAAAAAATTATTGCTACTTCTCATGGCACCTGACCGTCTCATCAAAATTAGGAATGTTGGTGTCCGAAAGAAAAGATGCTCAAAATTAGGCATTTTTGCCATGTGAATCGTGTATAATCTCGTGACTCAAAAATTTACGAAATATTATACCCTCTTCAACACACAAAATCTTTAAAATGACCAAAATTCGGCAGCCCCAGCTCCTGTTTGTGTATGCTTGTGGTGTAAACATAATGTAATAAAAAGGTTGCTTATTAGCAGGTTTACGCAACTATTTAAACGTGCGCTAGGGTTAGTTGTTCTCACTTCTCATTCTTACCCTTCTCTTCTTATAATTTTCACGCTGCCTCAAAAACAACCACAGCAAGCTATGGCTTCCGATGTAAATGATCAACAACACAACACTCGCATAAACATATTGATTTCTTCATACATATTTTATTGTCCTTTTCCAATTTTATGGAAGCTTGTATTGTGCTTAATGGTATTGCATAAATCATTGAAATCATGATAAATTTATTACAGAGAAGAGAGAGTTTTCATTACAGCTTAAATGGAAGTATTGAAGGTTGTATTTTGCTTAGTGATGGCACTGTTCCGGTACCTCGTCAGAAGGATGGAAACCTCTTCAAATAGTGTTTAGTAACTAACACTATTTCGAGCCATTCCTCCTTTTGTCAAGTTTGTGCTAACTAAACTGGATGGAAATCTGCCTTAAGCTTAGTGAACAAATAATAACGGCTCTTGTACATGGTCCTTGGCATATGTATGGAGATGCCTTTCCATTATGCTCCTTGTCTCCGCAATGAATGTTTGATAAAAATATACTAAAATACATCTCAGTTTAGGATCAATTTTAGATCTTGAAAGTTTTCATTTTCGTAAATGCATCATCGCGCAAATAGGAAGGAAAGTCGGGAGAGTTTCTGAAATCTATCTCTTAAGTGCAATCCCCATAACTGGTGAAGCTATAATAATGAAAGCCGCAAGACTTAGTGCCATAGTAGGATGAACTCAATGCACGTAACAAAGTAAAAATAAGTGGATTCATTGCATGTAAATGAATCAGCTAATGAAGTTTTCAATTTGGACTTGTAAACACACTCCAATTTTTATTTATTTATTTTGACCGGTAAATAAGGGATATTATTAAAAGAGGCAGAAGACAACTGCATTATAATTACAACTTGCGAATTTCCGACCAAGGAAGGTGCAACAACTATCATAGACAAAGATACAAAGAAAAAACAGTAGGGAAAAAAACGGAAACCACAACCTGAAACTGATTACAACCATAAGTATTCATGGTGGTTCAAAAACCACACTCTTCCAATTGAGCATGAAATTTCTGAGACTAGTGTTCTGAAAAGCAGGTTCAAGATAGAGCCAATAGGCAATGGTGAAACTAATTTTCAGTTTGAGTTTGGCAATTGATGTGGAAAGCTCGTCGATTCCTTTCCTTCCACAACGACCAAAGAATTGCAGCAGGTAAGGATTTGATGACAAGAGATTTTCTAGTTTTTCTCGAGGGTGAAGGCCATGTAATAAGCGCAACATTGACTGATGGAGGAATAACCCAAATCACCTTAAATTCTGCTCGAAAGAAGTCCCACATGTAAATAGCTAGCTGACATTTTTTTTAGAAATGCAACTATTCTACTTATAAGGTCTAGTGATGTATCTTTAGATTAGGGTTAAAATGTAAATGTTGATATTTTTTTAGATTTAACGGCTCACACGAAATTTATGACCAACATATTATAGACGGCTGTGATTTGTTTCATACATATTTGACTCGTGGGAAAAATTTAGGGCACATCTCTAAAAAAAGTTGATGGTCTCATAAAGAAGGGAATACCTGTAAGAGCACCCAAAATTGTATCATGATGAGTGCAAACGCTGATGGCCAACAGCTTGATCAAACTCCACACTGCAGCATTTCTTATTTTCAAAAAGTTTTGGCGCAAGCAAGTCCACATTAAGGCTACATTGTCCGGCCATTATGACGTATGTACACTATCCCCAAAATGTAAGAAACACTGGAGTATGTCTTGTAATACATATTTTGCCAACAAAAAAAACATGACGTGTGACCAAAAATCTTCATATGACCCAAAAAATATATCTCATGACCTAAACACTCCACGCTAGGGTGACTCGATATCTACATTGTGATCCAAAATCATGATCTTAAGACTCAAGCTAAATTCAACGCAAACCTACTTCATGAACCAAAACATGTTATGTGGCATAAAACCGAACCGTTATCCCAAAATTTGTCACTCGAACTAAAATCTACGAACCAAAATCTACCTTCCTCCAAGAGACAACATAAACTATAACCCTAAATTGAACAACATAGATGCTCCATCTCCAAGTTTACATTAGGTAGTGATGTAAACAGAGTGTTACAATTTTTTTTTTTATTTATTTTCTCCGTTTACCCAACTATTTAAACGTACATGTTAGCTAGGTTGGTTTTCTCTCCTTTTACTTAATCTCTCTCTTGATCTGCTTTTCTTTTCTTCTTCACGGCGCCTCAAAAACAACCACCACAAAGTTATGGCTTCATATGTGGATGAGATGATCAACAACAATAATTAAACTCTAAGCACAACGATTTCTCCTCTCAACCATGTTTCTTTTCTCTCTTCTTCAAGCTTTTAATCATGCAGTCGGTGTTCAAGAATGAGGCTCATTGGACAAAATGAAAGTGATGAAGTGAAAAATGGACGGGCCTGACTTCAGAAACTAAACTGATGTTGTGACACAGTTTAGTTTAGGGATCTTATCTCATAACCTCTATTGTTGATTTTTTATCTAATCAGGAATAAATGGGTTTCTGATAAAGAATTAGTACATAAATGGTTGTAATTTATTTCATTTCGAAAAAATTAATGAATTTCTTCCGATAATGTAAGCATTTTATGTGTTTAATTTCTATCGATATTTGATTTTTGTAAGTGATACTCTAATTAGAATTCCAGGTTTAGGTGATATTTGGTTTAATGCCGATATTTCATTCTATGTAAGTCTTTAGAATGACGATACTCTTAGGGTGAATATTAACATCTGAGATGGAAGGTGTGCATTATTGGGTATGTCTGGGGTATGTCATTTGGGATTGAGTAGCAATCACTAAAGATCCACATACCCGCTTGAAATGCAGGCATACAATGAGTGTATATTCAAGTATTGAACCTGACTAAGGCTTTACGAATAAGGCTTCTCCTTTTCTTTTCTTTTTTACTGTATCGATCCTTATGTATTGCAATAGCATCCTTTGTGCCTCCTCGGCACCTTATTAATCTATCTTAATCTTTATCAAAAAAAAAAGAGAAGTAATGAACCTGACAAACCTGAAATCCATGTAGAGCTTGATTTTGGCAATGGGGTTTAAACAAATAAAAATAGGTGTCTTTTGAGAAGCAAATGGAATTGCAAATGGTTTAGTTGTTATTCCAAGTTTCAGTTTGGAATGGCAAATGGAGTCCACTTTTTGCAACAATGCTCCTGAAACAATTCATGCTATATAATATTTGTTAGTCTAATCATACTCGTATTGCACAAAACATAGAACGAATCAAACTATATTCAGACACAGAACACAACCCATAATAGAAAACAAACCATGGATGCAAATAAATTAGTTACAGACTACTCAATAACTTGATTTTTATATACAAACTGAAGGGTCTTCAATAATGAGGAGAACACTC
Organism: Papaver armeniacum; assembly: GCA_023531295.1. Classification (NCBI taxonomy): domain Eukaryota; kingdom Viridiplantae; phylum Streptophyta; class Magnoliopsida; order Ranunculales; family Papaveraceae; genus Papaver; species Papaver armeniacum. The sequence continues at coordinate 64,770 of JAJJWW010014404.1, forward strand.
TAGCAAAGCTTAAATAGATTAAAAATACAAAAATTTAAATCTTCAAAACCCAGATCTGTAGTAGCATTTTATGGTAAAAGGGGCTAACCATTAATCAACTATTTGAAAAAATTTCTACAACAGGAGACTGTGTCGCCATATGGTGGTAAAATACCCAAAAGCACAAAGGTTGGGTAAGAAGGAGAAACCAATAATTTGTTTACCGAGACCACCTCCAACTAGAAGAGAATCTAAAAAATGGTAGGCAGTCAACAAAAATGATCATAGTTTTTAGAGAGGAAAAATCATTGTGTGGGAAAGTTATTATATTTCATGTTTTTGTTTCCATTGATGGATCATGAACAAGAACAACATTGAGGGTTTGCTTCTGTTGATTTTTAGGGTTAGGTTTAGGATTTTTTTTTTCTTTTTTAATATCTGGGCAGCTGCAGCTAGATGATAAAGGCGGAGGAGAAACGAGGGCAACTATTTTACTTATATAAGATTATGAGATCCCTTCAAATTAAGGTTAAATTGTAACCGTTGATATGTTTTTGATTTAACGGCTTACACAAATTTTGTGGTGACAAGTAATTTAGGGCACATTTTAACGCAATTTATGGTCTCTTTAAAAGTCATACTTGTCAAAGGGCAGGCCTAGCAAGGGGCTAACACGGGTTGTAGCCCGTCCCTGATTTTAGCCCAACAGTTTTTTACATGTAAAACTTCTGAAACGTTTTCTTTACCCAGTTATATCTAACACTCTTGCCCACTTAAGGTATGTTTTTCCCACTCATATCACTTGATTTCTAAGCTAGTTATAATAAGTCCACTTATGAGATAAATTTTAGGCAACTTAATGCTTCTTACACTAAATTACAAGAATTTCCTCTACTCAATAAAATTATCACTCATTTTTCTTGCGCAAACTATAAATTTCTTTATGTGGTCATTTTTAGTTATAGATCTTGTTCGTTTCAACTTATAGTTTTCTCTCAATATGGTATTCTTTTCGTGAACACAAAATTGATTTACGCTATTCGTCTCAAAAAATGGTCGCATAAATTAGTCACATTCTAGCCCTACTCATGAAAGTTTTCCGGATCCGTCGGTAAGAGCACTCAAAACTATGGTTCCAGTACAGTAGTTTTTCTCTATTTCGAGGAGGAAGACTAGCACATCAAAACACGATTTATGGGAAAAGTGGAGTGCATTTTTCCACCCCTACAATTTCGATTCTTCGGTCATTACAATTTGAAAAGAGAAATGTTGTCCTAAATTAAGTCTTATGTGTGTTTCGGTTTTTCTTTGTTTAGGATGAGAATGGCAATGCACGTCATAATGACATATATTGTCGGGGCTTGGGAACAATCGGATTGAATTTCCATTCTTCTCATCAATTCTCGTCTCCTACAAACTATTCCCAATTTTTTGTATGAGGGAATAATGTGTAAGGCTATAATGGATGAGAAGGATGAAAGTTTGTAATTCAAAGCTCTTTGCATTCAAAGATGAGAAAAAATGGCACTTTGGAAATGACTGACGAGTTACAACTTTGTGTACAAACTTGTGACTCAAACATTACCCAATAACTTAGTATCTAAATCGTGATCCATAAGATCTACCGTGTTAGTTGTAAATGTACTTCATCAACCATAATATGTCTTGTCATAATTTGTCATCGGAACCAAAATGTACCCTCTTCAAGACATAAATCCTTAGAATTCCACAACCCCGAGCTCCCGAGGCGCTAGGGGTGTAAACATAGTGTAATAAAATTTACT